>RPFO01000078.1:1646079-1806079 GCA_009746045.1 Mesostigma viride
ATGCACTATGAAGCGGCGAAAAAATTATTAGCTCACCCGCAATTTCTCCTCCCCACTCCCAACCTCGGCGTTCCCCTGAGACTCTGTCTCATCTCCCCCTTTCTTCCTCTGGATGCAGCAAGACAGAGGAAAGCATACTCGTTCAAAAAGTTTAGGGTCACTCTGCGAAATGACCCTCCATAAATTAATCACACATGCGAAGGAAACGGCAACTCAGAAATGAAGGACAAATGAACAAAGAACAAAGGCGAAAAACACAGGATTACTTATCGCTCACCTCCGTTGTTGTCCCGCTCTTCTTGGGATCCTCTGACTTCTTTTCGTCTGCCCCCCGCTTCCTCTGAAATCAAAACAACAGGGAAAAGCATACTTGTTGGTTCAGGTTAGGGTCACTCTGCGAAATGACCCATTCATGGTCAGACGAGCTTAGCAGAGATAAGGAATAACGAATCCGTTAAAAAAAACACGCACACTAATAATGGGGGTAAAAACTGTTTCTCACCTGAGACGGCTCCGTACCCTCCTTCTCCGAGACCCCCGCGGTCTTCCCATCCACCTCCGTCGACTTTTCTGCAGCCTGCGCCTTCCTGCGCTCCTCCTCAAGTTTGGCTTGGTATTTCAGGCGTGCCGCCACACCCGCCTCCATCATCCTCTTCCCCTCCTCCTGCACCTTCCTCTTCGCCTTTGCCTCCTCGTCCTTCTTTTTCCTTTCCTCATTCGCCTTTCTCTCCTTTTCGTCCCGCTCCCACGACGCCCTCCTCTTGTCGCGTTTGCGTGCCATTATATCCTGGACTGATCATTACCGCTACTTGAATGCATCCACTATCAGCAGTAATCATTTTTGTGATATGCCACCTCACTATCAGCAGTAATCATTTTTGTGATATGCCACCTCCCCCCCCACTATTTAGCTCACAACAACGTGAGAGCAAAAAGTGAAAGAAAGGCATCTCACACTAAAGAAGGAAGCCCAAAGAGGGCGTCATTCCAGGCAGCAGCAAAAAAAAAATCCAGCTGCTCAAAGATGCTTTTCCAGGATCAGCAACAACCTTAACATGCATGCTTTTAAAGGCTTAGCAATAACCCCTTCGATGGCTTTTTACCGGGAAAAGCCTAACCTCTTCAGATGCTTTTGAAGGCTAAGCAATAACCTTTTCCTTGTGCTTCCCTGGGTGAAGCAGGAGGAACATCCAGGCTGGCCGGACTGAACCCATCATGGGTTGTTCGCTCGTTAAAATCCTGTGAGATGCAGGTCACGGACATACTTGGCCGCCGACCTCATGACAGGCAATTCCGTAGCCAGCCAAGTGTAGAATAAAACCATGATGCTTTATATATTTGGAAAGCAACCAAACCATTCACATTTAATTTCAAAAGACATCGACAAGAATACAAGTGTTGTCTAGTCGTATAATGTCGTACTTGTGCGTCACTGTCCAAATAAGGCTAAGCGGTTCTTGATAACCTAGCAGGCCTCGGGTGACGCCACACTGCTCCGCTTGGCTTACGGCTGGCAGTGTCCTTTAGCGCCCCCTATCCTGTCTACCTATCCCGCTCACCCCAGCTATGGCTCACTGGCCAACGACGACCGGGTTCCTTCCCGAGTCTCGCCCACAATACGCACATCATCTTGACGAAACCAAACAGTTATCACTTCCGTCAACCAATCTCATGACAATTACTCATTGCAACCACTCTCGGGGGCTGCTCCGGATTGTTCCACTATTAAACCCCTTGACGACAACACCAAGTTGTGAGGGAGAGTAACGAGCGAACAACGACCACCATGGCCGCTGCTGTGCTCCTAAATACCTCCAAAAATCCCGGCATCCATGCGCTGTCGCATTTGCCAGCAAGCCGCCTGACGTGCAGTTAGACTGCCAGCAAAATGCAGAGCAAATCTGTTCGACAGCCACGTGCGAGCCAACACACCGCACACTACGATCTGCGTATCTAGCTTTGTCAGATGGACTGAACATCATTCCGTCTGGACAATACAAAAGATTCATAACTGCCAAATGTCACGCACCGGAATATTGCGCAAGCCACCAAGGCTTTGCGCCCCAAAGTCTTGCGCCCGAACCTAAGTCAGGTCACCTAAGACTGTCACTCTAGAAATTCAGGTCTTTCCGGCGCGGCGCTCCACACCGGCCCAAGGAACAAAGCCTGCGGCCTACTGAATCGGAACCAACCAAACGTCGGACGTAACGATTCCGATTACGGCAATCGCGTAACTTCTTGAGTGCACGGACGTAAATGATCACGGACGTGACACTCTTCCTGCGCTCCGCCTCCTCCATCTCCGCAGCTTCAATTTCTGCCTGCTTCGCCTCTCGCTCTGCCCTTTCCTTCTTCACCCATTCCCTCTGCTCCCTTTCCAGGAGCTCCTGGGCGGCCTTCCGTTCCTTGTCCTTTTTCTCCAGATTCACCAGATCTTCGGCGTGCTGCGTTGCCTGATCCAGATAAGAAGTCAGAAGTGCCATGCGGTCATTCCTTCTCTTTCTTTCCTCCTCCGGAAGATCCTCCAGTGGCCTTGGGTCTGCCTTGTCCCTGTCCTCCATGCTGATCAGGAGGTCAATGTTCTTCTGCAGATCACGCAGGAACCGCTCATGGTCATCCTCCTTCTCCTCCCATTCCGCTCTTGCTTTCTTTCTTGCCTGTGGGGAGCGGCTCCTCGGAGGTGAGTTTGACGACCGGCGCTTGGGTGGCGACCGGCGCTTGGGCGGAGACTTCCGACCTGGAGATTTTGCAGGCGACTTTTGCGGTGATCGGGACTTGGAGGTCGCCCCCTTCTTTGGAGGGGAGCTTTGGGGAGACGCGGGCTGCGAGCTGGGCTGTGAGGTCGACGCCTCGGGTAGGGACCTTGAAGGAGACCTGGGCGACGTGCTGACCTTCGAGGTCGAAGCCTCGTGGTGGGACCTTAGAGGTGACTTGGGCGGCGGGCTGCCCTGCTCAGACGCCTCGTGGTGGGCCCTTGGAGAAGACTTGGGCGGCGAGCTGGGCTTCGAGGTAACCACCTCGACGGGGGCGGACCTCGGCGAGTTTGAGGTCGACTTCCCGCGGACGGGGGACTCCTTGTTGATGGCGGGCCGCTGGGGAGACTGTGGAGACACAACGGAGCTGGACCCAGCCCCGGCAGCCTGTGCCTCAGGTGCGGGCCGCTGAGGAGACTGTGGAGACACAACGGAGCTGGACCCAGCCCCGGCAGCCTGTGCCTCAGGTGCGGGCCGCTTGGGAGATTTTGAGGCCGACGCCTCCACGGAGCTTGGCCCAGCCCCGGCAGCAAGCATTGTTGACAGAGGAGGAAACTCCTCTACGCCCTTGGGCGGAGAGGCGGGTGGCGTACTATAAGTTAGGTTAATATTGTGCGGAAACCTTTTTGCCACTTGGGCTTCTCAGGTTCCGCACAATATTACCGGCGATAACCACTCGCCGGACACTCAAGTTCACACCGGTGTGAACTTGAGTGTCCGGCGAGTGGTTATCGCCGGTAATATTGTGCGGAACCTGAGAAGCCCAAGTGGCAAAAAGGTTTCCGCACAATATTAACCTAACTAAAACCTAGCCTCTTGGGGCGAGGACGAATCACTAGGCTCGGAACACCCGTATGCATGAATATGATCGAATATAAGCATCTCGTTGGTGCAAATATCGATATGAATATGATCGAATATGAGCATCTCCTTGGTGCGCATATGATTAGAGCCGGGTGCCAAATCGGAACGAATTATTCCCCAAATAATCCGCTTCCGAGTGGATTCGAACCTGCGCCCCGCAAGGATCCAGGTCTTAGTTAGGTTAATATTGTGCGGAAACCTTTTGCCACTTGGGCTTCTCAGGTTCCGCACAATATTACCGGCGATAACCACTCGCCGGACACTCAAGTTCACACCGGTGTGAACTTGAGTGTCCGGCGAGTGGTTATCGCCGGTAATATTGTGCGGAACCTGAGAAGCCCAAGTGGCAAAAGGTTTCCGCACAATATTAACCTAACTAAAACCTAGCCTCTTGGGGCGAGGACGAATCACTAGGCTCGGAACACCCGTATGCATGAATATGATCGAATATAAGCATCTCGTTGGTGCAAATATCGATATGAATATGATCGAATATGAGCATCTCCTTGGTGCGCATATGATTAGAGCCGGGTGCCAAATCGGAACGAATTATTCCCCAAATAATCCGCTTCCGAGTGGATTCGAACCTGCGCCCCGCAAGGATCCAGGTCTTAGTTAGGTTAATATTGTGCGGAAACCTTTTTGCCACTTGGGCTTCTCAGGTTCCGCACAATATTACCGGCGATAACCACTCGCCGGACACTCAAGTTCACACCGGTGTGAACTTGAGTGTCCGGCGAGTGGTTATCGCCGGTAATATTGTGCGGAACCTGAGAAGCCCAAGTGGCAAAAAGGTTTCCGCACAATATTAACCTAACTCTATACTTAGGAGACTCGCTCGTCGACTTGACCTTGTCGACATAGGTGGCCCTCTCCACCTCTTTTCCCTTCTGAAGCAAGGAGGCCCTCTCCTGCTCCTCCTTTTCCTTCTGAAGCTGAACTTCCCTCTCCTTCTCTTGTTCCTTCTGCCGCAAATAAGGAAAAACAAATAGACCAATGTCGGATGAAGAAAGTGTAAATTCGCATCAGCGTGAGGGGTGGCGCTGCAGCGCTACCCTAAGAAGAAACAAGGATGAAATCCCATTCAGGTTTGGGGAAAAAAAAATCGAAGATGTAACTGATGTCAGGGAAGGGGTTATTCTGTAGCGAGACCCTTCCGCAAAATAAGATATAAGAACCATGTTAAGGAACCAACAAAATATAGCATAAAATATTTCATGGAAGGGTGACTCGGCAGCGCGACCTTCAAACAAATTGTGATTGATAAACGTATCTGGAATAGGTGACTCGGCAGCGCGACCTTACAACAAAATGTGATTGAATAACGTATCTTGGAAAGGTGACTCTGCAGCGCTACCCTACAAACAAAATGTTATTGAATAACGTATCTGGAAAGGGTGACTCTGCATCGCGACCCTACAACCAAAATGTGATTGAATAACGTATCTTGGAAAGGTGACTCTGCAGCGCGACCCTACAAACAAAATGTTATTGAATAACGTGTCTTGGAAAGGTGACTCTGCAGCGCGACCCTACAAACAAAATGTTATTGAATAACGTATCTTGGAAAGGTGACTCTGTAGCGCGACCCTACAAACAAAATGTTATTGAATAACGCATCTTGGAAAGGTGACTCTGCAGCGCGACCCTACAAACACTGAATGGAAGTTTGCATTGTGAGGGGGTCACTCTGCAGCGCGACCCTACAAACAAAGACTGCGACATTGCGCAAGGGTAGGGGTCACTCTGCAGAGCGACCCTACCCAAAAACAATACTGACCACTCCCCAAAAAAATCACGCATGGATGGTGGTGGTGGGTGGCTGGCATGCATGGATGGTGGTGGTGGGTGGCTGGCATGCATGGATGGTGGTGGTGGGGTGCTGGCATGCATGGATGGTGGTGGTGGGTGGCTGGCACGCATGGATGGTGGTGGTGGGTGGCTGGCACGCATGGATGGTGGTGGTGGGTGGCTGGCATGCATGGATGATGGTGGTGGGTGGCTGGCATGCATGGATGGTGGTGGTGGGGTGCTGGCACGCATGGATGGTGGTGGTGGGGGGCTGGCACGCATGGATGATGGTGGTGGGTGGCTGGCATGCATGGATGGTGGTGGTGGGGTGCTGGCACGCATGGATGGTGGTGGTGGGGTGCTGGCACGCATGGATGATGGTGGTGGGTGGCTGGCATGCATGGATGGTGGTGGTGGGGTGCTGGCACGCATGGATGGTGGTGGTGGGGTGCTGGCATGCATGGATGGTGGTGGTGGGGTGCTGGCATGCATGGATGGTGGTGGTGGGGTGCTGGCATGCATGGATGGTGGTGGTGGGTGGCTGGCACGCATGGATGGTGGTGGTGGGTGGCTGGCATGCATGGATGATGGTGGTGGGTGGCTGGCATGCATGGATGGTGGTGGTGGGGTGCTGGCACGCATGGATGGTGGTGGTGGGGGGCTGGCACGCATGGATGATGGTGGTGGGTGGCTGGCATGCATGGATGGTGGTGGTGGGGTGCTGGCACGCATGGATGGTGGTGGTGGGGGCTGGCACGCATGGATGATGGTGGTGGGTGGCTGGCATGCATGGATGTTGGTGGTGGGGTGCTGGCACGCATGGATGGTGGTGGTGGGGTGCTGGCATGCATGGATGGTGGTGGTGGGGTGCTGGCATGCATGGATGGTGGTGGTGGGGTGCTGGCATGCATGGATGGTGGTGGTGGGGTGCTGGCATGCATGGATGGTGGTGGTGGGGTGCTGGCACGCATGGATGATGGTGGTGGGGTGCTGGCATGCATGGATGGTGGTGGTGGGTGGCTGGCATGCATGGATGGTGGTGGTGGGTGGCTGGCACGCATGGATGGTGGTGGTGGGTGGCTGGCATGCATGGATGGTGGTGGTGGGGTGCTGGCATGCATGGATGGTGGTGGTGGGGTGCTGGCACGCATGGATGATGGTGGTGGGTGGCTGGCATGCATGGATGGTGGTGGTGGGTGGCTGGCACGCATGGATGGTGGTGGTGGGGTGGTGGCACGCATGGATGGTGGTGGTGGGGTGCTGGCATGCATGGATGGTGGTGGTGGGTGGCTGGCATGCATGGATGGTGGTGGTGGGGTGCTGGCACGCATGGATGGTGGTGGTGGGGTGCTGGCACGCATGGATGGTGGTGGTGGGGTGCTGGCATGCATGGATGGTGGTGGTGGGTGGCTGGCACGCATGGATGATGGTGGTGGGGTGCTGGCATGCATGGATGATGGTGGTGGGGTGCTGGCACGCATGGATGGTGGTGGTGGGGTGCTGGCATGCATGGATGGTGGTGGTGGGTGGCTGGCACGCATGGATGATGGTGGTGGGGTGCTGGCATGCATGGATGGTGGTGGTGGGGTGCTGGCACGCATGGATGGTGGTGGTGGGGTGCTGGCACGCATGGATGATGGTGGTGGGTGGCTGGCATGCATGGATGGTGGTGGTGGGGTGCTGGCACGCATGGATGGTGGTGGTGGGTGGCTGGCACGCATGGATGATGGTGGTGGGGTGCTGGCATGCATGGATGGTGGTGGTGGGGTGCTGGCACGCATGGATGGTGGTGGTGGGTGGCTGGCATGCATGGATGGTGGTGGTGGGGTGCTGGCACGCATGGATGGTGGTGGTGGGTGGCTGGCACGCATGGATGATGGTGGTGGGGTGCTGGCATGCATGGATGATGGTGGTGGGGTGCTGGCATGCATGGATGGTGGTGGTGGGGTGCTGGCACGCATGGATGGTGGTGGTGGGTGGCTGGCACGCATGGATGATGGTGGTGGGTGGCTGGCATGCATGGATGATGGTGGTGGGGTGCTGGCACGCATGGATGGTGGTGGTGGGTGGCTGGCACGCATGGATGATGGTGGTGGGGTGCTGGCATGCATGGATGGTGGTGGTGGGGTGCTGGCACGCATGGATGGTGGTGGTGGGGTGCTGGCATGCATGGATGGTGGTGGTGGGGGCTGGCACGCATGGATGATGGTGGTGGGGTGCTGGCACGCATGGATGGTGGTGGTGGGGTGCTGGCATGCATGGATGATGGTGGTGGGGTGCTGGCACGCATGGATGATGGTGGTGGGTGGCTGGCATGCATGGATGGTGGTGGTGGGTGGCTGGCACGCATGGATGATGGTGGTGGGTGCTGGCATGCATGGATGGTGGTGGTGGGGTGCTGGCACGCATGGATGATGGTGGTGGGTGGCTGGCATGCATGGATGGTGGTGGTGGGGTGCTGGCACGCATGGATGGTGGTGGTGGGTGGCTGGCACGCATGGATGATGGTGGTGGGGTGCTGGCATGCATGGATGGTGGTGGTGGGTGGCTGGCACGCATGGATGATGGTGGTGGGGTGCTGGCATGCATGGATGGTGGTGGTGGACATATCGCTGGCTGAGGACCAACACGAAAAAAGAAGCCATATCGCTGGCTGAGGACCAACACGAAAAAAGAAAACATATCGCTGGCTGACGACCAACACGAAAAAAGAAAACATATCGCTGGCTGACGACCAACACGAAAAAAGAAAACATATCGCTGGCTGAGGACCAACACGAAAAAAGAAAACATTTAGCTGGCTTAGGACCAACACGAAAAAAGAAAACATTTAGCTGGCAGAGGACCAATACGAAAAAATACTCTGGTCGCTCGCTGAGGACCAACTCTTAAACCGTTCTCGCGCCGTTTTCGTGGTACCAGTTAGGCCCGGTCTATACGGACTTTTGATAAAACTGGCGGGAGAGAACGGACGGTGAGATCGATGGGGGTTTTGCATCAACGGTCCCCAAGCCTCGTCGTTTTTAACTAAAACGGGCCACTTTTAGTTAAATGCCATGCACCTCCAGAAGGGCCTGTTAAAATTTTATTCTCGCCAGGATCGCAAGATTAGAACAAAAAGGGCGGGAAAGTCAGAGGCCTGCCAGCAACGCCTGCCAGCGACGTGAGCGGAGCTCAACGCCCAAGGCAGCCATCGCCGCAACTTTCTCCGATTGCACACCGATTTCGCCATATCACTCACGAACTAAGAAAAAAAAATGTCTCTCCAGTCGCACCTGTTGCGAAAGTCAGTTGAGGACAAGATTGACAAGGAGGACATAGAAGATTGGCAAGATTTGGCCATGATGTCTACACGTCCAGGAAAGCAGGCAAGGTACACTTCTCCGGGTGTGGTACATGTGTTCAGTCCCTACGTGAGTCGAGCCGGCTTGCCACGAGTGAAAAACGAAAAACGCAAGCGACTTAACCTTGCTATGCAGCTAGATGACATGACCGAAAGCGAGTTCAGGATGCGCTACAAGATTACCAAAGACAGGTTTCGGGCGGTTGCTGAGAGAATGCGGGAATGCGGCTTGGAACCAAACCATGTGAAGGCGGCAAACAGCAGTGGAACACCGGTTACCTGCGAAATGAAGCTCGGAGCGTTTCTGCGATGGGCTGCAGGTGGCAGGTAAATTTATTGCGTTCATCAATTAAGCACGCTACGGTCCATTCAGTAGGCATTTGGAAAGGACAGGTCAGGCGCATTGATACCCTGTTTATGCTGGTTGTAACGTGTGCAGGCACATCGACATCATGGACGTACATGGCCTCCACAAGGCGACTTTCTACAAAGCTGTCTGGGAAGTCGTGGATTTTATCAACGAGAACTATCACCTGGACTTCCCGACCACGGATGACGGAGGCGACTTGTCAAGTTTGGCAAACGGCTTCAACAGAACGACCAGAGGAGTTGTTGAAGGATGTGTTGGTGCCATCGATGGCATTGCCATCGAAATAGATAAGCCAGCACAGAGGGATGTAGTCAATCCAATGCATTATTACAATCGCAAAGGGTTTTTTGCACTCGTTTTGGAAGCCGTCTGTGATTCCAATTGCAAGTTTTTGTATGGGTCGATGAAGTGCACAGGCAGTACCCATGATAGCACCGCCTTCCAATGTTCTTCTTTGTACAAGGCGTTAATAGAAAGGGGCTTGCCTGACGGTTTTTTTTTAGTTGGAGATGAAGCATACGTCATCAAGCCCTGGTTGATCACCCCTTATCCTGGAAGGGGTTTGCCTGTGCAAGAAGATGCCTGTAATTACTACATTTCCCTTTGCAGGCAGACCATAGAACGTGCGTTTGGGATTTTTGTCGCACGCTTTGGCATCCTTCATCGTGCATTAACGTGCCAGTTGAGGCATGCTTCACGGCTAATAGGTGCACTTATGCGTGTGCATAATTGGTGCATTGATGATAGGTTTATCCGAGCGGAGGTAGATCCCATCCTTGATCAAAGGAAGGGGGATTGGCCTTTGCCACATTTTCAAGATAGTTGTGCATTAGGCGGTGTGGGCGCTACTCAAAGGCGTGGCTATAAGGAGGATCGCATCACACGTGATGCCCTCCGTGATTCAATAGCAGAAATGGGCTGGGTGCGTCCATCCCACTCTAAGTGGGGACGTACTTAGCATAGCTAAGGATGTTTAATGTAATAAATACAATTATTCATCCAAGTTCAAGCAAGGTGGTGCATGAAAATGTTGAAAATGCATTTGCTTTGCTTTGCTTTGCTTTGCTTTGCTTTGCTTTGCTTTGCTTTGCTTTGCTGTGCTTTGCTTTGCTTTGCTTTGCTTTGCTTTGCTTTGCTTTGCTTTGCTTTGCTTTGCTTTGCTTTGCTTTGCTTTGCTTTGCTTTGCTTTGCTTTGCTTTGCTTTGCTTTGCTTTGCTTTGCTTTGCTTTGCTTTGCTTTGCTTTGCTTTGCTTTGCTTTGCTTTGCTTTGCTTTGCTTTGCTTTGCTTTGCTTTGCTTTGCTTTGCTTTGCTTTGCTTTGCTTTGCTTTGCTTTGCTTTGCTTTGCTTTGCTTTGCTTTGCTTTGCTTTGCTTTGCTTTGCTTTGCTTTGCTTTGCTTTGCTTTGCTTTGCTTTGCTTTGCTTTGCTTTGCTTTGCTTTGCTTTGCTTTGCTTTGCTTTGCTTTGCTTTGCTTTGCTTTGCTTTGCTTTGCTTTGCTTTGCTTTGCTTTGCTTTGCTTTGCTTTGCTTTGCTTTGCTTTGCTTTGCTTTGCTTTGCTTTGCTTTGCTTTGCTTTGCTTTGCTTTGCTTTGCTTTGCTTTGCTTTGCTTTGCTTTGCTTTGCTTTGCTTTGCTTTGCTTTGCTTTGCTTTGCTTTGCTTTGCTTTGCTTTGCTTTGCTTTGCTTTGCTTTGCTTTGCTTTGCTTTGCTTTGCTTTGCTTTGCTTTGCTTTGCTTTGCTTTGCTTTGCTTTGCTTTGCTTTGCTTTGCTTTGCTTTGCTTTGCTTTGCTTTGCTTTGCTTTGCTTTGCTTTGCTTTGCTTTGCTTTGCTTTGCTTTGCTTTGCTTTGCTTTGCTTTGCTTTGCTTTGCTTTGCTTTGCTTTGCTTTGCTTTGCTTTGCTTTGCTTTGCTTTGCTTTGCTTTGCTTTGCTTTGCTTTGCTTTGCTTTGCTTTGCTTTGCTTTGCTTTGCTTTGCTTTGCTTTGCTTTGCTTTGCTTTGCTTTGCTTTGCTTTGCTTTGCTTTGCTTTGCTTTGCTTTGCTTTGCTTTGCTTTGCTTTGCTTTGCTTTGCTTTGCTTTGCTTTGCTTTGCTTTGCTTTGCTTTGCTTTGCTTTGCTTTGCTTTGCTTTGCTTTGCTTTGCTTTGCTTTGCTTTGCTTTGCTTGCTTTGCTTTGCTTTGCTTTGCTTTGCTTTGCTTTGCTTTGCTTTGCTTTGCTTTGCTTTGCTTTGCTTTGCTTTGCTTTGCTTTGCTTTGCCTTGCCTTGCCTTGCCTGGCCTGGCCTGGCCTGGCCTTGCATTGCTTTGCCTCCCCTCCCCTCCCCTCCCCTCCTATCATATTAAGTGAGACAACTAGGCCTGGACGCATGGCGTACCAACGTCATATATATGTCTCACTTAATATATCTATTTCAATGCTTCCCATCGGCGACGCCACATCAGTAATGGGCTAAGTTGCCCCCAAAATCAATTATATAGTATAGGATTCTTCATTGTGCATCAAAGGGTCTATTGAGAATCTATTGAGGGTCTACTGCTACATGTCTCCCATTCGGGACCGCGTGTAATACCAAAATCAATTAGTTGAAATTGCACAGCATTGAAATGCAAACCCTAAACTGCAAACCCATGTGATGGTGGCCTAGCCATGACCAATTTGCTATGACAAACATCATGTGCGTCATGCCACATGAGTGCATTAGAGAGACTCAAGCGTCTCCAAAAGCTTCTTGCGTGCCATGGCAGCAATGTCAGGCTCACATGACCATTTCTCTAATGTGTCGTTCAGGATCTCAATTTTGATTTTCTTAGCCTCCGCTGCGGACTTCGCTGCGGTCTCAACATCTGCCGCAGCTAGCTTTGCTTGCTCCCGGGCAAGCATCTTCTCCTTTGCTGCAAAGTATGACCCTGCAGCATCTTGTCCACCATCCGTAGCAGGTGTGTCCTCAACCTTCACCGGGTTGTTTGAGGTTCCAGATGCGCTCCCCGGGTTGATATATCTCTTCAACCCCCTAATGGCCTTCTTGGCTGCTTGATGAGTTCATTACGCACACGCACACGCACACGCACACGCACACGCACACGCACACGCACACACACACGCACACGCACACGCACACGCACACGCACACACACACACACACGCACACGCACACGCACACGCACACGCCCACACACACGCACACGCACACGCACACGCACACGCCCACACACACGCCCACGCACACGCACACACATGCAGAATATTAGCACAACCCGGGCAAGCCCAATCACACGCAAATAGCACAAGATAGGACACGCCAGTAGTCTAGCTGGAAAAAACTCACTGTTGGTGCAAAGTTACACTTTGAATGCAGGGAAATGCAGGGAAATATTGTCAGAGGGCACTTACAAGCTGGCTTGGTCGACCCGCTGACGCCTCCGACGGCATCCTCAAACGCCACCTCCCCGTCGACGGTCCGCAGGACGGCTTCCATCATGCCATACTTGACCAGGTAGAGCCAGAAATACAGCACTCCATTGTTGTTCACGTAGTCGGCCCTGTTCGGGTTGTTCTGCCCGCTCCTCTCGTAGTTAGAAGCAGCGACACTGACCTCGGAACGGATTTCGTTGTACTTATCCTTTATGTACTTGGCTGTTCTGCCTGCCGTGTGCTGTGGCTTAGAAGGGTCAATTGGCAGCTTCATGCCGCATTCACCAAACTGCTCGGCTTTTGGTTGATAGGAGGTGTCGCAGAAGAGGTTAGCAAGCGCATCAAAAAACTGGGGCCTTTCGTCCTTGTCATCTAGAGTTTCCCGGTCGCTACCCGCAGCATAATGGGACCACTCTGGCCTGATGCTTTCGTCGCAAATGCAATGTGCTAGGCGCGCTGTCTGATCCATGGTCCACCTCGGCCCTTTGGCATGATTCTGGCCGCAACTGCAAACTGTAGATTCAGCCAAAAGTGGCCCATCTGCCCCTTCGGGTTCCGCCATGACCGCTACTTTCCAGTTCCGCCGCAGTTGGGTTCTTTGATCACGTAGTCAGGCTGGATGGGCGCCCCTCTACCGAACTGACACGTGTATGTTTCTTGGCGGGAGTACTGGTCTTTGGCTTTTAGTCCGTTTTTCGTATAGACTGGCCCGGAACCTTCGGAACAGGTATCTTTCTAAAAAATGACCGGCTCAGGTTTTATCAAAAGTCCGTATAGACCGGGCCTTAAAGTCCTACCACTCTAACGGACTGAGTTTGTGCGCCTACCAGGCGCCGCGCCAATCATAATTTAACGGTCAAACCTGGGGGGATCGAAAGATCTAGACGTCAGCTTTCCGTAGAGCACTTCAGACCGTACTTTGGACACCTGGCCAGGGAGATATGCTTGAGCAAAGTTAGGGGGGTACCATGGTCCAACGGGACCGACGTGCAGGAAAAATATTGACGCGCACGGCTATGGCGGTGCAAAGAACTGACTGGTACGAGAGAATGGCTTGACGTATTGGACTCAAATTTTGTAGGCATGATTCTTAGATCCTAAAAATTGAATATCCCTAGCCATGGAAGGTTTGGAGGTACGTAGATGGGTCTCGGGGTGCTGGTCGGCGCAGCAAATGACGTTAGCGGCCAGGCAGTGATGGTGCGAGTGCTGCATGTTGCTAGGCCGAATTTTCCCAGACATCTGCGCATCGATCAATTTAGTACGTTGTTCCCAACAAGATTTATTAGCATTGGCAGCCAGTAAAGGCTCGAGGCTACGTCCATTACTCTGGCGTGCTGGCTCGCGCAAGAAAGGTAATCTGCTGTACCGACCTGGTACGTTCTAGCCTCCAAGCGTGTTCTATTAGCCGTATATAGTTGTATTATCGTTTAAAGATAATATCAGAGTTATTACCGAGGGGTTGTGATTGTCTTTTTGTTGTTTTGCTGCCTCTACGCATCGGCTTGTCATGGTTGGGGAATACCATCAGGTCAAGCAGATTTTGGACCATGTTTGGTCACCGTTAGCTGATGCTGCAACGGAAATAGCGAGGTAACGATTGTTATCGGTCACTAATATGGTAACGTTGATTACCCAATGCTTTTCCTTGGTCAAGCACCCCGAGACAAGTTCTTTTCTGACCAGTGTTAGGCGTGGCTTCTTGTTTTGCTGGCCAACGCCCACCTTCTTGTTTTGCATCCATTGCATGTGAAAATCGTGGAGATACCCATAACCTGTTTGCATGGGAGCATTATACCAACTTATTCCTATTGTTTTATTCATGGTTTCCAAGAACATAGAGGTGTTTTGTCGTTCATTGGGTGTGTTAGTGATGTAGCTCCTTGCCACCCTTTGTACGCGCGCTTTAGGCCTTGATATGAGCCTTACACCTATTGTATAGCATGAGCTTGTGTCTTATATGCTGGACATGGTGTTGGCATTGCTTTTGTGGCCATCTAGTTGTTGTTTTGTGCCACTTTGGGATAGGAAACCTATACGGCAGTTCTAGCAACCGTCCCCAAATAGCTTGCACCGTTATAACGGTCTGAGCTATTTTGGGCTGTTTGCTAGCTAGCATGTGCAGTTCTGTGACATTTCATGCTGTGAATGCATTGATGGCATGCCTGTGATTCTAATAAACTGCCTTTAAAAGGCCAGGGCCACCTGATTTGTGTAAATGGTCTATAATGCATTATATATGTCTCCAACCCCATGTGCACCGTACCCCCCTGGGGGGGTGCTATTTATAGCATGCATGGGGCATAGATATGTGACCAACCAATTTTCCCAAACATTATTTGATATAAAAGCATGCTTGGTTCCAAGGGTGGGCCAGAAAATGTTATTTGGCTAGTTACTCTCAGGCGCACAAAGATACCCAAACTCAGTCCGTTTCGGTGGTTCCAGTCCAGACGGTTGAAGAGTTAAAAAGAAGCCGTGTCGCTGGCTGAGGACCAACACGAAAAAAGAAAACATATTGCTGGCTGAGGACCAACCCTAAAAAAGAAGGCATATCGCTGGCTGAGGACCAACACGAAAAAAGAAGCCATGTCGCTGGCTGAGGACCAACCCTTAAAAAGAAGGCATATCGCTGGCCGAGAACCAACCAGAAAAAAGAAGTCATGTCGCTGGCTGAGGACCAACACGAAAAAACAAGCCATATCGCTGGCTGAGGACTACAAAAGGGCATCATAGACGCCACCCTGCTCGCGCGAGTAAGTAGGGGTTCGTTGCACATTTACCTGCACGCATAAATCAGGAAGGGGGAAAAACGGCATTGAACAGGACCACGATTAGAATTGGGCTAGCTATAAACTAACCGGACCATTTGAAGGCATAGCAACAAACATCACGCTCGACATCAAAAAAGACTGCGCTGTTGATGCACCTTTTTCATTATGGCGGCGAGTTGAGGCGGCAGATTCCTCACCATCTTCAGCGATGATTATTACTAGGCAGCGATGATTATTACAGAAAACAGCTATGGCGGCAGCAGTGGTGGTGCGGTTTTCGAAACCCAACAGCTGTTGTGACCGATCGTCCGTGGAGCGACCCCTGTCAACGGCCCAGCGTAACCGGCGTTCAGGACGGAAAACGTGGCATGCTCGCCATTCGGCCAACGAGGCGAAACGCGGGTCTAGATTATTCTTATTGACAAACCGCGCATGCGGATTGGACGATTCACAATGTGACGTAATCCAAGCGTCGGTCTTCACGGTCCCGCAGGTATAAAAAGGAACAACACGCACGCAATTTGACGCGGCAATCGGAATGTTTGGAATCGGGCGTCACCATGCTGCTGTGGATAACGACGTCCGCGGTTCGATTCTAGCGTGAGCCCGGTGCTTTTTTGCACGTCGTCTGAGAGATCATCTGTCATATTTCCACCAGTCGTCACTCTGCAAAGCGACGTGCCTACTGCCACGTGGTATGGCAAAAATTTCGAATGCAGAACTTTTGGGGTATACAAATAAATATATTAATGAATCGGGTATAGTAAATGTATGGGCATATATACTAACATTAAAAAATTAAATTAAATTAAATTATAACATGCCTCCGTGGGGAGGTCATGTAGCACATATTCCATGATGGATGGGGTGGAGGAAGCCGCGTGATCGAACTATACTAACGCTAGGCTATCTAGAAAATCCTAACTACACTACTCATCAAAACGCCTCCTCCGCTTGGGGGGAGGTGGCTTGCCCACAGGGTCGGGCGTGTGCGCCTTGACAATCTTCTTCCACCGCGTCTTGTCCTGCATGACAGTCCAAAGACGGGAGAGAGAGTGTATGCGGTGCTCAAACTGGGCTGGGACCACTAGGTCGTCCAGCAACATCTGAACGTAGTTGGTGACAGGTTTCCCTACCCTTTTGGGAATGTCCGCGGGGCCAGGCCAGGTCAGAATATGCCGCCCTGGCTGGCCAAGCCGCTGGGGGCCGGCCAGACCAAGGGTGGTGTCGACCTGGCTAGTGCGGGCAAGGTGTCCTACAAATGCTATCCTACGCTGCCTAATCTCGTCCGAAACACGAGGCATGCCATGATACAAAGACTCTGATGACGGACGCTCGGAAAAACCTACGTTAAGGACCTGCCGGAGCATCCTGTAAACTGTGCCGTCGAGCCGAGCTGCCAGTTTGGGTGGGAGGGTCCACGCCTCGGCGCCATACGTGAGCACCGTGAGGACGAGGACCTTGAAGAGCATGCGTTTGCGGTGCCCGTCCAGGCCCTTCGAGCGCCAGTAAGGTGTGAGCGAACGGAGCTTGGCCCAGGCGAGGGCGATGCGGGTGTCCACATCGTCGTCGGTGTCGGGAAGCCAGCTCCCCAACAGCTTGAAGCGGTCGCGGAACGGGACCTCCGTCCCGTCGAGCAGGCGCGGCAGCGGTGGTTTACTGGAGGCCCCTATCACCATCGCCTCAGTCTTGACACTAATCTCCAACCCCACCGCCCGCGCCTCCAGGCCCAGGCAGTCCAGCCAGGTCTGAATGTGCTCGGGGCTCTCGATGAGGGTGGTGTCATCCGCATAAATCAGGTCGGCAAGGCGGTAACCAGGTCTAACCCCGCCGTGCTCTTTCACGTTAAGGATGTCCAAGCCTGGCTCGAACCCCTTAAGAGCAGTAAAGCGCGCACGTGCCCGGCGCATGACGTGATCCACGACAATAATGAACAGGTATGGGGACAGGACACAACCTTGCCACACCCCGTGGTGAAGGGGGAATGGTGGAGTGGTGCCCTCCGCAGTCCGCACTACTGCCTGTGAGCCCTCATACAGTCGGCGAATGGCAGCAATAAACGCAGGTGGTACCTGATCCAGAGCTAGGATGGCCCAAAGAGCCTCCCAGAGAACCGTGTCAAAGGCCTTGATATAGTCAACAAAAATGAAGACCAGCGGCAAACTGTCAGGGGGAAGTCGACGCACCTCCTCCATCAACCGGCGCGCGACAAACACAGCCATGACAGTGTTACGACCACTACGGAAACCCATCTGAGACTCACCCAGGTGTGGGTCCAGCGCGGCGCGGAGCCTGTGCAGCATCATGCGCATGAAGACCTTCAGCGCGGCGCTCTGGAGGCAGACACCCCGGTAGTTGCCGGGGTCAGCAGCAGAGCCCTTCTTGTACAGCATGACGCGGATGGCCGTCTGCCACTCAGCAGGCGGAGGCTCGTCAGAGAGCAGGACACGGTTGCAGAACGCCAGCAGAAGATCCCTAACCGCCAGATCAGGGGTCTTCAGCAGCTCAGCAGAAAGGTGGTCGGCACCGACCGCTGCATCGTACCGCAGACGAGCAAGGGCGCCGTCCAATTCCTCCAAAGTGAAGGGGTGGACGACGTCGTCAGTGGCAAGGCAGCCCTCCTTCAAGGCGGGGACTTGGTAGTCCGCGGCCGAGGAGGGGGGCGCCGGTGGCGGCGGGGGTCCGGCGACCCCGAGGCGGGCGGCCGTCTCGGGGTGCAGCGGCGGGGGGGGGGCGCGAGCCCCACCGGTCAAGGAAACATTGTGGGCCAACCAGCGGTCAAGGCTTACCGGCGCCGTGCCGTCCCCCGTATGCTCCACCGGGGTGCGCTGCCGCCGGCCGCCGAGCCGGTCGAGGTGGTACCACATGTCCTTGCCCTGGTTGCGGGCCTGGCAGGCCTTGGCATCCGCGATGCACTGGGCCGCCTCCGCGTCCTGAGCGTGCTCGTAGGCCTCCACAAGGGCGGCCTTGAGCGATGGTTTCTGCAGCGGGTCCCGGTTACGCTTGAGGCGGTGCCGGGCGGCCAAGACCTTGGGGTCCTGGCGGTAGAGCGGGCCGGGGCGGCGGCGAGGCATGACCGGCAGGTGCCGGGCCGCCAGCAGCGGATACTAACATGCTAGCCAATATATGTAAACTTTCTGCTGTCAATATGCTTATTATTATGATTATTGTTATGAATATGATATATGTTCTTTCTAATATTTGTAAAATATATTTTCCTATTTACTGCTAACTTACTGTACTAGTTTTTTATATATATGCCTAGTGCTAGATAGATTAATGCCATGAATACAAATTTAAAATATTGATAAATTTATGACAATATTACATATATTTATGGACATCACTCTTTTTTTCATACAATAAGTAGAAAATATTTAGTATTAGAGATAGCTAGTCTGTCCAGTTCATATTTCTTCTATCTAAACAATAATGATTGAATAGAAATAGTACTAAATACTAATTAAAACTATATAAATACCAATAAATACTTTCCATATTTCTGCTACATAATTAAACAATAATGATTAAAAAATTATGTAATATTAATTTCAATATTCAATTTCATTAGTAGAATCTTAAATAATTCCATGAATTAATTCACTTCATTCGTGTTTTCCTGTCTTGGTGTGATCATCCAGGTACCTCGGCAACGACACGACACGCCTGAAAAATGAGCCGGGAAGGTGTGTTTCCAATGATGCAAATCTTGGTCGCGCTGCAGCGCGACCTCTTCTCAGTTCCATACGAAAAGGCCTTAAAACTTGTGTGTAACTTCGCAAGGGTCGCGCTGCAGAGCTACCAAAAATTTCATGAAGTTTGACTTTCTCTATATTTGCTTCGCAATTGAGATTCTTTTGTATCTGCGAAGAAGGTGGGGTCATTTCGCGGAGTGACCCTGCTAATATGTTAATTGTCCGTGAATTTCTTTTTGTTTCTGCAGCACGGGAACGGGTGTTTCTTTCGCCAACCTCCTCCTCCTTGCGTGGCGGCTTTGCTAATCGACTCAATGCCCACAACTTGAGCATCGGGACACCGACGCCCCTTGCAGCGGATCTGAAAAACAGCTCGAAACGAAATTTCGGGAATGAGAACCGCAGCACCTCGCCCGCCGTCAGGAAGCCAGCGAAAAGGCCTGGCCAGTACGCCGAGAAGAAGTCTGTTGTGGGGACTCATCTTGCTGATGAGGCGTACAACGTAGTTCATCACATGAGGAATGAATCTACCAAGCGGGCCTCTTTTGAGGAGATTGTTGATGGCTTCAATAAGAGGGCTGACGAGCTCAAGGCGGAGCATTTTGACATTCCGGTGGCCAAGCTTTTGATGAGCAGCGGCTTGCACAACTGTCGAGGTCTTGGGTGGCTCGGCTGATCGCCCTTTTTGACGACCTGTCGAAATCCGACCATGACAGAGACGTCAAGATCATTTTGGTGTCAACTCTTTTTTGTGGGGACGACATCGAGAAGGAGTTTTCGGCGGCAGAGTTGGAGAGAATGACGGGTGTCCCCGCGAAGACCATTCTCAAAGTTCGGGCGATCAGAAAGCAACAGAAGATGGAGTTCCTGACGCGTGCGCTGGCGCGAAAGAAGAGGAAGTTGCCCCAATTTGTAATCGAGTCGATCGCGCAGGCTTGGACTGATGAGGAGAACTCGCGCGCTTCGCCCCAAGAGAGGGATACCATAAAGACGCACGAACGAGTTGGCAATCGTGCGATTTTGGTTGGTGTCCAAGGGGCCTACTTCTACCTCACCTCGAAGGAGGACATATATCTCAAGTTTTTAGCGGAGCACACGTACTGGGACAAGAAAAGTCCGCAGTATGAGAAGGATGTCGGCATCCATGTCGGATATACGACTTTCTGCAAGTACGCCCCCAAAACCGTCAAGGGGAAGTGGAAGGAGAGAAACGTGTGCGCCTGTGAGACGCATACGGTCATGCAGTCGAAGGTAGCGGCATGGACTAGGTACTGCAAGGCGAAGCACGGCAAGAACTGCAAGTGCGGCGACGAGTGTGAGGGATGTTTAAGGGCGAGATTGCCTGACGGCACGTGCGGGATGTTCGAAAGCCTGCACACGACCGAATGGGTGAAGCACTTCCATTGCCGTGTGGCGGAGGCGGATGGGGGTAGTGAGCTGGGGGGTGGGGCAAACTCGGCGAGAAACGAAGAGGAGGAGGGGACAATAATGTGACGGAAGATGAATGGCAGGGGCAAGACCTTGACGATCTTGAAATAAATGAGAGGATCGTGGAGGATGAGGAAGGGGTGCCAAGGGTAGGGGACCCATCCATGGAGGAGGGGTCTGTCTTTCGCATTCTGAAGAGGGCATGTATGGAGAACTCGTGTCCCGAGTCCCGGTGTGGCATCAAAGACTGGGTGTTGTGTGACCGGGACAAGAATTCAACAGAACTACTAAATTGGTTCAGATACGTGAAGAAGGAGGTAGTGGTTTCCCGACCGGCAGGGGAGGTAAGCGTGTTTGGATTTTGTGACGCAATTATTTCGCAGCGTCATTCTGCAGCGCGATGTTAATTTAAAGGCTTTTCTGATACTTTATGAATATGTTACTTGCAAATTTACTTCATCCCTTGGTTAAAACAGGACGCGACCGATCGGCGGGTCCCGGAGAAGGTCAAGCGGCCCGTACAGGAAACGATGAGGTCAACGCCCGCGCAGCTGAGGCTGGCGATTATCGAGAGTTGGGAGGACTTTACCAACCACTGCTTTACGTCATGGTGGCAGTCGGCAACGATCAAGGACCGGGAGAGGAACATGACTGAGGGGGATGTGCTCGTGCATGGAGATTGGGCCGAGAATTACGAGAACAACAACTACGTCCAACTGCAGTCGCAGTACTTTCACAAGACGAGCTTTGTCCTCATGCCCATGATCGTGCGATATTTGCACAATGGTGCGATGGCAAAGCGAACGTTCTTTTTTCTCGGGGAAGCCAAGATGAAGCGGGGAGAGCGGGCGCTCGTCTACGCGCTGAGGACAATCATGGAAACCCTGCGCGGACTTGGTGTGGGGGTGAAGAGGATGTTCATGTGCTCTGACAACTGCTCATCCCAGTTCAAGTCCAAGTACGTGGTTAACGCCGTCTTCCGCCTCCTCATGCAGGATCCCGACTTGGAATCCTTCGAGTACCACTACTTGGGTGAGCAGCACGGGAAGGGGGAGGTGGATGGTCAGGGAGCGAAGTTCAAGTGCATTGTGAGGAACATGCAATGCATTCCTGAGAACCAGGGCATCGTTACAGGGCGCCAGATCGTCAAGTACATGCGGGACAGCTGGGAAGGAGGCAAAACCACGAGCAGGGAGTCGGCCCGCGCTCGGGCAGAGGGCGTCCACCGTCATTTCTTTCATTTTCCTGAGGTGCGAAACTCAATTTTTCTTGAACTTGATTGAGGTATCTCTGCAGAGTGACCTTTTGCCCATTTGCATTTTATTATTTGATAATGCTAAAAGAACTGGTATGAATTAGCGTCTTATATAGTGAAAAATGCATGCAAAGCACTTTCAAAGGGGTATCTCTGCAGAGTGACCCTTCATGTGTACTTGATCTATTGACACATACCAACTTTCCGTTTCTGACATTCTCCCTCATTGCAGGACCTCGACTCCGGCGCCCGTATGATACCGACGCGTGTCGAGGCCATCAAGCAAGCGCACTGGTGGCGCCTGGACAAGTCTGACCCGGGGCTCCTGATGATGAGGCGTTTTTCGTGCTACTGCCCAGCCTGCCTAGCTAACAGGTGGGAGGAGTGCCGGACCGAGTGGACACATATCGAGGAATTTAACGATGAGGGCCAAACGATGAAAACTTTCCGCCTGATGCCGCCAACGCAGCCCATACCTCCGGTTCGCCAGCTGACGCGGGCGGAACTGCTGAAGGATCAAAGGGATGCCATTGGCAGGCAGATGCGCATGTATGATTACATCGCAGTTCCGTCAGACAGAGAGGACGTGAACCACAATTCCGCCCACCCTTTTTGGGTGATGCAGGTGGTGAGGGAGGCCTCAGTGCTGGAGAAGGAGGAGGTTAGGTGGGTTGAGGGACAAAACGGACGGCAGAAGGAGATTTTCTTGCCCGGCCACGCCGTTCTGGCGGTTCGGCTGTGGAAGCGAGATATGCATGACCCCCTGCATTTTACTCTGGATTTGGCTGATTGGCCGGAGTCCCGCCCAGCCGACCTGGTCGATTGCTATCTGTGCATCTCCGCTGCTCTTCCGCTCCAGTGCATGGTCCTTGGCAACCAAAGGCAAGCCTACGTTGATATGAGCAAGGAGCTTGACGCGTGGCTAACCGCTCTTGTACGCAACCAGCAAGCCCCGGAGGGGCTGCCACCGGCTTAAACTTTCGGGGACGCTCCGCAGCGCCACCCCTACGGATCTTTAAGCCTGGGCTTTATTCGCCTACGGTTGGGACAGTGTTTATTCGTGTTTATATATTTTTGGAGAACTGTTTTTTCATATGTTACATAGATGACAAGTGGCTGGGAACATTGTTAGCCTCGGTAGTGACAAATTTTAGTATATTTCCGTGTCGAAATGGCGAGTATTTTATTTAACTTGTACAATAATTTTTCGAATTACAAATTTATAATTTGGTTTGACCTAAAAATCATGTCGTCACTCAAATATGTAGTTGCTGTGTAGGACTTTCCGTCTGCAAATTGGTTCGTACTAATTTCGAATGTCACAACAATGTTACTGTACTAAGGCCTCTTTGGTAGATGTCTTAAAACACAAATTCGCTCCGGAAGTGCCAAAGTACCTTGCTTGTAACCGGACTAGTTACGAATTGTGATTGGAAGGTTGTCCCCTACAACCACAAGGAATAGAGGGGACGCTCCGCAGCGCCACCCATACGACAGTCCGGACCGGGCTTTGCTGAAATAATTTTCTCACTCGCAACTTAGCCATCAAACTCACTTTTACGATGGAGCGCGCCGATGTTTTTGGTTCGCAGCATACATATGTGCATGTCGATAAAAAGGAGCATGCGGCCAACATGTATGTTGAAATCGACTCCCCCCCCACGACTTCCCACGCTCCCTGCGGGGACCGTTTGGAGGTTGGGGTTCAGGTGTCATTGCGTTCGGAAACGGGATGATCGACCTGATGCCCCCAGATTCAGATTTGGCGCCTGCCCCCCGTGTTCCGGGTAAGGCCAGGGTGGTGCAATGCCTCCAGAAGGAGGGCACGGAAATTTCGCCCAATGTCTCGGCTGTGCGCCTCCGGGCTGAGGCCCAGCATGAGTTCTTGAATGCGGCGGAAATAGGTGGGGCCGTATGGGCCCCCAAACAATTTTCCAACGAGCCTCCAAATTTCGTGGGGGACTTGTACAAGGGAGCGTACAAGTTTCGTGACATTGAGATCGATGGATGGGGGTCATTTCTCCAGGAAAAGTGAATGCCGGTCCCATTTGGCAAATATAATCGATGATTAATTCCATGCAACATTTTGCGTTGGTCAAATGTGTAAATTTGCATTATTAATCGATTCAATAAAATTATGGGGGTGGGTATACCCACCATTTGATGGTTGAAAGTACTACTAGCTTCGTCGATTAACTCTTCTCAACATGGTCCTCTAGTCGACTAGGAATGTACCAATCCATCAGGGTATCGAGAAACTTGTTATGCCGAAACACTCCGGTCGAAAATTTCGTGCCACCTGCAGGCAATCAAAAAGCGCACGCGGACCGACGGAAAAGAGTAGTTAGTTACGAAATTAAAAAAACGACAAAAAGTGTCACACGCGGCCCGGCGGGAAAGAGTAGTTTGTTACGAAGTTAAAAAAACGACGAAAAGTGTCACACTTTTCGGAACATTCGAAGTGGGCCCGGCCCCATATCCATGCCATCTGGTTGGCTGTGAGGCTCGCGTCCCGTAATCCCGTGATGCCGAAAATAACCGTAGATAGTGTGACGGTGGTGGGGGGAGCTGTAATAGCCATCCACTTGGCCCATATACCCAGCAGCCATTGCCAAACCCCTGCGAGTTGGCAGTCCAGAAATCTGTGCTCAATTGTTTCATCTGGAAAGTTGCATAAGCACGCCGCCGCGTGGGAGTACCGGTGGTGCAATTGGGAATTGACCCCGATGGCCCGATGCATAAGCAGGTGCTGGACGTCGGTGGCCCGTTTGTCAACCAATGGGTGATCAACTGCCAAGGTAATGTTCTTGATCCAGGTGTAGCCCGGCCACTCGGGGTGCCAGCGCAGGCGACCCGGGTGCATCCTATGATTTTTATGTAGAAGTAGCCGGTATCCCCAGTCTGCCGTGTACTCGAAAAGGCACTTCGTCATGGGGGTGCCGCCAGATGTGAGGACCCACCCAAATTCTAGCGGGTCTAGAGCAAGCGTGTCCAGTCGCCCCTTGCCAACATGTAGCCATGTGGTGTCGCGTATCACTGTGGTGGGGTCCAAGGGTAACATGCACGCCTGTGACAGTGACCACGGGACCACTCGAATGCGGTGACATTGAAATGCTGGAATGTAGGCGTACGATGTAATCAATTTGCCGAGAAGTCCTTGACCGTCGGGTGTCTCCTGGAGCAATTGTATGGTAACGCCCGTCGACGCGACCGCAACGATGCAGCCCTTATGTATGGACGTGTCGCGATCCGGGTAATAGCTCACCCATTCCCCGACTTGTAGGGGTTTGCGTGGGGTTGTCATGAGGGTATGCCATCCTGCGGGAATTGCTTGTAGAAGGTTGTCCCAAGCTGGTCGGCTGGGCATGTTTGCGATCCACGCACGTCTAGGTTGGTCTCATCTGCGCGGCTGCGCCACACAACAGGATCCAGGCCTATCCAGGCGTGCAACTGACGTGTCGTAGAGCAGAATAGTAGTAGAAAGTTCAGTTCAGTGGGTAGTAGGGATAGTTACCGCAAATAGGAGTCCGAGGGGGGAACCATGGTACCGGCTCTCGGGCTTGCCGGCGGCGGCCCGCGGGTACCACGGTATTGGACGCTACCACGGTACCAGCAGCGTTGGGTGCCGGTTGCGGTCCACGCGTCGTGGTTGGACCGCGGGCCCAGCCTTTTTTGTCAGGCGGTGGCGGTTTTGGGGACCGCGGACCCTTGGCTGGATGCCACCCCTCCTCTGTCATCTCGGTGGCTGGCTGGTCAGTGGTCACTGTAATTCTGCGGTGCAAATAGCGTCGTATTTGGGAACCACGCGGCGCCAGCACACATTTCCGATCCAGGGGCGTCCTGACTAGTTTGAACAACCTGGGAGTACTTTGAGTCAAAGTCCTCTCGATACAGTACGGCTCTCGTACAGGTTTGTATTCTACTTGCGTGGTGCGCTGCTGGCGAGACCGGCTCCGCATGTCCCTGAGATCCTGCGAACGGCGATCCGACCCCGACGTGGGGTCCAGTGACTCCCGAGTCCCGAGTCCAGACTCCAGAGCGGTCACAGCCTAGCCTTCTCGTTTTCTGCTCATGGGCACTGCACTCCAGCTGCGACCGCACTCCAGGACGCTCAATTCATGCCAATGCTCGGCGAGCCTTTCCAAAAACTTTTTCTCCTCGGGAGTTTTCTGACAAGACGGTGTTATTTCACTACTGGTTTTCGATGAAAGGATAATGTTGTGGCCTATCCGCCGGAGTGCTGCCGGTTAAATGGCTATGGTGGTTGGAATTCGCTTGCAAGGACCTTGGAAGGTTATGCTGATTTAGTCTAGGTTATCATTCTTCTTATCGGCCGTGCCAGCGCTGGCCACAGCCGCCGGGCACATGTTGTGTTCACCCTCGTGTAAGGAAACTTACTCGAGCAATAACAGTCTACCGCGAATGAAGCATCTTTGGGTAGCTGTGGGGATTTCGCTACTGCTGGTCCATATGCAGATTTCCGTCACGTCTGGCATGCCGGAAGTCAAGTCGCCCGAGGAATGCGAGGCGGACCATCTGGATAGGCTGGAAGATTTCAAACGCTGGCTTGGCTCACACCATGTGTCTGTACAGGAAAAGCATAAACGATTGGAGCAGTTGCTTGAGGAAATGTTGCTTTGTTACCAGCACGAGGCGGAGAAGTCTAACAAGAAAATAGAATGCGAACTGGGCGAGAATGGCCGCCTTTTGAACATTAATGAGAACATCCTGCTGGTCGGCAACGGTGCTAGCGTTACGCAACATCACAATGGCCATCTCATCGACCAGTTTGACGAGGTGATGCGGTTCAACAACATCCGCGTTCGGGGGTTTGAGAATATCGTTGGCCGCAAGACAACCATCGCCTTCATTGGCTCTGTTTACGAGATTTGTCCTTGCTCCGAGCAGCACAAACGGCTTGGCATCAAGTCCGTAGAATGCTGCGACGATGACATGGCAGAGAAGTTCTGGTCCAATTTCGACAATACACAGGATCTCAAGGTCATCTCGGCTAGTTCTCGCATTCCCGCGTTCCTGTTCACAGCACCGTCTGCGCCTTTAGGCGTGCGGACGATGCGCAACGTGTACCGGTTTCAGCCCTGGCCACTGGGGAAGCTTGCAAACAAGGTAATGTCTTGCCATCGCCCTTCTCCAGTTTTGTAGGTTTGTATGAGCCCATATTGCAGCTCTCTATCTTTACAGTTTGTGTGGCTTTGTGTCTGGCTAGTAGTAGATTTTTCTGGAATCGCCGTCTGAGCGTCACAGCGCCATTTTGTGGATCTCAGTCGTTGTGGATTACGCCCGTCGCTGCTTGCTGGTGCACATTTGGTTGCTTGAGGATGTGTCCACGCTGGCTGCGTGCTGGCAGCCGGTTTCCCTGCACATCCGTGTCAAAGTGGCCTGGCCACGCATGGGACCCATGCCGTAACCGTTGTTGTTGTTGCCTTGGTTGCTTGCTAGCACGGACGCCAGCTGGCATGCGCATCGCTACCCTCCTGATTGGGACATCGCTCTCCCCCCCCCCCCCTCCCACACGCACACAGACACACACATACTCGTTTGTGTGTTGCCATTGATCAAACCCTTTGCTGTTCCCCCGCTCCTTGCCCCTCCCTTGCGCGTTGTTGTTTTCCGGACCTTGTTGCCCTCACTGAGCAAGGCATTGATTAACCTCCCCTTCCTCCTCACGGACTTTTTCTTTTCCTCTCTGGCATCTTTGCACTTCACTTTCTGCCCCTCCCTGCTGACCTTTTCTCCCCCCCTTGCAGGCCTCCTCACCCCCTCGTTGCCAGCCTGTTTGCCCCCCCTCTGTCCCCCTTCCCCCCCCCCCCCCCCCGCCTCCCCCCTCATCCAGGTGCTTGACAAGCTGCAGAAGTACGAGAAGGGGATCAAAGCGCGCTTCAACTCCAAGACTGTTCTGCGCAACGGCATGTACTGCATCATCCTGCTCATCGAGTGCGGCATCCGCCCGACGCTCGCGGGCTTTGACATCAACTACGACCCTAACCAGGGCTACGTCCACCACTACTACCCACTGGACAACGAGCCTGTGCAGAAGTTCACGGTGCGTGTACACGTTGTTTGGTACAAGGCAGACAAGTGTCGGGGATTGCAATGGACGCAAGGGGGGGGGGGGGGGGGAATGGTTGTGTTTGGGATTGCAGTTAGTGGATTGTTGATTGTTGATTCTCATGCATGGGAACAGCTTCCATCCTTGTGGCGAGAGGTCGAAAGCACAGCAACATCGGCGGGGCCCGTGCAGGTTTATTTCTCCGCGCACACTTGTCTGTCTTGAACAAGATGTTGAGGTAGTCAGCTTTGCGCAGGATGGGGGCAATGTAGTATCGTTTTTCGCAGCCCATGTGGTCCTTGTTGACCCCATCTATGATTTGTTTCCCTTTCAGTCCGGAGCACCTGATAGACGAAACATTCTTTTTCAAGAAAGTGACAGGGGGTGGAAGCCAGTATTTGTGGCTGCCACCGGGTGACAGCAACTGCTCAAACTAAGTTGACGTGAAGCAACAAGCAGCGGCTGGGGCGGCCGGAGACGCAAGTTCTGAGGTCCGGTTGATGCATGTTACGCAACTTTTCACCCTTGCCAGGTTCCATCTAATATCTGATTCCCTGACCGAGTTCAAGATCTTCATAGCTGAGCGAGTTGATACGCAGTGTGGCTGGTGCAGAGGGAGACGAGTGCATTTGGTCGTCTCGCCCCACGCAATTGTCTAGCATCCCTTGCCACCCCTCACCGCGTGCCTAAATCGTTACTCCCTGACAAGAGCCCTTGTGCAATTTTTTGTTGTACTCTTTGTAGTTGATTAATTTTTTGCTGTATTTTTCACTTGCAGCACCTGCTCTACGTTTTTGTTTGCCCCTCGCCTCGTGCTGTGATCCCTGCACTGTAACCACAGCCCTTGCTCGGTTGAAGAGTAACGTCATCCTTGCGCAGTGAAGATTTAGCAACCCTTCTGTGTGCTGCTATTGCACGCTGGCCTCGCCCGCAGGGCCAGGGCGCAGCAGCGGTTGCCATGCGCCTAGTATTGGTCATTCCACCTCATGTTCATGTTCTTGTTCTTGTACAACCTATTTGTGCCGTGCCGCGTACCCTAATCACTCTACATCCTTACCAGGGTCGAGGCGCGATCGCGGCGGCCAAGGAGCATGAGAAGGGCTACCACGACTTCGACGTCGAGGGCCAGGTGCTGCGGGAGCTGCTGGCGGCAAATGTTATCATGCAGATGGACGCCTCCAAAGGGAATGACGAGGAGGAGCAGCAGCAGGAGGAGGAGGAGGAGCCGGATATCCCCACGGAGGACAACGAGGAGGACGTGCTGGGGGAAGAGGAGAGCAGGGATAGCGTGGTGGAGGAAACGAGCGACGGCGACTCCTTTGGGTTCGGCGCCAGGAGGCACATGATAGATAACTACAATAACTTCCGGTGAGCCTGACGGGGGTGGGGAGGGGCATCCTGCCCAACGCAAGCGGTATCCAGTATGCCGCCGGGGTGAAGGGGCTCTGTGGGGCCAACAGGGCGTCGGAAATGCTGGCATGGTCTTGGCGTCTTTCTGGCACAGGCGCTTGGGTTGGGGACCTCTTGTAGGTGGCGACGTGGCAGCTGGGGGCGGCGGGTAGATCTGCCCCCAAACCTTCAACGGTCTTGGAGCTGTTCAACGTGGGCCGTGCGATGCCAAGAGAGGCGTGCCGCTCATGCCCCAGGGCACGTGGTGGCTCATTCGGCCACAGCGGCACGGCGGTCCCTTTGATGGGCTTGAAAGAAAAGAAAATTGTCTGCAGGCTGGTGGCAGCTGTGCGCATGGTCGGTTGCCTCTTCTTTTCGGTATGACCCTGGTCTTGTGTTTGGCAAGCCAGTTCCACGGGCATTTCTTTTCACAGGGTGCCTGTGGCTTGTAGTCCAATAATCTAGCTTGACTATGGAATTTATTATTAAGTGATAAAATTTTAGTGAGACAACCGCCGGCCTGCCGACCCAACCGACGCGCCAACTGGCTGGGCAGGCCCACACGAGAAATTGCCACGTGTCAGCATGCCGCTACGCCAACAAGCCAGCAGTGTGCACTGTTGACGACTGCTGGCCGCGATTTTTGCAGTTGATTATCACGTCCGGTCGGTCCGGACAGGCTTTATATGTGCCATCGAAGTGCGTACCTTGATAGCTAGATTTCTTTTGCAATGGCAGGCGCTCAATGGATATTTGATGCTTAAGAGTAACACAGTATCAGCGCTTTTGCGAGGCCGGGCTTGGCTACAATACTGACCATGTGCCTATCGGCATTGGATTCATTCGTAGTGCCAGACAGGCTTATCTGCCAGCGAAGTGCGTAACTACTAGCTAGATTTCTCATGCAATGGCAGGCGCTCGATAGATGGTTGATTAACTCGCGTTAGCACATTTATAACGCAATTTTTTGCGTTATAACACTTTATTTCAATTAAACACATCTAATGAAGCAAGCATGATATGGACTAACACGATGATATAATTTTCAGCCGCCATCGCCCAAGATTTAGCGCAATATCATAAAACGCAGCGCAGGCAGGGATCGTATTTTCCGGAAAGTAGCCATGGCGGAATCACCTTCAGCCGCCTCCCACTCCCCCGCCGATGGGGGGGATTCAGCGCCTCATACCATCACGCAACTAGTCGACGCTGTGGACACCATTGCGACCCAGCCATCGTCTGCTGATGCCGCCATTAACGTTTCGTCTAAGCGGCATTGCCCCGGCCCCGTCGACGAGATGGACAGCCAGATCCCTCCGCCTGCGGCTCCTTCTTCCAGCGAGGTTTCCCGTGAGACCGACCCCCTTGACGAGGACGACGACGACGCCATCGCCGACGCTGAGTTTGACCCAGCGGACTTCCTGCCTGACAAGGTTGTTACCGAGCACCGGTTCTTTTCGCTTACCGCCGTGGAGGCGCGGGCTATCCTGCACCTCATGAACGACAACAAAACTCCGATCTATTTTCCTAGCACGCTTGGCGAGACCATTTCCGTGGACGAGCTTGCCGTCATGGACGAGCCAGAGCTTCGACTTTCTGTTTTCCTGAGCCACGCGCAGGCCCCCTGCCTCCGGGCACTCTTTGCCGCTTTCGAGGACGCCGACCATGGCACCGCCAACACCCCCGATGCTTCCCCGGAAGCAGCAGACCTGCACAAGCTCAATAAGAAAGTCGCAGACATGGCTGCCCAACTCGGCACCTTGTCCACCGCTATTCGTCACGACACTGCTGCGCTCCAATCCAGCATTGCCGAGGTCAAGGCCGCCCTGGCCACACCTCCCCAGCAAGCCGCCCCCGCACCCACCAGCTATGCTAACGTGGTAAAACAGACGGACATTGCCAACCTGATGGAAGATGCAGCACGCAGGGGGGCTGCAGCCCACAAGACTGCTGTCGAGGAGGACCTGCGCTCACGCAGTATAGTGGTCCGGTATTTTCAGGTCGCGCAGGAGCCTGAAACGGACCTGATGCTAGCGCAACGCCTGTACCACAGCCTCATCGTGGGCCGGCTGCAACTGGGCAACGAACGCATCCGCATTGAGTCGGCAGCCTGGATGGCGGGCCAGCCTGGCCCCATCCGGGTGACCTTTGCGAATGTGGCCAGCAAGGTGAAGGTACTCCAGGCCCGCAAGCTCCTAGGCGGGAGAAACGCGCCGAGCCTCGACGACCTCCTCTCACCGGCCCAGCTCGTCATCAAGAATGGTCTGCTGGGCAGCGACGTGGCGATCAAGGCCAGGCACGACCGCCAGAAGGTCTACGTCCGCCTCGTCCACGACACCCCTGTGCTATTCATCAACGGCCAGCGCACGGAGGCGCAGGCTCCTAACAAGCGGCACAAGTCGGGCCGTACCAGGCCCGCCCCAGCTGCGTCATCATCGTCTACGCACGTCCCGGGTATGGATGCCGCCCGGTAAGGGCACACCCTCGCGGCCTCGCGGTACAATAGGCTTTGGGCACAGCCTTTATAAACAAGCCCCTTTCCATCCTCATGTCGCACCGTGCGAGCATGATCAGGATGCAAGGTCGCCAGGCACGCCACGGTCAACCTTCCCGCCAATTTACCAGCCTCACACGCCTCCTAGCCCGCCTTGAGCGGGATGAGGCCCAGTCGACACGCCGGCGACCCCAGCCAGGACGGAGACGACGCATATCCGTCCTGAAAGAAAGCCTCCATGCGTTGACAAGCATTAACCCCAATCGCCACCCTCCCCCTCCCCCCCCCACCCCCACCCCCACCTCCAGCACTACCCTTCTCCACCCCCACCCCCACCCCCACCCCCCCGCTAATAGGGCAACGGCCCATTCTTGGCATTGCAAGTTTTAACGTGCGCACCCTCCCTGCAGATCCTTCTACGAGCGGCGGCACCCCAGCACGCCAACGCGTCGACGAGCTGATCGCCCTGTGCGCCGACAACAAGATCGCTGTTCTTGGAGTCCAGGAGCACCGACGCACCGTTGACCCTCAGCACGCGGTCAACGGTCTGCTGGTCGACGACCTGCGGGCAGGCTGGCGGTTCCACTATGGTGGCGGCGACGCGCCGGGCCAAGGTGGTGTGGGCCTCTTGTGCTCGCCGGCAGCATCAGAGCAGCTCCAGTCCATCGTGCTGCGGTCCCCGCGTGTGCTAGTGGCCACTTTTTCGGCCACTGAGGGCCATTCACACCACACGCTAACCGTTATCGTGGGATATGCACCACATGCGGGTCGAGCTCAGGCGGAACGTGAGGCCTTCTTCGACGCCCTCAAGGAGGAGGAGGCCAACATCCAGCTCGGCACTTCCTGGTTATGCTGCTCGACGCCAACGCCACGCTGCCAGTTGGCACTGGGGGCGCTCAGTATTCCCCAACCAACACGACAGCCAACGGTAACACGCCTTTATTTGCGAATCTGCTGGCAGAATCTGCGCTGGTTGCATGCAATGCTTCTTTCGCACGCCCCGCTGAGCAGCTGGCCACCTTTTTTGGGCCGTCGGATCGGGTGGTGTGCCTTGATTATGTCTGCGTACGTCGGGCTCAGCGCCCCTCAGTTGTCGATGCTCGCGTCCTGCAAGATTCTGTCAGCACGGTGGAATCTGATCATCGTCTCGTGCTCGCTCGCATCAGATTGCGGTTTCCTGGGGTGAAACCGTCGCGACAGCTGGCACCTCAGCCAGATCTGAAAGTGCTCCGGATTGTGCTGAAGGATGCCGACAAGATGTCAGCAGCAGAGCAGGCCGCTATGTCGCACAGGGATGATTTCCTGGCCGTATTCGACGCCGGGGGCAGCCGACAGCAGTTACACGCCATTCCGCCGCCGGGGGATATTTCAGTGATCCTCCGTGGTGTCGCCGCCAAGTATCGCCTGGCTGCCCGCACCCTCCCCACCTTGCCTCCGCGTCGGCAGCTTGCTGTCCACCGTCACGCACCGACAGTGGTCGCCGCCAGGCAGATGCTCCGCCGCAACAGAGATCCGATCGCCAAACCTGGGCTGCAAGCAGCTCTGAGGGCCGCCTACGAGCAGGCTGAGAAGGCAGATGCTCAGCAGATGGTCAAGGACCTGCGCAGCTGCCAGCAGAAGCACGACGGCAAGGGGGCCTGGTTCTGGTACAAGCGCCTCGGGCACCCGGACGGCCTCGGCCGGCCCCACCGCCACGACGTCCCCGGCGCCCCAGCCAAGCGGCTTCGTACCTGGGCCACGGCCACGGCCGAGGTCGTGGGGACAGCTGCGCCGCCCCCACCCCTGCTCCCAGCCGCCGCCGCCCGCCCGGCCGCCCTGGCCGGCCCCGCAGGGCCCCCGGCCCCGCCTAGGTCAGCGGCGGACTACCTAGTCCCCCCGCTGGTCGGCCCACTTGGCGACCCGTCTGACATGCCTCCTTTCACCTCTCGCGAGGTCACGGAGGCGGTCCAGCGCCTGCGTTATGACGCAGCCACCGGCTCTGACGAGATTCCGGCCGCAGTTGTAAAACTTGCAGCCGAATTCGAGGACACAGGTGTTATGCTGCTCTTCCGGGACATCTGCAACCGCCTTCTGCTGTCGTCGCAACCACCTCCAGCGGCCTGGCAACACAGTTTTCGCACGATGCTGTACAAGAACAAGGGGTCGCCTGCCGACCCCGGCAACTACAGAGGGGTGTGCATTCAAAGTGCCCCCCTCAAGCTTCTTATGCGGCTCATCCTGAACCGCCTGCGCACGGCCCTGGACGGTCACCTCAGCGAGACTCAGCACGGCTTCCGTTCAGGTCGCAACACAGTACAGGCGCTCTTCGCTACTCGCCGACTGGTGGAGGAACTGCAACGCCTTCAGCCTGGTGAGTCCCCTTTGCACCTTGTGCTGGTGGACTTCATCAAAGCCTTCGATTCGGTTTTCTGGCCTGCGCTTTGGGACATCCTCGAGTTGTTCCGGATCCCCCGCCCCCTGATTGCTGTCATCCGCAACCTGTATGAAGGGTCCACCACTTCGGTGCGCACTTCTTACGGGACCACGCCCCCATGCCCTTTACAGAAGGGTGTGTGGCAGGGCTGCGTGCTGTCGCCCTACCTGTTCATTATTGTTGTCGAATACGTAATGATTCAGGCGCGCAAGCGATTTGCCCGCATCGTGGGCAGGGAACCAGGAGTGCAGGTTGCTAACAAATTCTGGCATGGCGGTGCGGACACGGAGATTCGGCTAGCAGACATCATTTACGCAGACGACACCACCCTCTTCGAGGACACTGAGCACGTGCAGACATGGCTTGACTGCCTGGCTCTCGAGGCCCGTGCAGTGGGGCTTGAGGTCAGCAAGAAGACAGAGGCCCTGGCGGTTGGGCTCACCAACTCAGCGCCGCCCCTCTATCTCCTAGACGGCTCTCGAGTCCTGTATCGGGACCGCGTTAAGCTGCTGGGCAGCCTGCTCCCTAGCTGCGAGGTTGATGTGGACCACCGCATCTCCCTCGCCTGGCACGCTTTACGCCAGTACCGGGCCCTGTGGCGCAAGCCCCTGGGCAAGATCGAGAAACAGGACCTGTTCAAGGTCCTCGTCCTTCCTGTTCTCACGTATGGCGCCGAGACGTGGACCCTCACCGCCGACCTGGCCCGCAAGCTGGACGGCGCGGTCACCAGCATGCTGCGTTCCATTTTCAGAGTAGGATATGCTGCTCATGTCCGCAATGAGGACCTGTACCAGGGCATGCCCTATATCACCAGCACAATTAAGCAACGCCGCCTGCAGCTAGTAGGGCACCTAGCTCGCACCAACCAGGTAGACACCTCACGTGGCCCCCCCGCAGGACTGCGACCAGCCCAGCCTGGCCGGCACCTCCTGACGTGGGCTGGGCCCAGTGATGTTAGACGCCGCAAGGCCCGCACCTTCAAGGAACAGCTAGTAGAGGACATGGGGGGCCTAGGCCTCTCCGTGATTTGGAAGAAGATGATGGACAAGGCCAAGTGGGCCCAGGTCATAGAGGACAACGAGCCCCCCCCAGTGGGGAAGCGCCCGCGTGTGCAATCCCGCGGGAGGCACGCTAGATAGCTCCCCCTAGGGCAGCGTGCGGCTGCCTAGATAGATGTTGTAGTTAGAATGTTGTTAGATAGATGTAGTATGTAGCCAATGTAGATAGATTAGACCGGTAGGAATGTGTGCACCCATCCATCCATCCATCGGGGTTAATGCTCCGTGACTCCCCAACGGGAGCACGAGTCTAATTAATTAATTAATTAATGATATGGGCTATCTGAGGCCAGTTATGAATTCTCTGAGATATATAAAAAAATGTAGTATATGGTCTTGGCATGTAATTCCCAGCCTGGCTATGTGAAATTCAAAGTTGAAGACACATGGGTCTCGTAAACTATCAAAGAGACAACCTCACTATGACCCCCTCACACTACAAGGGGCCGGTATGCCACATGGGTCAAGTATTGCAGGCACTGAATTTTTTGGAGTAAAAGCAATATATGGTTGTCTCTTTGATATGTAGACCCTCGTGGCTGCATATGGGCTTGAAATAAGCAGCCCTCCTATTTTCCCCACACCCATGAAATTATAACACTATAACACTGGGTAGACAAGTGGGTGCACACAAAAGGCACCGTGGGCCCCTTGGGGGGCATAAACCCATGGAGATGCACAAACTAAGCCCAGATATGTCAAAATAAGACAGGGCAACCACCTGCAGCCAATAATACAAGCTGGCCACATGCCACGCTTAACGAGAAGAGCGGGCACTGCGGCCACCTTGTCCATGCACGTAGGTAACGTGGTACGGACACCCTACGCAAGGCATGCATTCTAGGAGGCAGCCACCAACAAACTAGTGGTGTTGAGCCTATTTCAGCCTGCCCTAGCAAGGATAAACTAGGCCTAAGCTGCTATAGCTTGCCAGGTGATGGCCAGCACACCTGGTGGCACATGCTGTCAATGGGAAGCTTTTACTCACCAGTTACGTGCTTGATGATGCCACAGAGACCAGCCAACTGCCTCACACTCATGCAATATGTGTATGGGAAATGTATAACAAACATATATGGAGGTATTCAAACCCATACAGCCTCTAAAACTTATCACCATCACCCTGTGGCAGGTCAACTGACTGAGGGAAGCATCTAAGAATGGTGTTTTAGAAAGGGGCCAGGCCAGGGTCAAGAAAGAGCATGAATAGTGCAAAAAGAATGTGCTACACAAGCTAGAACGTATATATAAATGTCAAACATCGATAGGAAAACGATGCTTAAGCTTTACCAGGCATGGATGGCGTTACCTTGGCCCAGGCGGTGGCCGCAAAATGGCGCATTTCGGCACACCAAAGCTGTGCAGCATGGTCGCTGGATTCGGCGATTTCTGGCCACCCTTGCACGTTTACGACTACTATGTATCATAAAAAGTAAAAAGAAACCGATATATCCTTTAAAATACGCCGGAAAGGTATTGCTGTCAACGTTTCTATCGTCCGGCCTGATCGCAGTTTATTCCAGCAAGAACGCTGCCGACACCTATCAAATGGCCCATTTCTCACCCCAGTATGTTGCTGGGACGCTAACATGTCTTCCTATTAGGTTACGATCGCGTTTCCTGGGGTCAAACAGCTGCGCCATGTCGCTAGACTACAGCAGGACTGCAGTGGGTACGCGCGATTTCGTTCGGCCATCACCTTCGTCTTCCCTAAAAAGTCCTGATTTACAGCTGGCATTGCATGATGCCACGTGGCAACCGTTGGGTACTTGGGTACGGGGATTTTTTTATGAGATCCTAGGGTTATAAACTAAGCCTGACTGCAGTTGTTTGGCCTCTAAACTATTGGGAAATAGTTGTTTGAACTCCATGTTAACAACGCAATTTTTTGCGTTATAACCTCACAACGCAAAAAATTGCGTTATGTAATAACGCGAGTTAAATTAAATTAAATTAAATTATAACATGCCTCCGTGGGGAGATCATGTACAGCACATATTCCATGATGGATGGGGTGGGGGAAGCCGCGTAATCGAACTATCCTAACTCTAAGCTATCTAGTCTAGAAATCCTCACTACACTACTCATCAAAACGCCTCCTCCGCTTGGGGGGAGGGGGCTTGCCCACAGGGTCGGGCGTGTGCGCCTTGACAATCTTCTTCCACCGCGTCTTGTCCTGCATGGCAGTCCAAAGACGGGAGAGAGAGTGGATGCGGTACTCAAACTGGGCCGGGACCACTAGGTCGTCCAGCAACATCTGGGTGTAGTTCGTGACAGGTTTCCCTACCCTTTTGGGAATGCCCTCTGGGCCAGGCCAGGTCAGAATGTGTCGCCCTGGCTGGCCAAGCCGCTGGGGGCCGGCCAGACCAAGGGCGGTGTCGACCTGGCTGGTGCGAGCAAGGTGTCCTACAAATGCTATCCTACGCTGCCTAATCTCGTCCGAAATACGAGGCATGCCATGATACAAAGACTCTGATGACGGACGCTCTGAAAAACCTACGTTAAGGACCTGTCGGAGCATCCTGTAAACCGTGCCGTCTAGCCTAGCTGCCAGTTTGGGTGTGAGTGTCCACGCCTCGGCGCCATACGAGAGCACCGTGAGGACGAGGACCTTGAAGAGCATGCGCTTGCGGTGCTCGCCCAGGCCCTTCGAGCGCCAGTAGGTGTTGAGCGAACGGAGCTTGGCCCAGGAAAGGCCCATGCGGGTGTCCACATCGTCGGCAGTGTCACCTGGGAGCCAACTCCCCAACAGCTTGAAGCGGTCGCGGAACGGGACCGTCGTCCCGTCGAGCAGGCGCGGCAGCGGTGGTGCACTAGAGGCCCCAATCACCATCGCCTCAGTTTTGACACTAATCTCCAGCCCCACCGCCCGTGCCTCCAGGCCCAGACAGTCCAGCCAGGTCTGAATGTGCTCGGGGCTCTCGATGAGGGTGGTGTCATCCGCATAAATCAGGTCGGCATTGCGGTAACCAGGTCTAACCCCGCCGTGCTCTTTCACGTTAAGGATGTCCAGGCCAGGCTCGAACCCCTTAAGAGCAGTAAAGCGCGCACGTGCCCGGCGCATGACGTGATCCACGACAATAATGAACAGGTATGGGGACAGGACACAACCTTGCCACACCCCGTGGTGAAGGGGGAATGGTGGAGTGGTGCCTTCCACAGTCCGCACTACTGCCTGTGAGCCCTCATACAGTCGGCGAATGGCAATAAACGCAGGTGGTACCCGATCCAGAGCTAGGATGGCCCAAAGAGCCTCCCAGAGGATAGTTGATGCTTCAGAGTAACACAGTATCAGGATTAAGAACCGCTTTTGCCAGGCCGCGGCTTGGCTACAAAAAAAACTGCCGACGGAACGGCACTGCATGGATCCAATCGGTGAACAGTAATATTGATTAATTAATTAATTAAAATCATACTACTAGCTCCGTGGGGAGCATATGTAACACATAGCCCTGAGAAAGGGGCATCTATGGGTTTGTAATACAATCAGGGCGACAACCTGCAGGTGTAGGATGTACAACTATCACCTGCTCTGGGTGCACTAGGTGCACCTGCACCTCCATGATGGTTCATGCCTCCTAAACAAGCACAGGCACCCAGGGGGGGCTTCAGGAGAGGGCCTAGAAGGCCTGCATGACATATGGGGTGGAAGGTATGTGGCTAGGCTATAGCTAGGGTACACATGGCCTCTCAGCAGGGAGTAACTCCCTGCATGGGCAAAGCATGACTCGAAATTGCTACGGCTATTGCAAGGGCGGGTGTGGGCCCATCACGTAGGCATACATGGCCACGTCACTAAGCTTTCTAGGCTACACTACTGCTATATATTCCCTAGGCTGGGGTGGCTGGGGTGGCTGGGGCGGCAGGGGTCGCCTAACAGTAATATGGTATAGCTGTTCCTTTCACTCATACAGAGTGTTTTCTTATTGGGTTGTGTTTTTCTGGGCGTTCATATATTCTTGTAGCGGTCTCTCTCTGTCGCCATGGAAAAGAAGAGGGCCAGAAGTATAGCATGCAGGTGTAAGGCCGCTGCGAGGCCGGCCCAGAATGTATTGCCGGAGAGCTCGTCCAGCTCGGATGAGGACGTGCGTGCTGCGCCTCACAGCAAGGAGGATCCGGCCTGGTGCCACGTTCAGAAGCTGGGCAGAATGCCAGGCAGGCTAACCTGCATGACTTTGAGTGCAATTGCTGCAACGGAAAGTTAACGGGTTCGGTCTCGAAGGTGAAAAACCACATCGCCGGCACAGATTAGACTTTGTCGTTACCTGGAAGTTGAAGTGGTCCCAAACACTTGATGTATGGCTGGCCAATACCTTACCATCACTCAGCCCACAATGGGACCTCCCATGGATGATGCATTAAGAATTTAGCCATGCGATGCCTATGCAGGGAGTTACTCTCTGCTGAGATGCCATGTGTACACCAGCTATAGCCTAGTAGCCACATACCCTCCACCCCATATGTCATGCAGGCCTTCTAGGCCCTCTCCTCAAGCCCCCCCTGGGTGCCTGTGCTTGTTAACCCGTGTTTTTTTACAACGCGATACATCGCGTTGTAGGGTTAGAACGCGATGTATCGCGTTGTAATCTGACACGTGGCAAACCTATTAACCCATGGTCCGCCAAGCCATTTTAGGCACTTTCAGACCCCTGAAAATAAAAAAAAAAAATCATAACTCATAGGCCACAACTCCAAATACCCCCAACCAAGATGCTACGAGTATCTACACTTCAAGGGCTTTCAGAATATGCACTAATATCATGAGTCTAATGAGTATTTTGGATGATAAATTAAGTCAAAGTGAGCCAAAAGACGATCATTTTGTGCCACAGAAAAAGTATATCCCCCCATTTTTTTCAGGGGAGGGTCAGAAACCTCAAACCCAACATTGGACAATTTAGTTGGATAGTCCAATGGTGCTTTCCTTTGGTCAAACCACCCGGATAGCCCATTTGACCCATACAATGCCCGCGTTTACGTGTGTGGCTTACGCGCACACAAACAGCCTACTATGCCATATCATACAATGAGGCAATATAATTGACCACAATTGACTGCCAAATATGCTGGAATACAAATGTGACGCCACCTTGCACTCACTGAACGGTATCCCGCCAAGACATGCCCCAAAATGTGCAATATAATGGCTGAAACACCTCCTTGAGCAGGCATGGAAAGCTGCTGCAATTACCACTAATGTATCCACCATGAGACATGTATAAAGGTACGAGTTTCCATTCAAACAACACGAAAACGAATTGCCGTACCTGCCTCGATCATGACCTGGCCGGGTTCCGCTGGCCGATATGCTCATACGTCACGGATTCTAATGCTAGTGGCAGAGACGGCCATAGCTGCTGTATCCATGCATCCATCATCATTACCATGTTGATCATCTATGCAAAGATGACGTCTAACGCGTCGACGTTCCCAGCAGATCCTGCAGCGGACTTCCGTAAAACAATGGAAGGCCCAGGCAGACGCAAGCTACCAAGAAACCAAAAAGAAACCGGCGATACCAACTGGGACTTCTTGTCTGATGGTGACGACCAATACAGAGGCAATAACCACTGCGCATTTCCCCAGTTCCGTGAATCTGATCATTCTTGACGTACCAAAATAATGCATCATCGTTCAGGGGTCATCATCTGACCCATTTCAAGCTTCGGAACCCAAATTTTTCACCAAAATGGCTCGTTGACAGCCATATGTCGTATACGCGCGCTCAACGGTAAAAAATGTTAGCAAAAGTCACGTGACAGCTCAATGATGCACATGGTATTTACTGGGCTATGGCGCAGTTACCTGCCCGACCTTGACATTTTCATTCATGTTGGGTCTGACCTGGACCGTCGGACCAATTTACGTTACGTCACTTACGGCGGAGATCACGGATTTACGCGGTATAGTTACGTGACGCGGGTTGCTATGCAAATGCATAGCATCGGCGGACCATGCGATTTTTGGTCTGAAACTTTCAACATTGGTCAGAAACATCTCATAGAATTCAAGAAAAAATCCTGGTATTTTTGGTATTTTTTTTGTGACAGCTGCAAACAAATAGGGTTTTTGGAAATCGCACCCGGTGCTGGGCGCACCCGATGACAGATGACAATGACGAGAGGCTACGGTACGCGTCGATAAATACGGGTAACGCTTGCGAAAGGAACGGTGTGGGCCGATAAATACGGGTAACGCTTGCAGACGCGGCGGCATGAGCCGGAAACATTGTGATCAGGGACGAAACGAACGGAAAGCGCAGCCTACTGGCTCATACTACGGAGGGCGCCGACGCACATGCCTGTGCGAACTGCTAAGTCTACTGTATCGATCGCACGCGCCCCGGCGCGTAAACTTATGGTGCGTAAGTACAAATGACAGAAGAAAATGCTGGCGCGTCAACTGCCAAGCGGAGCCTCGCCGCAGGATGGAAGGCAGAAAACTTCTTAGTCCATCACCAATTTCACCATGGCCAGGGCGCGAGCCGCGGGGGGACTTTGGCCTAGTAGAATAAATTCAACTCCACACCAAAAGAATTGACGGACCGAAAGAATTTAGCGGCATCTGTTCCAGTCAAGTACGCTGGGGAAATGTCGATCAACGGCCGAATTAGTATTGCGTTGCGGTGCTAGCTGGTAGGACAAACTAGTCAAGAAAACAGGGCTGTTAGATTGGTTCCTTCGGCTGTGCTGTGGAGGGAATCCGGCGGGTTGTACGCAACAATTTTCATTCCTCATTGATTATATTCGCATGTTAATAAGTAATTTCAACCTCCATGGACGTGCGGGCACAAGACGACGATATTTAGGCAAATATTTTATTGCAGGACGCAGGTCCCATGGTGGCATGGTCGGTGTTATGTGTCGTAAGGGCGGGGTTGCCACTTCAGGATCAGCTGCTCCGCAGATAAAGGCATGCTTGGGATGTTGTGGTTTGGGGCAGGTAAAGGCCACTAGGTGTCCTTGGCGCTTGTGACCACTGACCACATGCCGTTCACATCATGAGTTTCTACACGGCATTGGCGCCCTTCTCGGCTGCAGGCCAATTCTAGGAAGCAGGTTTTTGCTGTGCAGTGGGGTGGGGTGAGGGGTGCCGGGTGACAACCGCAGTGGCCCGGCGTCGGCAAGATGACGACCGGGAGCGCCAGAACTGTCTGCGTTGTAGCACACAAAGCTCTATGATTCATGCGTATGTGTTGTAAATTGTAATTGGATAAGGAGCAATTGAAAAAGCATGCAAATTGAGGACTTGGTATAAATTATCTGGCCTGCGCTGGTTGTTGCATTGTCTCCTTGATAAATGGTTGCTTCTTGCCTCGACGATATATATAAGCCCTCAATGGGGCACGTGAACAGGTACTCCCGGCCACTAGTTGGTCATTATTGTGAAACTACGTGCATTCACACATATTAATTATTAAGTGAGACAATGATGTGAGACAACTAGAGCATATCTACTAGTGAGTATATATCTAGGCAAGACTCCTAGGGTCTGGCACACTCTAGCTAGATAAGATAGACTAGTAGGATTGTTTGTTACTAGATAGAATAGACGGGTTGGATTGTGTGCACCCATCCATCCATCCATCCATCCATCCATCCATCCATCCATCCATCCACCACCCACCCACCCACCCACCCACCCACCCACCCACCCACCCACCCACCCACCCACCCACCCACCCACCCACCCACCCACCCACCCACCCACCCACCCACCCACCCACCCACCCACCCACCCACCCACCCACCCACCCACCCACCCACCCACCCACCCACCCACCCACCCACCCACCCATCCATCCATCCATCCATCCATCCATCCATCCATCCATCCATCCATCCATCCATCCATCCATCCATCCATCCATCCATCCATCCATCCATCCATCCATCCATCCATCCATCCATCCGTCGCGATTAATGCTCCATGACTAGCTCCCAAACGGGAGCTAGCACGATTTTAATTAGTAAATTAATTAATCCATCTCAGGCATGCATAGTTGTCTCACTTAATCTAGTCAATCGAATCCATCGGGGTTGACGAATTAAACTCGTGCACACAATCATACCGCGGCTTAAGAAACAATTGATCACACCACATTGGACCGCAATGCGTTGATCAAGAAATATCAAGGAGACAACCAGCGCAGGCCAGAAATCGAGAGATGCGTTGATCAAGAAATATAATTGTCTCCTTGATAATTGTGTCTAGTTATCTCAGTAAGTTAGACAAGTAATATCCTTGACTACTTCTGTGGAACTGAAAGTGGTCAACGAGCAAGAGGCTTTGAGGATGGATGAATTATGCGAACTAACATTATACCATGTTAGATTAGATCACAACAAACGTTCCAGCAATGGCAACCCATACGTCCTAATCTCAACGTGCATGTCGAGCATGCTCCACCGTTAGCCTGAAATGGACCAATCAGGTTACAGCATCACAAGGTAAGATTCTTTCGTCCCTCTAACTAGACACGTAACACAAGAGCACACAAACCAGCCTGGCATAATCCAGACGTGGAATCACCGAATCTTGATAAGCATTGGAGTCCTAAAATATCTAGGCAAGACTTGGCAGAACCGACCAACTAATAACCCCACGTGGATCAGGCCACGACCAATGAGGGTCTAAACAAGTCAGTTGACAAAGTCCAGGTCTCGAAATATCTCTGCACGTGGGAAACCTCATAACTAGCTCAATACTCATCCAAAAGGCCTCAAATAAAATCCCAAACTATTACAAAACTCAGGATGTAACAACAAGTCAGATTTGGTTGTTACATATTGACATGTCAAGCAAATGTGGGTCAGCAAGTATTGACTGTCCTCCCTAATGGTGGCGGTTGCTAGGGAACATCCAGTAATGTTATCCTGAGGGGGGGCACTCAGGGTTTAAGGGAACTCCCACAGCAACCTTGGGTTGGTACCACAATGCATGGCACTACCCAACGCCAGCGGCGGCGGCGGCCCGGCTAAGGCGGTGGCGGCCCAAAGGAGGCGGCGGCGGCAGCGGCGGCCCGGAGGAGGGGGCAGCGGCGGCCCGAAGGAGGAGGCGGCGGCGGCGGCCCGGAGGCGGCGGCGGCAGCGGCGGCCCGGAGGCGGCAGCGGCCCGGAGGAGGCGGCGGCGGCCATTGAAACCACCACTCAGTTGGACAGCCTACACGAGCTTTCACCAACAAAGCCGGACATGTCAAACTACCAGTGAAGATTCGCTTTTTGCACCCGAGTGGGTTGAGAGCCCACTACTCGTCTAGCCACTAAATCGGCACATGCCAAACCAGCCACTTCAGGCTAGCTTCAACCATGGTTGAACCACCGTCAATATGAGCGGCTCAACACATGTAGTGAACGTTGGAACTGATGGGAAGCACAGATGTCCACCGGGGGAAGTGATGGCACCACGGCTCCATCGCAAGCAAGGGCCACTAGACCTACTGTCCACACCATGATGGCTGATTGAGCTTCAAACGTTGCCAAGAATTATGATGATGGCACCACTGATATGCCACATCCTTGATGATAAGTGTAGCAATAGTAGCCGGGCCGCAGCAGCAAGAAGATATGTCGCATGCAGCGCCACGTAGGTCCGTCCACCATGCGCCGCACCTGCAAGTGTGGAGACTAGGGCATGGTTGCATGTCTGGGGGTGGCCTTGTACATTTGGGAGGAGTTGGCGCCACATGTATAAGTAACGCAAAGAAACCAAGAACTCAAGTCCATCGTTGAAAGAAAATACACACATGAGATTCAAGGCCACATCTCACGATCATGGAGGCAGCCAACAAGCACTACAATGGACACCACAACTCCAACATTCCATTATAGTGCTTAAAGCCAAACACCGCAAAATGTTCGGGAGCAAGACAATGGCCCGGCACATATGTTTGAGATACTCACATTACACTACGGCAAGAAGATGTTCAATGTTGATACGAAGTTTTATGGCCGAGGAAACGCACCAACTTACAACAAACACAGATGAAATGTAGCCAGGATACACATGTTGTCCCGCTTAGGATTGTTAACGTGAAGATGGATGTGCCGCAAAGGATGTAGGCAGCCTGTGGTGCATAGAAGTTGCACCTTCCCTAATGCACATAGCAAGCGCTGCCATGCTAGCAACATTGCCAGCAAATACCTCCAAATGATCCATGAGGGCATTGACCTCGTGAAGGTGCATTGAGGTTGCAGTTTCATATTCGCTCATGGGAGTTGGGGTTGCGAAGAAGCACTGCCAACACTTGGAGCAGACGCGGCATTGCTAGGGCAGTTGCCGTGACCAAGAGAAGCAACGAACCCGCCCCGGGCCCGGGCCCGCTTCGGAGTACCCGTAGCCTCACCGACAACGCTTCCACCAAGAGTTGCAGAGACCTTGCGTTTTGACGTGGGTGGCTCGTTGGGATGGTGTGCTCTTTGTTTACGTGGTTGTTTTCCCCGACCACGGGGTGGAGGACCTAAAGGGTTTTCTACCAAGCGAGCAGCACTTCCATCCCCTCCCGGCTGACTCACCTGACTTGATGGCAGTCTCTTCTGCTGCCAGTATGACTTACAATGCCTGAGAAAATCCGAGCCACAACGACCCTCATGCGCCAAAGAAGCCCATGCCTTCATGTGAGCGAGAATGTCAGTATACGTAGGCTCCGTGCCTTGAGCGACATCCACGTTGACATCATCATCACGGCTGTTCTCAGGGTGTACAGTTACCATCTGTTGGAATTGTAGCTGGCTCTCAATAGTGTCCGGCTTGGGTTGCTTCCACCTATCGCACACCAATTGCATCGGCACCTGCTTGCACTGATGAAGATGCACCTCAACGGCTAAACAATGGCGGCATGGGAGGCCTACAAAGGTTGGAAATTGGCATGTGCACTCCAAAACATGGCCGTCCTCCCCGGTCGTAACCAAACGTTCCTTTGATTATTTTCCCGCCTTGTACAACGGCGTGGTGGCCAGGTTCTTTCTTACGCCACGTTCAAAATCACCGTTCATAAACACTTTACGCGGCCGCCTTGGCATGGTATGGCCCATAGGCCGCCATCTTGACCCACGAGTATGAGCCAGTAGGCTGCGCTTTCCGTTCGTTTCGTCCCTGATCACAAAGTTTCCGGCTCATGCCGCCGCGTCTGCAAGCGTTACCCGTATTTATCAGCCCACACCGTTCCTTTCACAAGCGTTACCCGTATTTATCGACGCGTACCGTAGCCTCTCGTCATTGTCATCTGTCATCGGGTGCGCCCAGCACCGGGTGCGATTTCCAAAAACCCAAACAAATATGTACCACTGAAATCAGGCATTTTCGCGGGACGAAGGTGAAGACGACGGCGATGGCGGCAGGTAGATCTCGCCAGTTTTCGCGCGAATTTCAGTGGCTGTTGGGTAGCACGACCATGATGATGCGTTCAAAGGATGATAATTAGGTTTCTACGAGTTTGTTGAGGTACTCGGGGGCAAAGGAAACGTAGTTTTTTCCAGTTTCTCACCCAACTTTCATGCGGAAACCCTGGAAACCGGCATACATATTATTACGGCAGGACTCGGGTCTGCTGCGGCACCATGCTTGGTATTTCCATGGTGTTTCGACTTCTTAACACATGTTTATTCATTCCGAACGCCCGGACTCTCGGCTAAACCGAGATTTGTGCAGACTTTTATTGGGTAGCTCCGGGCATGATGGTGCCTGCAAATAGCGTAAGGCGTGACCGTGGCTATTGCTACGGTATGCTGTATTTTCCTGGAAATGGCCTCTGCCACCGGCTCAATAGTGCTTGCAGGCGTAAGTATATCGTGTTTCTACCTAGTTTCTGCCAGTTTTCCACTTATTTCTACCAACCTCTGCCCAGCCTCTCTAAGACCGCCATCCTACTCGACGTTGCTTGCATGTCAGCCATAGCAGGTTACAGTTGTGCAGTATTTAGTTAGGTGCTGTATACGTCGTCAAGCCGTGCATATATCGTGAGGATTGGATGTTGATGGTTTATACTGCGTTGATTGTGCAAGAAGATCAGCTAGGTGCCCATAATCATGGTGTATAATCATGTGTTGTTAGCATCTTGCCACCATTTGCTAGCATGCATTCCAGCGTCATCTTTGCCTGCATGTAAGCTCATGGATCACTCAACCTATCCAAGCCTTGCATTACACTTGCCTCTTTCTTTCAGTACTGCACGCGTTATGGAATGAAAACCCAGCACCTCCGTTCGGGACCACGAGGCATGTGCTCAACACGTTGTGAGAGTGGATGATGCTTTGGCTATGGCTGCCTGATTCAGTCATATTAGGTCATCCAGTCATGATGTTTGATGCATGTTTGATGCTGTATAACTTATACAACACCTAGTTTCAACGTTTTGACCCTCCAAGCTCACAATGGCCCCGTTTATGGGGCTCGTGTCGTTGCGTAATGTTGTGAAGGGCTCTCATGTTTCCCACTGCGTTGTACTGCGTTGTAATTGTGATGCTAATAAAAAATAGCTCCAGTGGCCCAATGGGCCTGAGTTTTGTTTCATAGAGCCTGCATATGTTGCCCATAGCTCGTGCAAGAAGCCAGATTTTTTTCATGAACCATTTGCCCATAAGCACATGACTTGTGACCTAGGGTCAAGAAATCGCGGTCATGGTCAGACCCCCCTGTATTCAAACCAGTGTATCTCTCTAATGAATAAGCATTTTGTAGGTCTGAGTAGCTCAAAAAATCCTTTGATTTATGGGCTTTCAGGAAAGTATATACATGACCATGAAAAAAAAAATTCCTTAGGTGCTATACGCGTTCTTAAAAAAGCTTACAACGCGATATATCGCGTTCTAATTAAAAAAACACGGGTTAAGGAGGCATGAACCATCATGGCGGTGCAGGTGCACCTTGTGCACCCAGAGCAGGTGATAGTTGTACATCCTCCACCTGCAGGTTGTAGCCCTGATTGTATTACAAACCCATAGATCAAAGAGACAACCAGCGCAGGCCAGAAATAGATGCCCCTTTCTCAGGGCTATGTGTTACATATGCTCCCAACGGAGCTATGATTTTAATTAATTAATTAATTGATTAATCACTCGGTGTGGGTGACAAGCGCTATGGCTTCATTGGTGCATGGAAACAATGCCAGTTGGTAGCCAAAGGCATGGAAATGATGTGGGTTCGATCCCAGCACCATCATGAACATTATATAACCCTTCCAGGCCCTTGATTAAAAGGCACAGAAACAGGGGTACCGAATAATATCGAATATTTACCGGATATTTACCGAATTATTTGATAGGCGCGTACCCAGCCCTGACGGAACCCCTGGCCGACCCCAACCAGCTCCCGCCGTTTACCGAGCTCGATCGAGCTGAGCACCGCCGCCAAGCAACTCCGCTTCTATGCCGCCGTTGGACCTGACCAGCTCCCAGCCCGGGTGATGAAGCTGACGGCGCTCACAGGGTTCCTGCTTGACGTCTGCAACCGGATCCTGCTTGCCGACGCGCCGCCGATTCCTGCGTGGCAGCACAGCTACCGTATTATGCTGTACAAAAACAAAGGTTCCCCTGACGACCCCGCCAACTACAGAGGAGTCTGCATCCAGAGCGCCGCACTCAAGTTGTTCATGCGCATGATCCTCAACCGCCTTCGTTCTGCTCTCGACTGTCACCTTGGGGAAAGTCAAATGGGCTTCCGTCCTGGGCGCAACACCGTCATGGCCATCTTCATCGCGCGTCGCCTCTTCGAGGAAATCGCTCTCCTGCAACCTGGCGAGTTTCCCGCCATCCTGATCTTCGTCGACTTCATCAAGGCTTTTGATTCTGTCCTCTGGGACGCTCTATGGGCTGTACTTGCTCGCGCTCGCGTCCCCACTCCCCTGATTACCGTCATCCGCACGCTGTATGAGGGGTTGACCACTTCGGTGCGCACTCATGCAACACGGCATTACCCCGCCATGCCCACTGCAGACCGGCGTCTGGCAGGGTTGCGTCCTGTCGCCGTACCTGTTTTTTATTGTAGTAGTGGATTATGTTATGCGCCAGGCACGTGCTCGCTTTGCTAGCATTGCAGGCCGTGCCCCTGGCCTAGCGATCACGAACGAGCTTGGGGAAGGGGGGCCGACTAACAAGCAGAATTTACTAGCTGACCTCATTTATGCCGACAACATCACGCTCATCGAGAAGCCGGAGTCTGCCCAACTTTGGCTGGACTGCCTGGCGCTCGAGGCTCGGGCGGTTGTTGGTCTAGAAATCAGCCCCAAAACGGAGGCCCTGGCCCTCGGCATGGCAGGGCCCCCACCCACACTCCGCCTCTTAGACGATGCCGAGGTCAACTACCCTCCTTCAGGCCGCTTCAAGCTGCTCGGCAGTTGGCTTCCCGACTGCGAGGACGACATGACGACACGGATCGGCATGGCGTGGGCGCACCTCCATGACCACCGCCGCTGGTGGAGCAACCCCGCCCTACCCCGGATCGTCAAGCGTGACCTCTTCAAGGTCGTCATTCTGACGATCCTGACCTACGGCGCCGAGACGTGGGCACTGACGCAGGAGCTGGAGCAACGACTCGACGGCGCCGTCACCAAGATGCTGCGCAAGGCCCTTAACATCCCCTTTGGTTTGCACATTAGTAATGAGGATTTGTACGCTGATTTGCCCTATGTTTCCCACATTATTAGGCACAGGCGCCTGGGCCTAGCCGGGCACCTGGCCCGCACAGATCAGGTAGATACCTCAGATAGACTAGCAGGCACCAAGCCCGCCCAGCCTGGGCGATATGTCCTATCCTGGCGTGCCCCCGGCCGCGCGCGGCACTGAGGGCCGCCACCCGTGGACATTTCGTGATAGACTTGGCATAGACATGTGCTACACTAGACGTGACGGGCTCACCCCCGGGCAGCCTCCTGGTTTGTCTGTAATATGGAGGCAGATGGTGCGCAAGGATAGATGGCAAGTAGTGATGAAGGAGACCACCCCCAAGCCTGTGGGGGCTCCGCGGCGTGTGACCGCGTATGGCATTCATAGCGATTCGGGCCGCGGTGCCCACACCCCTGTAACTAGGACCTAGATAGCTTATACCATCCATTCCATCCCATGTTCCCCTCCCACTGAGGACTTATGCTCACGTGACGCAGTCACGTGTCTATTAATTAATTAATTAAATAATTAATTTACAACTTAATTAATTAATTAATTTGATAGGCCCTGAAAACCCCACCGAATACCGGATACCGAATAACGAATAGCCGTATACTGCCCACGGGAAAGGTCGGCAGATGAGTGGTCACGGCGATTCCGCCGTTTTTCTGGCTACGTGGCCCGTGGATATGCATGAGACTTTACGAAACGGTACTTTCAGCACCCGCGGCTTTTCACGTGCTTGCGAAACGCCACCGTAAAAATCCCGTGGATTCTTTTTTGCGGAGGGGAACTACTAAGGGAACTCGTACGGAATAACCCCCGTACACGTGCATGAGATTTTTTCAGTTACGTCCGCCCATTTCAAACCGGTACTTTGCGCCCCCGCGGCTTTTCACGTGCTTGCGAAACGCCACCGTAAAAATCCCGTGGATTCTTTTGTGCCAGGGTTCCTGGTACGGCAGGAATCCCGTGGATTCGCAGGAGATTTTCCCGCTGATTGCGAAACGGTACTGTCATATGCCGCATTCCTCTGAAAATCCTGTGGATCTTTGCATGCGGTCCGGAACTAGATTTGTACAAGATTCTGAACCCCGTGGAGGTACATGCAAATTTCCGTTACGGACAATGTCAGCGGATTTTATCCTGTGCACGTTCCTAAATAGGCCACGTAGAGGAATCTCGTGGTCATCCAGCAGGTCTAACGATTCAGCGATCCCGTGGACAGAAATCGCGTGATGGCAAACTCGAGTGACCCGTGTGGCCGGGTACAAAACGCTACCACCAAAGTCAGCAAGTCGCCGTCTCAGGTGCAGTCAGCACACCAACTGGTGCTCACACCGAAACTCTGTCGCTGCGTACAACTTTTTTTTTATATTCAGCCATGGCCAGGTCTAGGATTCCAAACAGTGTCAGGATTTCTCGTGTGGATGCACAGGGACAGACACAGGCTGGGCCTGTCAGGACGCAATGGCAGGAAAGAAATGGACAGTCCTCGGCAGCGACCACGCCGTATCAGGCCCCCGTGCGCCAGGAGGCGAACAAGTCTCAAGGAGACAACCAGCGCAGGCCAGATTTAATCGGGAGAAGTATGTACAGATGGGCGGTGAGTGAGCCCCAAATTCCCTCGATCCTTCTTGCACATACCCAGGTCTTTTCATGTTCCTTTCCCATGCACAACCCTCCTTGCCAGCTGTCTCACGTCACCTTTTCCCCCACTTCCCTTGTTTTTTTCTTGTAGCTTGTACAAGGCGGTGATGTCCAGATCCAACCATCCTCTCCACATCGCAGGCAAGCAAGTGCTGGCCAGTGGTCCAGATGGCAAACGCCTGTTCCCAGACCTCATCAAACTGCACGACTTCGTCAAGATGCAGTTGGAGACGATGAAGTACGAGTGCGGGATCTGCATCACACGGAACGCACCAAGTTCGTCACTCTCTTGTTGGCGAACGGAGAGTACCCGACTCCTGTGGCAATCTCTGCTGTGACGGGTGCGCCCTTGAGCTGGCAGCCAACGATGCCAACGCCTGCCCCTTCTGTCGCAAGCCCCTAAGCCAGAACGGGACTTTGTTCGTCCCCAACCCCCAGATCAACAGGATGGCTGCTCCCTCCTCCTCCAAGGCCTGCAAGCACCCCAACTGCCTCGCCATCGTGAAGCTGGACGAGCTGGAGCAGCACGAGGAGACCTGCGTCTTCAACAATTTACAGGTGTGGCAACTCCATGTGGGAACTCCATTGTCCACCCCATGAAGGATGACACCCTCTCTCTCCCCCTTGGGTGCTGCTGGCTGCATGGAGGGCACGGAGAGCCAGGTTAGTAGGGAGCACATGCAGCAGGGGTGCATGTACGAGGCCTCTGTGAAGATGCTGGACGCTGCCTTGTACACGAGTCGCAGGGTGGAGCAGTTGAAGTTTTCTCTCGCCGAGGAGCGGTCGGATGCCATCTCTCAGATCTCCATGGTGACGGCCGGGGATGAAACAGGGCAGGATCACACAGCAGTTGAGCAGGCACCTCCCCCACACCGCTGCTCCTTCGTCTCCTGGACCCAGTGCTTCCTCAGCAGCACCGAGTCAGAGGAGATGATCCCTCAGAAGGAGGACAATGTGACAATGATCCGACCCCGACTGGAGGCCAAGACAGACAGGGTCCAATGCGTGACAGACGCCAGCATAATGGCATGTTATAGTTGTCACCCCCAGGACTTAGTCTGTCAGTGCTCGAGATTGACAGAATCAGGGGTTGATGTTTTGAAAGATTGAATTGAATTGAATTGAATTGTAACATAACTCCGTTGGGAGTATATGTAGCACATAGCCCAGAGAAGGGGCATATGGCCTATCATACATTCTAAGCTACTTCCTGCAAGGGTGGGAATGTAAACAACACTTGCTCTAGGTGCACTAGGGCACCTGCACCACCCAGAGTTTCAGGCAGCACCCAGCGAAGGGGAGCCTGTCATAGGTGGGGAAGATCATCATGGCTATACAAGAGCTAGGACATGGCTTCTCTACAGAGAGCATCTCTCTGCATGGCATAGCATGGCGAAATTCTTAATGCAACATCCATGGGGGTCCCTTTATAGGCAGGGCTTGGCTAAATTCTGTAGACAACATCCATGGGGGCCGTTATGGGCGCACATGCGCGTGGGCCACATGCTAGGCTAAGCCTGACTAATCTACACTACTGGTATGAATGCCCTAGTCTGGGGTGGCAGGAGGGGGCTGCCAGGGCTTGTGGTCAACGTGGATGACCGCCCCCCTCCAGTATACCGGCTTCCCCCTGCGCTGTGCCGGAGCTGAAGGTAGGTCGGCCATAGCTCGCGTCGCCGCTGTTGCTGGGCCAGGGTCAAGTCGTCGTCCAGCGTGAAGCGAGTCCTTGAGAGCTTCTTGCGGCATTTAAGGAACGACAGCTTGTCCGCCATGTACTTAAAGGTGAGGAGCACGGGTGCCGGGCCAGCCTTCCCCGCGCGCGGGGGAGGCGGACAGCCGACATGTCCAGCTCACCAGTGAGTAGCATGGGGGCAAGAATGTCGCGCTTAAATGCCTCAAGAAGGCTCGTGGAGGTCTCACCTGCCGGCTGGTCGAAGTGCTTGACGATGACATTGTGGCTGCGCCGGGCGATGTCGGTGTCCTCGCGAAGGTCGAGGGCTTGTTGCTTGAGTTGTGCCGAGATGGTGGAGGTGGTGGAGGTGGTGTGCTGCTTAAGCAAGTCCGCCCAGGTGGAGGGAGCATCGCCGGCCGGGCCAGCAGGCGTCGGCTGGGCGGCGATGTCCTTCACCGCTTGGGCGGTGAGGCCGGCGGTGTCATGCAAGCTCTCAAGGGCGTTGGCGGTGGCTTGAAGGCGTTGGTCGAGGTCGAGGAGCTGGGCTTTGATGTCGGCAGTGGAGTTTTGAAAGATGTGGATCTTTAATAAATGATGTCGATACTTGTGAACCAAAGTTTGATAAATTATCTACAGTGCACATTAGTATAAGTAGTTGGTAGTTATATTCAGGCCACGTGGCAGCCAAAAAGCCCGAGCGCGGTAGGTTAGCACGGGACTTAGCCTGCAGACGCGATCGGCGCGGTTCAGAATCCTCCACGGGGAAACAGGTCAGAGATCCGAGCTACGGGCGGGATATTTCCAAAATATCCACGGGATACTTCCAGATATTTTTTGATGTTTTCGAACTATCTCGGGGGGTCCAGGGAGGGATCCCGTGGACCCCCCCAGGAATACCGGACTCGACCGGCGGAACACCGGGGGTCCACGGGGAAACCCGAAAAAAAGGCCGGTGAAACCCAAAGGCCCCTCCCCCCCCCCCTACTCCCATGCACCCCCACCCCCTCCCCTGCCCCCGGCCGCTACCGCCACCACCACCACCACAACCAGCACAGGCCGGACACCTGTGGCTGGGGCATCCAATCAGGCGAGAGGGCAGCATTTCGATGCCTTAGCAGCCTTCCATGCAAGGCGCAACCTGTCTCACACAGATAATCGTGAACCAGCCACTAATGTAGGGGGCAGCTCCCCAGTGCAGGATTCACCTGCAGCAACCAGAAACCGTGTGTCCTGCAGCGATCGACCTGCCAGTTGCACGGCCTTGAATTAGCCTGCATGCCCCATGCGGCATGCTTTAAAGCGTGCACCCCCTCCACAGTAATACCTATAGCCATGTGTACAGTACCATACATATATGCGCCATACCGCTTGACAGCTACCAGGTATTGCAATGTTTACCAAACCAAGAGCTGAATCGCAGCAGCGACAACCAGGCAGGCCAGCAAAGATGTGTAAACTGCACCCTGGGCACCCATAGCCGAGCCACTGATCTGTCTGCCCTTGAACATCGTGGGCCTGGTGGGGAACTCAGCCGGTAGAGTGACCATGACGCCCGCCACGTTGTTCTCATAAGAGACCTCTTGGAACTTCTGGTCGGGATTCAGCACCAGCTCCAGGTAGTAGTCCCCGGGGGGGATGTCGGTCACATCTATCCACGAGCATTCGAGGTCCCAAGAGTAGCTGTCTGCCCAACCAAAGGAGAGCCTGGGTGTGGCAAACAGGAGGGGTGCACATCCAAAACAGGAATCCCGTTGTAATGATCCCAAGTTAGGGTCATAAAACTGAACCTAGTTCTGGTGAGTGAGTGGTCAAGATGACCCTGGTTAGGGTGACTGAAGGCGGGTGATCAAGACCTCCCTCAGTAGGGTTGGTTGCACGATCAGGGTAATCCTAGTTAGGCTGGTTGCATGTGGGTTGATAGCTAGGGTTGGTTGCACGCGCAAGGTGGTGCTAGTTAGGGCTGGTTGCTAGGGTGGTCATGGTATTTGGGGTGGGGTGACCAAATGGCTCAAATAAAATGTACACGGTGTGATTGCTTGACTGGCTGAGGAGAGCATACCGCACAATTAAGTGCACAATATATGATGAACCTAAACAATTAAAGACAAAATCTGTGCGCACGGTAGAGTAAGGTAGAGTAACCCCTTCACGCCCTTAGAGTAACTTCTTCCCCAACCACTGCAACCTCTTCCCCAACCATAGTGACAACAAAAGGCATGCCCCTGTCAGAAGGTCACAGAGTGCTTGGGCACTTAAACCATGCACCCGTGTTGTCAACACGGTCCTCAGGTGCTCACACACACGTCCCCTCCCCCTTTCCTGGCCCCGGCCCCGGCCCGCCCCCCACCCACCCACATGCACACCCATGCACACCCATGCACACCCATGCACACCCATGCACACCCATGCACACCCATGCACACCCATGCACACCCATGCACACCCATGCACACACGTATACATGGTTGTTGCAGTGACTACAAACCTACGCAAACATGGTTGTTGCAGTGACTATACACCTACGCAAACACATATGCACAAACAAACTCCACGCAGCACATACCCTTTTTCTGCCCCACAAACAGATTGATCTGAAACAGTTGAAAACAAGGCCTCACCCTAGTACCTGACCCTGGTTGCCGTGCACCCACTAGATAGCCAGCTATTCAGCATCGAGTATGACCTGATTGGTTTGAAAAAAAACGCTGGCACCTACCCCTGGTTGCCGCACTCATAGGTAGACTCGCATGGCACCGTGGACCCGTCCAGGTGGCGCTGTGAGTCCTCGAGGCAGTAGGCGGCCTTATTGCCCGACACCACGAGCGTAGACCGGCTGGGACTGAGCAGGTTGTACTGCGCAAAGCCCGTGTAATGGTAGTGGCCGTGACAGGCGCCCCACATATAGATGTCGGGCCGGTCCTTGGGCAGTAGGCCGCCTGTGGGGTCAAAAGTGGCACCCTGGTTGAGCGACCTGGACGTGAACCTGGTGTGTTGGAAGGAACGAAGGGGATTGTGTACACAAGTTACACACGAGTAAGTAAATTACACATGAGTACTAGAGTAGGGGGAAGAGATAAGCTTGCTGGAGGTGAGCCTGGTGTGTTGGGTAGGGGGGTGAGGAGGAAATGAAAAGTGCGGGAAACGGGGAAATAGATGAGGGCAGTGCAGGCGAGGTGGTGTTTTGGGCAAGGTGGGGCAGATGAACAAGAACACAGGTGACAGGGACCGTCAATGAGGGCTGTGAAGATATGAACCGGGTTTGTGAAGTAGATGCATGGGTGAGGGATTAGAAAAGGGAATTCAGGTGGACCGCCATGGCCGTGAATCGGGTAGTTGGAGACGTGAGCTAAGCCCTCAGGGGCGAGAGGTGAAACAAGGGCTGAGCACGGTAGAAGTAAACCGGTTGCTTGGCTCAGGGGGGACAGAAGGCATACTACTATATTATTACTGTGTGTATACATGGGTTTGCTTTTCTTAATGAGTGTACATACAAGGTATATTAGTCTAGAATGATACTATGCATAACATAGTACGTTGCTGTGTGTGTATGGTGGGAATACAATATTACTGTATGTATATACCGGGACACAAATTCTCTACCTCTGGTAGATGACTGACATCAGGACGGTACTTCTAGTGTTGCCTCTATCAGTCCCTATCATGCGGAAAGCAAGAAAAGGCTGCAGCACAAACACAAGACCAGGCGCATGCTGTTCTAATCCACCTAGGAGCTATTACCGGAGAAGCTTTCGAATGCCAGTGCCTCGCACGCATCCCTCTAGGACCGCACATGAGGAGTTCACAAACGTGGTCGCCTCCAAGTACACCTCCAGCAGATCCTCCTCAATCGCCACAAAATCGGGCAATCGCTCATCCACCGAGTGGCAGGCACAATCGTGGCCACAAAACTGGGTGTTGCTGCAGCCGCCCTGGCACACAGGCGCCGTGCTTCTGCAGACGGGGAACACGAAGCAGTAGCTGCTGGCGATGCTGCCGTCGTCAAGAACCTCGTAGCCGTCACCGATGCACCTGATGAGATGAGATTCGATGAACACGCACGAGAAAGGAGATGACTAGAGTTCAGCCCTGGGAGAAAGACTAACAAGACGAAAAGGGGACTAAGGGGATAAGCGACCATAAGGGTGAATAGTAATGTCAGGGAGAAAAGGTGAGATGAAAGTAGCTACCAAGAAGTCTTCCCACTCAATATATTCGTGGGTTCTAGGGTATAGCAGAGGAAACTGGAAGAAGGGAAGGAAGGGGGAGGTGCAAAGTGGAAGGTATAAAAGAGAAACTGGACGAAGGGGAACGGAGAAAAGAAGAAAGGCAGGGACGGGGCACAGGCAGAACACGGCATGGGTAATTAGTCGATGTGGTTCCACCGAACCAGCAGCCCAACGGTCTCTCCACCTGTCTGCTTGTCTGCTCACATGCAATCAGCAAAGCAATAAAAAAAGCAGTCACGCACCCACCCACCCACCCACCCACCCACCCACCCACCCACCCACCCACCCACCCACCCACCCACCCACCCACCCACCCACCCACCCACCCACCCACCCACCCACCCACCCACCCACCCACCCACCCACCCACCCAGCCACCCACCCACCCACCCACCCACCCACCCACCCGCCCGCCCGCCCGCCCGCCCGCCCGCCCGCCCGCCGCCCGCCCGCCCGCCCGCCCGCCCGCCCGCCCGCCCGCCCGCCCACCCACCCACCCACCCACCCACCCACCCACCCGCCTATTGTCTGTGCGCGAGAGCCTCCCTCCCTCCCTCCCTCCCTCCCTCCCTCCCTCCCTCAACTAACGAATCAAGCAGCTAGTCTACCAAGTATCTTTACTGACACCCGCCACAGCAGGGGCCCAGCGAACTAGGATGCAGGTGACATGGCTAACGGGGTCAACCTTGCTAGTGGTTTGACTTGACAAGCAAACAATCACCCACCGTGAGCGCGCGTCACAGCTCCCGCAGCTACCACCGCAGCCGTCATCGCCACAGGTCCGGTTTGCTGACGCGCACTGGGGTATGCACGGGTTCGGTATGCACTTGTTATCCAAGCACTGCTCCCCCGCCCCGCAAGTCCCGCACACAAAGCCACACTCGTCCGGGCCGCAAAAGTTGCCATCGCACAACGGCATGCACGCGTCCACTACATGGACCTCTGCTGTGAAGATGCCGAATTCAGTCGCCGTGTAGCCGTCCACCATCACGTAGTAGGTGCCGGCCGTCAGCATCGCCTTGACCATGGAGCCTAAGTGGCTGGGAGGCGTGAAATCATCGCTGCGAGGAGGGAGGGTGATATGCGTGAGGGCCCAAGAGGCCAGGGTAAGCAAAGGCTTCCCACAGATGTTCTTCTTATACTTGAGTTCTTCATGGTATTGCGAGCATAGCTACAAAATTACATGTCCTCGCTAGAAACGAAAATAACTACACACCGTGGCCTCCGTTGACGCGGCACGAAGTGCATTATTTACATGCACTCGCAACACAGTGGGCCCGAAATCCCCGGAACTCCTTTTGCGTGCTTGTGCCCAACACAGCAGGCTTACACATGCAGGTGCGGCGTACGTTTGGCAACCCCTGCTCAGCGTTAAATTATTGGGCGGAGCCCATTTTCGGAAGAACCGAAGGTTCCGAGAAAAAAAGGGCGTAGCCAATTTATGTCAAGAGGCGTGAAGGGGGTCGAGGATAAAGGAACGCGATTGGAGGAAACTCAAGAAATAATCCGAGTTCTCTGCATCTGCGGCTGACACGGTACGGAGGAAAAAAGGTTTGAGCTAACTGTGGGCCAAAATGTAACCCATCCATCCATCCATCCATCCATCCATCCACCCACCCACCCACCCACCCACCCACCCACCCACCCACCCACCCACCCACCCACCCACCCACCCACCCACCCACCCACCCACCCACCCACCCACCCACCCACCCACCCACCCACCCACCCACCCACCCACCCACCCACCCACCCACCCACCCATCCATCCATCCATCCATCCATCCATCCATCCATCCATCCATCCATCCATCCATCCATCCATCCATCCATCCATCCATCCATCCATCCATCCATCCATCCATCCACTGAATTTGTCCTGTACGCCCGCATAAGTCCAGCCTGCCAGGAGAAGCGCCGCGTGCGCCTGGGGCTGCTTCGCCTAGAATGGGCTCCGCCGACGCAAGTTTTAACGTGAGAGTTACAACTGCACGTTACTTGATACTATGGCACATATATTTAATAAGATAATAATTTCATATCTTAATATTCAGGCAATGCAGCAGTGACGACCACGCGTGTGCATGACCACCCAATCGGCATGGACGTATCAGCTGCAACACTCAAACACGTAGGAATGCCCGAATGCGTTTTTTGGGAGACTCGCAGAGCATGTCCCTAAAACTGTTTTGTGGGAATTTCCTATTACTCTTTCCTCAGTCCTTTCTTTACAAATTCTTCTTGACATTACCCCGAAAAGAACAGGTCCTACAGTTCATACAACAGTGCACAACTCCGTAGACAGACCCAATGCAGATCCAATAGCATGCTCTTTAAACAGTTCCACAAAATTCTTCAAAACATTTTTGCTAACGAAGTCCTTATAATGGCGCACAGTTTGTAGACAGACCCACTCACACACTATGGTACCTCTCTCGGTTTTCCATGGTACAAGTCTACTAACGACTGCTTTATATCATCCCGCACACAGGTTGTAGAGACAGTCGCTTGCCAAATATCACGCCCTCTTTCAGCTCTCGTAATCTTTCTTCCCAAACCACTATTAATTCTCATCATCTCAAGTCTCTACTTACAATACTTCTAGTAACCGTCCTTCAAACTGGCACACAACTTGCACAACTCAACAATAGCGGGTGATGACGTACCACCAGCAGTGATTGCTGGCATCCCCAGCCCATGGTTTGGCCAGTTCACTCTAGATCTTGATTATACCGCTAGTTCTCTCTAACGTCTGATTTAAGCGCTACCTCATTCCAAGTTCCGGCGGTATCGCTAGTTCTCTCTGAATCCGGGCAGCTCTACTTACCACATTGGCTACAATAACGCACACTGTAGGAATACTCACGTGCAAGCGATCAGGAACTAGGTCTAGGTTCTTATGACATGTGTCCAAAAAACGAAGACGTGTTATAAAAACCGAGAAACAAGGCCCAATCACATGCACGTGAGCATAAGGTAGGCACTTGCACGTAGAGTAGTAAAACCGCTCTATATTTGGACCATACACAAACTCACTTGCACGTGATGAAGTCCGCCCGGGAGCAACCCTTGGATAGCTGCAGCACTGTGTCGTACCCACTGGTGCGGATGGTCAGCCCGTAGCTCCTGTCAGCCGGCACTGTGAATGTGAAATACAACTCGGGCGCCGATGACATTGCGTTGCACACAGGGGACGCCCCGTGCACGCCTTCACCTGTGTCCGCCTGAAAGGACCAGGAAAGCTGGCCCTCACGGGGGAGATTCAGCGTGGTGGTGCCATTCGGGCCAAAGGGGAACGGCGCTCGGCAGGTGCCGTCGAGGGTGGAGATGACGCACGTGGCGGTGAAGCTGCCATCGTCACTCACGTTGGATGTGCGGCACCCCTTTCCAGAGGGGCAGTAACCGCAAAAGGCGCCGCAGCCGTCATTGCTGGGAATGGTTGGTTGCAAGGGAGGCCAGGGCAGGGCAGGGGTGAAAATCATAAACAGGTTATTGTATGTGGTGGTGAGGGGGTGGATTTCTATGGGTTCAATTGAGGTCTCTCACGCTGAAGTGCGTGGTGGGAAAGGGGTAAATCATTAAGATGCGTGTGGTGGTGACGGGGTTTAGCTGTTGCTTAGAGTGCAAGCAAGATGGTGAGGGGAATAGATCGTTTTCAAAGTTTACATGTACATTACTTGGTAGGAGGCCACCCAGGTGCATGCTCACATTGCCCCCCCCCCAAATGCTATGCTCTTACTCTCCCAGAAGCCTGCACTGCCCCTTAGCACAGGACTGGCATGCAACCAGCACTAGAAGATGGGTGTATCTTTACATGCCCACGGTTGGCAGATACAATTATTCTTGTAGCATCCTTATTATCATTGATCATAACTATGGTCAGGTCATGATAGCAGAGGCATTAGGCACCAGGTTTACATATTTCTGCCTTACTTTGCCTTGGTCGACATCATGACTCGTGGGTCGGACATTCAAAGAGTGAGGCATGACCTCAAGAGGAGGCAGCTTTCAAAGGAAGCTTCAATCTGCGTCGATCTCGGTCTTTCAAAAAACACAAGCCAATCTGTGGCGGCAGGGCAAGAACAAGTCTCGATCTTGCTTAAGGAAATCAGGCTGTCAAGGATCTTGATGTGCTGAACAAGATGAAATGTGAAAACACACATAGGTTAAGAGGCGACTGTGTCGGGCATCCCCTGCCCTCCAGTCATCCCGATAAGGACACAAAACAGGTTCATGATCCGGGGAGAATCGCATTCGCCCCATCATCTCATCGGACAAGTCGCATGCTGGGGAAGACAATGCTTGACTATAATGCATCGCTAGCCATGCTTTACGATGTGCGTCTAAAGTTCATATTGTCAAGTGATCAGTGTAATTGCAACAACTTTGGTAATCACTTGTAAATTATTTATGCCTGCCACGTTTTCATAGACCAGAAACCTGTTTACATTCATACACTGTTGATCATGACAGTTCTCTCTCCATGTGTTGTAAAAGCTTGTAGAGGCCAGATTTTTTACCATGGCCAATTTTCTCTGATGTTGTAATTTACATCTCAACCTGTGTATACACCTGTCCTGCCCCTTCACCTTGATCCCCGAAGTTTGCGGTCGATCGTCCCTGTCCCAAATAGTCCCACCTTGCCCTCAAGTTGACTGCCCCTGATCCCCCATCCCCCAGTAATCCCCACTTTAGGGCTCCCTGGCGTCTCTAGGGGGGCGCTAGGACCCCACACATTAATTGTACAATACAATGCCCCGCCAAGGCTAGTGCATGGCCCTTCCGCCGCGCCACCAATGGTGGCGCATTGCCGACTGACGTGTGCTAAACCCCTTTCAGAAAACTGGCATTAATGCAGGTGCAACTGCTGCAAAGTCATGTTACCCTTCAAATACTTACGCCCGTTACGGTGCTGGCCTCAGTAGTAAAACATCACACGCGGGAAGCGAGATACATAGCGGCGAGACCTACCCGCACTCCTTGCCCTGGCAATCTGGCTCGCAAGGATCCTGGCAAATGGGCGTGCCACGCTTCCGCTTGTAGACGCACCTCTGCGTGGCCTCGTAACACATGTCTACGGTGTCCTCATTGCGATCATCGCATGCAGAATACGGGCTTGGCACGCATGTCCCGTTTCCAACCTCGCGCTCTATGCCATTACAGAATATGCCATCGCTGCAAAAATCCAGAGGAATGAAAGTATGGGACGCCACGAGATCAGCTAGAAAGCTGTGCACGCACGTCAAGACTAGGAATGAACAAATAACAGATTGCATTTCTGTAATTACCAGCCGCTGCGCTAGCATTTTGGGGACGGGCGCTACGAGCAATCGCTGCTTGTCACGGGGCTTTAACGGGTATTGTAACGTTCCCTAAAGTCGACAGCCGACCATGACTGCCGAAGCGGACCCTTTCTTCAAAATAGGCACCCACAAAGTCTAAATTTGGCCAAGTCTGTTTGCAGGCGGCGAGTCTGTTTTGCCGCGGAGACAATTACATAGGTACTGACATCTTTGGCGGCACTCACGCTTAATGGTGACCAATATTGTGATGATCTGATCGGATAATGTGATTATCTGAACGGATACGTGAGGACGGGCCACGTGTACAATGACACGCCACGTGTCGCGAGGACGCCTAGTCGGGCCGCGGGCAGAAAGGGAGGGCCTTGTTGCTGCTTGCCAGTTCGTGCTCAATAGGTTTCCGTCGCTGCAAGAGCTTGGAGAGTTGGTTTCGACTGCTGGGGTAAGCAACGTGTTCGTGTGTATGTCCAGTCGCGTGATTGTGGCGGAAATTTTTTACCAATTCAATCAAACTCAATTTTACCCCGACTAGGATGTGCCGAACTCTCAAATTCTGAAATTCTCAAAATTCTCACTTCATTCACGCCGGCAGACTACCTGCGGACTGCTTGACGCGGAGTCGCCGGGCTTCAAGTTCTGTAACTTACCAAACTCGCCGCGAGGTGCCGCCGCGCTTTTTTGTACTTATTTTGGGACATGGCTTGCGTTGGGTTCATCGACGAGCATCGACGGTGCCATCCGACGGCGGAGAATAAGTTCGCCACAGCACAGCGCGACGCAATGGCTCTTTTCCATGTACAACGTGAGATGCAAAGTCCGCAACGCTGACCAAAATTCCGTCCAACCCCATCGTACAGTACTACCAGTCAACCTCAGCCCCCGCCCTCTGAGAATTTGAGAATTGAGAACTCTGGAGCCAATTTTACCCCGACTCAATCAAAGTGAATGCAGCACCCCCATGCTCACCATTAGTCTTGCCTCCCAGGGTTGAGCCGACTACCGTAAACCGGATGGAGCGAAATTCTATATCCTGTGTACATGTGGATGCCGGCAAAGCCACTTGGCCAAACCTCTTTTCTTGCACGTTTGATTTTCGGAACCATAGTATGCCGGTGCTGTGATTCAGGCAGCTATGGGGTTCTTTTATTTAGTTTTAATTGTGCAGTTCCCCTGATGTGGGCGTGCCGGCCGCCGACCGGACGAGGGCGGCGCGCCCTCAAATCGTCCCGTCCAGCGTGAAAACTCACGCCGCCCAATCTGCCCGCCCGACTTCCCGAATTTAATGCGGATAACATACACAGAGTGCATTTTCTGCTTAGGTGGTGGAGCAATGGGGGGTAGCTGAGCAGAATTGGCTTAGCGACTGACGGAGAGCAATGAGTAGCCCAGCTAGGCTTACTTGACGACCAGAGACGTAGCTAGGCGTCGGCCGGTTGCCGGTCCGTGGCTGCAAATAGTCTTAGAGATCTTCATCTTATTTCCCATCCTCGTTGCTTGTCGCTCGGCTGCCTTGTGCAGGAGTATTTGACCCCGCAAAGTCTTCCCTGTCATCGGGCCCCTGCTCCTCCGCTCCATCCCACGTACACGCTCGCCATCGGCTCTGCGTTTCGGAAACGCCTCCCTCATATGATCATCTGGGTCATCCGAAGATGCAAGGCATCCGTTGGGGGGCAGAACCAGCATGGCAGGCATGCAGGCATGCTAGCACACCAGCTGGTTACAGGCGCCAGTGCCCAGCTGGCGCTTCTGCCGCTTCATGATCAGAGGCTGTGTGTGACGTTGAGTTTGCTTCTCGAGCTATGCCCCCAGATATTGGGGTAAGTTGTTACGTCCTAAACTTCTACCTCCACCTCTACCTCTACTGGACCTGATACTACCTAAATTGGTCAGGCCTCCTCTAATCAATCCCCTAGCGAAAGACGAACGAGACGGTGCAGATCTCAATGCATTCACGTATGTGTTACTGTAATACGCCATACAACCATTTACCAAACCCGTTTATTCCAGGAATAGAGGAAGGAAACACACTACACAGCCGTGACCCAAGCCTAAATGTGTTAATTCATTTAACACACGCCGAGTGACCACACAAGGAGTGGAACGTGCATAAATGGTCACCAACGGTCCAACAGGCTCGGGCCGACCTGGCCCTCGCCTGCCGAAACACAGAAACACAGGCAAGTGCACAGATGCACGCCGGTCCACTACATTCTACCAAAGGATAAGGACCACTAATAAAGTACGCAACGCGGCGCCCAAAGGTACCCAATATACCACGGTACTGTTACGAGGACAATCAGGTCCCAACTAAAACTACACGTAAACCGAGAATCTACGGAGGCCAAGGACCTAATTTACGTCCGTAACTACAACGAATTGTTACGCGACGTAACACCTCCCCCCCCACAAAAGGTAGGGAGCCCTCGCCCTACGCAGAGAGGAGGGAACCAAAGGGGTAGGAAAAACCTAATGCACCCAGCACATACCAACACAATCGATCGACCATCCCAGAGACAAAGCACCAATAGTTCACACGGTCTCCACCACCACGCCGGGTGGTGTAGGGTTAGCCAGCACCAAGCCTGGTGGGAGGTTCCCCTAACTGCCTGGAACGGCATCCTGGCCGGGGGGGACGGCACTGGGCAGGACACACAGAGTAAACACATCAGCACTAAGGACCAAGAACAGCCAACCAACTGGCCAGAATATGAGGGCGACTCTATATACCGGAGGGACAACACCCTCAGGTCGGGCCTAAGGCCCTCTATCTAGTGGCCATCCGTCTGGTAGGTGCCACGAGAGGCCAGCAGGACCTCCAGGTAGGCCTGGTAGTGGGCCACATCCTCAACATTGTCATGCCTATCTACGGTGAGGAAAACATCGGCCCACACGCCGTCAGGAAAAAGGCCCAGAAAGGCCCAGTAATACCTATGCTGCGTAAGAACGACCTGGCCACGGGCCCAGTCCAGAAAGCCACAGGCAAAGAGGCGAAGGAAAGGCTCTACCGCGATCAAACAGAGGGCCCGCAGGAGGAGGCGATGGTACCGGATCCGAGGGCGCAAACCCGTCGGGAAAAACAGGTCCACCAGGGGCTCCACGTTGGACGGCCACAACCGGATGTGCCGAACCTCGCGGGAGCGCCACCGACGCGTACACTGGCGCGACCCGAAGGTCTCTAGGTAGTCGCTGGCCCGAGGAGGAGGGTGGCCGCGAGAGTCTAGTCCCTGGCCCGGGAGGGGCGCCGGACGCCGGGCATCCCACTCGAGGATGGGCTGGAGGACCGTGGTGTACGCAGCACCCTGCACCGCAGGAAACTCTATCGTAAGGGCATCCGAAGCCATAATGCTCAGAGGCGGAGGGTAAGCCCACTGGAACCCACCGTAGGTGTCCAAGTCGTTGTGGCGCCTAGCCCAGCGATACAGAACGCGCCGAACCAGGATCTCACCCTGGAACACAGGATCAGCTAAGATAACCATGTCGAAAGGAGGCCGATCAGTCTCAATGGGTAGATTACGATCACGAGGCGCCCGGCACACCTGGGAAAACCCGTAGGACATGGGCGAGATGGCAAGCTCGACGGAGGCGCGCGGCAGGTCACACTGGCGACAGGCGAGTGCGGACATACCACATCCAGGCACGGGCGTGTCGCGCGACTCCGGAGTCGCATGTACCACAGAAGGAGCCCTGTCCCGATCGCCCTGGGACAACTCCCGGAGGGAGTCGGTAGCGCGGGTAGCGCGAGGGTCCTGAACGGTAGACCGAACAACAGCCGCCAAAGACCGCGAGGCCGAAGGGGCAGGGACCGAAACAGGGGCCGAAACAGGGGCGGAAGCCGACCCCAACGCAGGGGGCACTAGAGCCGCAGGGGGTCGCACCAGACCAGAAGCCGAAGGGGGCCGTGACGGACCCGCCGCCGAAGCTGGCGCGCCGGTCTCGGTTGCCGGTGCACCTTCAGGCCACATGTTAAAAATGGGACCCGTAGGGGTAGGAAGTCCTGCATACGATTGATTACCATCCAGGCTCCAATCAGGAACCGGAATCCTCTGCGGGGGACCACCCTCCCAAAGCCTGGGCAGCCCGCTAGTATCGCCGAAGAAGCCCCGCGACGGCTGCGACGGAGCTGGTGGAGGCTCGGAGGCAGCGACGGCGGGCGCGATCACAGGGGCAGGAGGCTCGCGCGTAGGCGCAGGTACAGCGGTCACGGGCGCAGAGGCAGCAGGAGTCGCAGCAGCCGCCGGAACCACAGCGACCGCGGACGCAAGCGGGGGCGCGGGCGAAGCCGTAGTCGCCGGGGCGACAGAAGGGGTAGGGGGCGCGGATCCAGCTGGAGTGGCCGGGGCCTGCGCCTGGGCCGCAAGGAAGGCCCCAAACGCCGTGGTCAGACTGGATCTGAGCCTGCATAGCCGAGACCGTCGCCGAAAGAGGATCAGGCAAACCCGAAGGGGTAGGCTCCACTGCAACATCCCGGGTCGACCGAGGGGACGACGGGACCGGAGAGGGAGGAACAGACGCCGAGGAGGCGGACGCAGCGCTCGAGGCAGAATAATCTGGAGTATAATGTACCTCGGCTGGGGCGCCCGAAGGGGCAGGACCACTAACCGCTAGTCCCGCCGACTGATCAGCTATCTCCATGAATTCTACGGCCCGTAAAAGGTCGCAGGGGTTCTCATCTACCTCAGCATCACCCTCAGCTGGAAGCCACGGGAACACCTCCCGTAGGCAGGTACGGCCCACAGGGTAGAGAGGTAGGAGAACACACGGCAACACCGGAGAACCGCATCTATCTGCCCCAAGGCGGGACAGCTGGAACCACACCCCAACAAACAGTGTCCGGCATCATCGAACCCGTGCAGGACAAGCTGGTGCGGCTCATCAGGGGAAGGACCATACCACGTGACCCCGAAGAGGGCCGCCCTGACTAAGCCCGCATGTTGGGCCTGAAGGGCCGGCTGCACAACGCCACCCGGGTAACTGATCGCGACACCCAGCGGCCCGGAAGGGCCTCGAAATACAGCTCAGGGTCCGGTGGGGGCGGGACGGCAGCGAGCTCTCAGCCGGAGGGGTAGGCTCTGACATGACGGCTGCGGAGGGGAGGGGACAACCAACCATCCGTCGACAGCAGACATAACATAAGAGAGGAGAAGGTCTACAACTAGAGCTTATGCAGGGTTTTATACTCCTGCAGCAGGCGACTACACCCATCTAGCTCACTCTCAGTATACCAGACCTTATCTACTTCACTACGAGCATACATCCACTTCACCTTATACTGGCGCTGGGTACCGCGGCCTTTTTGATATCTCTATGGGCCACGATACCCTCTACCTCATCCTCTACCTCACCAGTATCCGGGTTATGCTCTAAAGGGGCAGGGGCTAATTCTCTACCAGCGAACGTGCTCTGATGATAGAGCTTCAGCTGGCTTCTATGAAAGGTGCGAGAGTGGGTCTGCCAAGAGGTAGGAATATCTATCTCATACAGAAAATTACCTACTCTAGACAACACACGGAAAGGTCCTAAGAAGGCGGGCCTAAGTTTCACTTTCAGTTCAGCTTCGAACTTATGAGCGAAGCGGCCAACACGGGGGCCTTCTACTAAGACTAAATCTCCTATTTCTATCTCAGGTGCTCTTCTATCTAATGAGGCACGCAACCTAGCAAGGTATTTGGCCTGCGCCCTATGGTACCCTGCAATAGCGTTGTCGTGTGCATTCTTCATCTTATCTAATAACGCCTGCACACCTTCTACAGTATCCCGGGACACATCATCCTTGTCCCTTAAAGGACTAGCTAAGAGAGAGGTAGGGGTAAGAGGTTGTCTACCAGTATCTAGGAAGAAGGGCGTATAACCATGCGCAGCCTGAGGGCAATTGTTAAGGGAAAACTCTACCAAACATAGGTAATCCTCCCAATCACTCCCAGAGCCATTCACATAGTGACGCAGAGCTTCTTCCACTACCCTATTCAAACGTTCTACTAAATGAGACGAGGAGGAGTGGTAGGCAGTACCGAAGGTGACCTTGGTACCGATAGCAGCGAAGAACTGCTGCCAAAAATCAGAAGTAAATAACTTATCCTTATCACTAATAAACTGCCTACTCAAACCATGATATCTATATACGTTATTAAGGTATAGGCGTGCGCAATCGCGTGCGGTGAGTTCTAAGGGACACGGCACGAGATGACACATACGAGTAAAACGATCTACAAAAACAAGGATCTGGGCGTTACCTCTATCATTCTTCCTAAAAGGTCCTACAAAATCCATCATAATGGAGTCCCACGGCATGATGGGATCAGGTAAGGTCCTAGGCTCTGCTATCTGTCCTACATTGTTGGGTTTCATCTCCTGGCAAGATTGACAGGTTCTAACATACTCATCTACATCCTTTAAAGGGAAGGCCAGTAGTAAGAGCGGGCTACTAGGTCCCGTACCCGTTTACCACCCTGGTGAGCAGCTAAGTCATGCAACTCAAAGAGCAAGGAGGAGCGACAGATAGGAGGGACATACAGGCGCCATTGAGGGGGAGAATCTGCTATCTGCACATATAAAAATCCACCTACAAATTTACAAGGGTGCTTGCCTAATTGTTGGGGATGGGCAGCAATGGCAGCTAATGCTTCCGGCTCAGTGGCCGTAAATCTACTAATAAGGCGTTCAAGATCAGAGGTAGGCATCGCTACAGAGGTATCCAGAACAGGTTTAAAGAGATCTCCTACCGCCTTGCCAAAGAGAAGGGGAGGTCCTAGAGGGACTATGTTTCATAAGACTTTCCTGACCTAGTCGCTATATGGCTAAGCGGTATAGAAATTTTATTTTTCCCCTCCCCCCCCACCGAGGCCACAGGAAGGGCCTCACACGGGAGAGAGAGTCCTACGTGAGAAAGGAGATCAGGCATGCGAACAGCTGTATGAAAGAGGTAGGCATAGGATTCATCATCAGGTAGTTCACCATACGGGGTTACACCCATAGTAGTAGGAACTAGAGTAGTATTGAGAACATCAAGGTCCTCGAAAAAGGAGTAATCTGCACGACGAGAGAGTGCATCTGGTACTATGTTATCTACACCCTTAACATACTGAAGTTTAAAAGGGGAGAACTGTGCTAAAAACTCCATCCAGCGCGCTTGACGAGGGGTAAGGTTGGGTTGTGAGAGAAGATGGGTAAGAGGGCGGTGATCTGTCTGGATAACTAATCTATAAGGATCAATCTCACAGGGTTCATTCAGACAAACATCAAATTGAGCACCTTTAAGAAAGTGCTGCCACGCGTGGCAACAATACACCACAGCTAATAGTTCTTGCTGGTGGACGGGATAGTTACGCTCCGCAGGAAGCATTGTCCTAGAGATATACTCGATTGGCTGTAAGCCCTGACCCTGATCCTGGAGAAGGACGCCCCCTATAGCTACCTTGCTAGCATCTGTAGCTACAACAAAGGGTTTAGTAGTATCCGGTAGGATGAGTACAGGAGGGGAGAGGAGTAGGGATTTTAGACACTGAAAAGCCGACTGACATTCACTACTCCAAACAAAGGGGATATCCTTCTTTAATAGATGATTAATAGGGGCTGCTATAGTTGCGAAACGCGGGATAAAACGCCTATAGTAAGAAGCAATTCCTAGAAAACTACGTACACCTTTAACGTCGGTAGGGGTAGGCCATTCCTGAATTGACTTAGTCTTATCCGGGTCGGTAGCGACCCCGGCATCTGACAGAACGTGCCCTAAGAATGGGACACTTCTACCAGAGCGAACTTTAGCACGGCGCGCCCATAAAGAATTTTCAGCCATGATTTCTAATACTTTCTTTAAATCACGTAGGTGCGTTTCAAAATCAGGAGAATAAATAAGGATATCATCTAAGTAAGCTTGAGCACAAGAACGGTCATGCTCAGATAAAGAAACAGAGGAGAAGGAAGGATCCTTTAAATCAGAGGACACTTGAGGAAGGTGGGAATTTCCCATAACAGGTCTAAGCACTTCATTCATTAACATTTGGAAAGAGGCAGGAGAGTTACAGAGTCCCATAGCCGCTACTCTAAACTGGTAATGCCCAAAAGGGGTAGCAAAGGCGGTTTTGTGGCAATCCTCAGGAGCTATACGTAGTTGCCAAAAACCATCCGCACAATCTAGTACTGTGAAACAGGTAGAACCTTTAACCTTATTAAATATATCATCAATACGAGGTAGAGGGTATTTAGACTTCACAGTAATATCGTTTAACTTCCTATAATCAGTAACTAGGCGAAACTTGCCATTTGGTTTAGGAACTAACAGGACACCAGCGGAGTAGGGGGAGTTACTAGGCTCTATCAATCCTGCTTCTAATAGTGATACTAAAATCTGTTTTAGTTCCTTTAATTCTGTAGGGCCCATTCTATACATCGGAGAGTGCGTAGGAACTGCACCGTCCTTGATAACTACACGGTGTAAAACAGAACGAGGAGGAGGATAAGAAGGAGTCTTTTCTTCAAATACTTTTGAGGAATCTATCACAGCCATGTATCTTACTATTTCATTTTCAGTAAATCCCACTCCTATTGTATCCACTGTATTTACATCTATATCCACACTATTATTAGTGATAGGTATCTCTTGTACTTCTAACTGAAGGAACATACATAATAGGTATCCATATTGCTTTAGTTCAGAACGTAATTCGTCATTGGACATTAATACTTCAGGTATAGGTCTAACAGGAGGATCAACAGGTGTAGGAGGAGTAATATCTACCAAGGATAAATTTTCTAATCTATAATGACGTTCTGGTACCCAGTAAGAGCTATCTGGAAACCAAATGACCATAGTATCATAATTAATAGTAATTTTATTATCCTGGTGCCAATCTAATCCTAGTAATACATCAGCTGTAGTGATAGGGCCTATAGTGGCCGTCAGGTTGACCGTACGTCCTTGTATGACCAGGGGAAGGGACACCGTACCCGGGGAATGACTGGTGCGACCGTCAGCATAATGGACAGTGACAGTTTTTGTGTGAGGGGTAGGGACTAGTCCTAAACGCCTAACTAGGGCCTCGCTCACAAAGGAGCTAGCCGCACCGCTATCCACTAACACAGAGACATTCAAGAGTTCATCAGCATGCAGGAAGGGGTCTACAACAGTATGAGGGACGGTTAAGCCACCATTCAAGAACATAAGAGGACGCACACGTAGTGGTAGGGATGATTCAGCTCCTACAGAGGTTATAAAAACAGGCAAGCAAAAATTATTTGGGGTACTATCTAAGGACCTGTCCAGGTTACCCCCGGCTGACAGGCCTACTGTTCCCCCTCCCCCCCAAATCCATAGGAACTAACCCCGAAGAAGACCCTGGCGGAAAAGCCACTGCTGGAGGGTCACGAGGGATTGAAGAGGGTGCGGGAGCCTGATTATCATAGGGGAACCCTGGGGATCCTGTCTGCACAGCATTCAGCCTACTAGGGGTAGCTGAAGGAATGCGTCCTGAAGTGGGACGAATAGGAGCACGCTGAGGGGTACGAGGAGGGCGAGCGTCGGGATGAGGGGGAGCACCCGAAAGGAACTTGGGGCACTCACGTTTAAGATGACCTACTTCCTTACAATGATAGCAGGTGATATGAGAGACATCCAGAGCTGAAAGGTCAGTCACACAGATATCTAATTCTTCTACATAGGAGTTCTCCTCCTCAGGGGTAAGGCTAATATTATTAATACGGGAACGGGTAGGAAGAGAAGGTGTGGAGAAGAAATCTGCTACTCGTAAAAGATGCTGGCGCACATGCTTGAGGGGCAGGTCAGTAAAACGGTAGGCAGAGAACTGGCGCTTGACTTCACGCAATAAGGGTCTACTGAGGCCCTGAAGGAAGCGGGCACGTACTTCTGCACCCGACAAATCCCTAATTCGTACCATCTGAGCATCAAACTCTTTCATATATTCTTTGAAGGACTTGGTACCCTGCTGCAAGGTGCCAAAGGATAATCTATCCTGCCAATCTGCATCGGGAGGGACTAAATGGTTCTCTAAACGCTTGAACAATTCTGCTACAGAGTTTGGGTAGGCATGAGAGGCAAGAGACTCACACTGGATGAGGTTAGCAAGCTCAGGAGTAATGCAGGTAGTAAGATAATGAGGAACTAGTACAGCATCAGAGAGGCGCCACCTATTGTGGTTCTGCCAGGACTCTGTGTTCTGGGTGAGCAACATAATGAAGGTGAAAAACTGTTGAGGGGTAGACTTGACATCCAGCTTAGGAAGGTTGGCAAAGAGGGGAAGAGCAGGAGGCTTAGGGGGATTAGAAGAATCAGTTTTTCCCATAGGGCCACTATCTTCCACTGCTACATAAGCGGGATAGAAGGAAGGGATAGGAAAAGTCTTGGGTAGGGGTCTAGAGGGAGCCACCGTTTCAGGATGGTGCCCATAGGAGAAGGGAACAGTATATTGCTCACGAAGAGAGGAGTAGGCAAAATGATCATAATTCCTATCATCTAGGGGCATGGTACTGAAATCATTATTAACTTCTAAATCAGCCACACGGGTAGGACCTGGGCAGCCTCATAGGCCGTCTCAGGGTAGGACCAGGAAGCAGGTGGGTAAAAGGGAACTGCACTAGGGCGCCCAGAAGGGCCGACAGGGGCAGAGGTACGACCCGTGTTAATGGCAGGCATTGAAGGCACAGGGTGGGAAGGAGGCCTAGGAGCATTGTTAGTGAGTGAGGACCTGCTGGAGGGGTGAGCCAAGGTTGCAGAAGGGGCAGGGGCCTGGTTCACAGCAAAAGAAGGTTCATCACTAAATCTGACTTGGGAAATACGTTGTTCATAGGTAGGTGGGGTAATTGAGGGACGACGGCGACCACCAGCAACAGGAGAAGGAGGTGAGGTACGCAGAATACCTTGAGGGGAGATGGTGTACCGTTTCCAAGGAGTCCCGTCGGTTACCACGAGTATTGTTATTGTTATTGTTATTAGTATTATTATTATTATTATTATTATTGGTAGGTATAGGCGACATATCTCCACCCACTGGATCCATCTTTAATTACGTAAAGAAATAGGACTCTAGAAGAAAGCAACAAAAGAAAAAGGAAAACCTTGAAGGTCTTGCAGCAAGAACAGAATTAAAATCAATCCTTTTTAACAACAGTAATGGATAGGGAACCAAACTCCAAAGTGAGAGGAGTGTCTGAAGCAGATGCAGATGCAGCCCGTTTAGGGGGAGAAGAAGGAGGAGTAGTAAAGACTAGAGCTTCTACTGGAGGACGACCATGAGGAATAGGGCGTACATGAAGGCCTAAATCTGTTTGGCTATGATCTATAAGGAACTGCTGAGCTTCCTCAAAGGACATGAATTTCTTATACCTAATTACGTTGTATACACGATTCTGTTCAAACGATCTTCCTAGCGTCAGACCAAGAAAGGAAAATGGAGGACCATTGAGGCGTAATCACTACGTAATATTTAGCTAGACTATTATCACTAGACGAATGGGAAGGAGCAGTAAAAGATCGCCGTTGGCTCATGGTAACGCACCTGTTGGGTCTTGTGACGTCACGCTAGAAGAGGAAGGGGTAGGCGACTTATCTGGGCGATCTGGAGCACCGAAAGCAGCATGAGGGCGGAATGGTCCAGCGCTCGTCCTAAAGCAGCGACCCGTATCTCTGCGGGTGCGGCCGTCTAATAAAACAGCAGCACGAAGGAAGAAGGTGTAGTCTACCACGACGCTACTCGTCTCACTGTGGCCGTCTAATAAAACAATTGTCCTCTATCTACGACAGGAAGAGAACTTGCGCAGGAAAACAAAACGAAGGAGCTGGCTACGAAAGGGTTTATCCGCTACGAGCAGGTCTAGCATCTAGGCAGATCGTGTCCCGAACCGGGCAGCACGACTCTCCCAGCTTGACGGCGACCCGCCCATTACCTGTCAAGAAAGTGTCAACTTCGTATCCCTGGACGCGGAAGGGGTCTTGCAAAGGCGTATGTGGCAAGGGACCGTCGTCTCGTTCTCTACCTACGAAAGTTCCTCCGGAACCATTGTTACGTCCTAAACTTCTACCTCCACCTCTACCTCTACTGGACCTGATACTACCTAAATTGGTCAGGCCTCCTCTAATCAATCCCCTAGCGAAAGACGAACGAGACGGTGCAGATCTCAATGCATTCACGTATGTGTTACTGTAATACGCCATACAACCATTTACCAAACCCGTTTATTCCAGGAATAGAGGAAGGAAACACACTACACAGCCGTGACCCAAGCCTAAATGTGTTAATTCATTTAACACACGCCGAGTGACCACACAAGGAGTGGAACGTGCATAAATGGTCACCAACGGTCCAACAGGCTCGGGCCGACCTGGCCCTCGCCTGCCGAAACACAGAAACACAGGCAAGTGCACAGATGCACGCCGGTCCACTACATTCTACCAAAGGATAAGGACCACTAATAAAGTACGCAACGCGGCGCCCAAAGGTACCCAATATACCACGGTACTGTTACGAGGACAATCAGGTCCCAACTAAAACTACACGTAAACCGAGAATCTACGGAGGCCAAGGACCTAATTTACGTCCGTAACTACAACGAATTGTTACGCGACGTAACATAAGTACTCTTGCAGTGCAGTGTTGCAGGATGGTACCGTTTTGGCGAGCTCTGCTGTAACATGTTCACTTTGGACGCTCAGGTTCTGCTAATTCATCTTTTCCAATTGTCACTCTAATTATCAGAGTTAAAACTGGAAACTTCTCTGACAAACATCCCAAATGATTTCCCCTGCGTGGAATTCTTTTTCCCATATTTTGGCCCACCCCCTATTCTGCTTCCCAGGCTCGTCCTCCAGTACTTCCACTCCGCCAACCCACCCTTTGAGCGCCTTGTGCACGCGTCCGACCCCAGGCAGCCCCTGGCTGCCTGCCAGGTGCCGGGACCCCAGGATGCCGTTGATGCGGACGGGGATGGCCACATGGCGGGCGCATGCCGGCCGCCGTCCGCGCCGTGGGGCACCCAAGCTATTTCTGGCATTCCGTCAAGTGTGGCCCCTGGCAGCCAATTGTCGACATCACGGCCTACTCGTTCCGCTACTTGCGTCTGTCCCCGGCGTTCACCAGCTTGTGGAACTGGGCGCCAATTCTTTATTTAGTTATGCTGTGCTCATGCAGAGAGCTACTCTCTGCTGACTAGAAGCCATGCCCTAGCTTTTGTATAGCCATGCTGATCTTCCACCCCATGCCAGGCCCCCAGCGCTTTGATAGATCATGGTGGTGCAGGTGCCCTTGGTGCACCTGGAGCAGTGTAGTTTACATCCTACCCTTGCAGGAAGTAGCCCAGAATGTATTAGATGCGTCCACCTGGACGATTGTAACGACTAAAAATGATCATCTGCATCATCCATAGTCCAAATATGAAAGATCTTTTACCTGGGTTGCTTTCTTGAGTTACAGATCTTCAAGTATTCGAGCAACGTTGAGATGGAAATTCCACAGCACGTGATTTAGGGAATCACAACCCCTTGTTGTAGACACAAAGACAAGCTTGTGTATAGACGACCTCTGTGGAACTGAAGGACGTCTATAGCCAAGGGGCTCTTATGAATGGACAACAAAGACAAGCTTTATTATACCATGATGAATCAAAACCAACGTAGCAACAATGGCGACCCCACGTCCTTGATATCGACGTGCTTGTCGAGCATGCCTCAACCTTAGCCTGAAGAGAACCAATCAGAATCATGCATGGAATTCTAGACAAGATCTTCGTATCCATCCTAGTCACACAAAACAGAACAACACCACACACAGCCTGCCAGAATCTTTCCATGAGATCCTGAATCTGTAGTAAGCACTAAGTCCCAAAGGAGCATTTAAGACTCAATAGTACCGACCAACAAACTATAACCCCACGTGGATCAGGCCACGACCAATGAGGGCTCCTACCAGTCGGTTGACAAAGTATCAGCTCCAAGTACCGCCGTCTTAGAAACCTCATAACTTTCTCAATACTGATCCAAAAGTCCTCGAATAAAAGCCAAACATTCACAAAACAAAGGATGTAATAACAAAGTCATTTTTGCCTGTTACAACGATCGAAATTCCCTTCGCATGCCCAATTATGAACATGTCTGACCAGCCCACGGAAACAGCTGACAAAAGTTTGCCATTTTTCGCAGCCCGTACAACGTGTCAAGCCCGGCGCGTGCACGGCCGTGTTCCAGCGCGTACCACTTTTGGCCGAAAGTCCACCGTATTTCGCCGGAGCGTCCAAACAATTGCGACCGAAAAAAAACCTAGTGTAAAAACCATGTCACTTCATTCTGAACGAGCATAATGGTATTAGTATTCATTACAGATGGTGAATGAGTAAAAAGTGATAAGGGATGGCCTAACGACTCGCTAAAAGGTTTACGAGCATTTTTGAAAAGGCTTGCAAAAGACACAATTCGTCACCAGGGATTCGCGTGCCGTCACCGATCACACTACTAAATTGGCCCAAGGCAGCTTAACTTCGCAGGTCTGATGGGATGCGGTGTGTTCTGCCTGGTATGAACGAATCATACATAAGGGGTGGTTCTTTTTATATTTAATCTTTTACAAAACCAAGTACAACGACGATTGATTTGTTGGTCAACTCACTCACCTGTACCCTCCTGTACCTGGCACCGTGGCACGCCCAAATTAAACGAACGAATATATAAAATCGGGGAGCCTTTTTGTGGTATTCTTTTAACTAGCAGCCATGGTTTCGTGTTATTAATGGTTTCACTGGAGATGACCGGTTACCTAAATAGCAACGAATGCTTCGCGGAATTCTCTTGCTAATCCATTTTGGGACGTGCCACTAATCAAGTTCACATCATGCTAACCAAGGCGGGGACACATGTTTATCAGGTCGCCTGTTGCCGTAGAATTTAATTTTTAAAATTTCATTTCATTTCGCGGAGCGATTTCCAGCGCACAGCAATGGACGAGCACTATGCCACGCCCGCGTGCAGCTCACAGATATTATCGAGGACGTCAACGCGGCTTTCGCTTCCGCTCGTGTCGTGTGCGACGCTGGTGCGACCTATAAATTGGACCATGGACAGATTTTAAGACGGTCCTACACTTCAAGGCTATACACCCCAGGAGTGGAAGGGATAAGAACTGTGAACGTACTTTTTCTTTCCGGGCAACGATGGCTTCTCGAGGGAAATTTTACTCTATGGACCAGGTAATGCAGCAGATAGGGACGCTGCAATTGCAGGCAGAGGAGCGGATGGTGGAGTACGACAAGCTAAAGCTGGAGTTGGCGAACACGCAGAAGGAGAAAGAAATTTTGCAGGAGAAATACACGGTGAGCGCAGCAATCAGGGTTCCCGGAGAAATACACGGTGAGCGCAATCCATCGACGGGTCTGTGTTGGCTGGAAATAGGGAGACTGCGCCCATTTGCCTCGTCGCTGATCACTCTGGGACACACGTATATCCTTGCGTCATTATGCACTCGGCAATCTTTTGTAGAGATTAGCTGGATCATACTAGAAGCACCCTGCACCACAAAATGGCTTTACAGCTTCGCTCGACAGTGCTGGACGTGAAACTCCGATTGTACTGCCTTGTTGACATAGAGCAGGCGTGGAGGTGGTAATTATACATAAATGTGTGCAGGATAGCGAGCAGGACTATGAAGCTCCGTCCTCTTTGCCATGAAGGCGCACTTGATTCTGTTGTGCGTGCGCACTTTTTCCCCAAATTATAACAGGAATTTGTTTAAGCAAACTTGATGTTGAGTAACTGCTGGTAATTGTAATTGTCGTCATAGCCAATCTCAAAGCATGGCTAATAAATAACTTTTGGTTGTCCTATTGCTCCTTTAATGCTCCGCATCAGATGTAGTAAACAGTATATTCCTCACTGCTTTGAAACGTAGGCGGTTCCAAAGCACTGAAAATGTGACAATCCACTACATTGTGCAGGTCCACCTCTGTAGTGACTGGCAGACTATGAATATTGAATAGGGACTACCCATGCGACTGATGGGCCTGTGTAGTGTGTGAGACAACAGACCATCTCACAGCCCCCCCAAAAAAATTTAGGAGGAAGGTTGCCAACAATCCCCCCCCCCAATCTTCCTATCGGTTGCTACTCATCCCTCACGCCTACTCGTGGGTAGAAAATCAAGGCATCACCTGGCAGCGAGGCTGAACTAGAGGTGCATCCAATGTGCGGTGGATAGCTTTCTTCGGCGGGATGTCTTCTGGTGCTGCACGCCCTACCGCTGAGCATGCCGTTGTGTGTGCCCTGTCTATCGATGCATGAGCTACCATGGTGCATGCCCTCTATGTGGACACGTGCCCGTTGGCCCTTATACCAGTTGGCAGCCCCATGCTGCGCACGCCCTATGAATTGATGCATGCCCGTCTATCGACACAATATGCCCTTTCTAGTAGTGCATGCCCCATCGTGGCAGGACCCGCCCTATCCACCCGTGTGCCTGACACGTGCCTTGTGCATGGACGCATGTTCTGTACACCTGGTGACAGGCGCTGGTGGAGAGCGTGCAGGAGGAGAGACATGAAGCTGTGCGCATGGCCCAGGAGCTGGAGGTGAGGCGCGCGCGCATAGTCTTGGTGGTACCGACTGGGAGGTGGCGCTGGTGTGGGTGTGCATGGCAGAGGTGTGGGGGGTGAGCGTGTGCGTGGTTTTCGTATAAGAGTCGAGTGCACAGTGCTGTCAAGCGCATGGCAGAGGAGCTGGAGGCGAGGGCGTGCATGCTCCTTGGTGCGCGCTGGCGCCTGTGTTGGTGCATGGCAGAGAAGCGATAAGGGGGGCATTGACTGGACGCCCCCATGGATGTCCCTTGTGTACGTTAATAGTCTTCCCCCCCCCCCCCCCCCCCGGTGCAGTTGCCGCTTTAAACCTGGCATGTTGTTGATGGGTCAGTTTGGTGCGTCCAAAGATAGCCGGGGAGAACAACATCTGAAAGTATCATCCGAGGTGAGAGGTGACAGAGGAGCCTACACCCTACCCTTGTTCGCAGGACGAGATGAATCCTGAATGCATCGGTGTCTTCCTTGGCCGCGTGTTCCCCTTTTTGGTGCACGCCGCCATGTCTATGAGTGCACCTGGCATCGACAATAGATACTAGCCCCGGCAGGGGAAGCCACTGGGGACAGCAGCTGTGAGCGAGCATGATAGTTGGAAGGTCGCCCCTGCCACTGGGCGCCTTCTCCTGGCGCCACTCCCTGCCCACACACCCCACACTTTCAGCTAGCTAGCTTTTGGTACCTTTTGGCTCCCCCTCCTGCCCCCCTCCATTTGCCTTTACTTCGCCCCCTGCCGCTCCATTTTCATGCAAGGGCCTTCTTCCACCCCCTTCATGTCATGCATCGTGCATTTGCCCCAAACGCCACCTCCTTGCTTACCTGTGCCACACATACGCCACCCATTTGTGAAGATGATGTTTATCATTTTTCCCCTGTCAGTGTACTATTGTTGTCTTTGTCATTATTGTTGTCATGGTTATTGTTGTTGTTGTTGTTGTTGTTGTGGTGGTGGTGGTGGTGGTGGTGGTGGTGGTGGTGGTGGTGGTGGCGGCGGCGGCGGCGGCGGCGGCGGCGGCGGCGGCGGCGGCGGCGGCGGCGGCGGCGGCGGCGGCGGCGGCGGCGGCGGCGGCGGCGGTGGTGGTGGCGGCGGCGGCGGCGGCGGCGGCGGTGGCGTTGTCGTCGTCGTCATCATCATCATTATTATTACTTTTGTTATTACTGTACTGTTGACGCTTCAGGTGGTGCGTCGAGAGAAGAAACAGTCGCAGGTGCAGCACTGGCTGAACGCGACGGACGACGCCAGCCACGAGACGGCAACGCTGGCACCCGCCACATCCGCCGCTCCTCCACCCACCAGCACGGGGCAGGCGGCCGCAGACAGGCCATCCCTCGGAGGGTCTCTACCGATGGCCGAAGGTGCTTCCCTGGCGGCCACGTCCAGTCTGCAAGGGGACCCGGGTGGTGGGGACAACAACAACAACAGCCCATCCATGCAAGGGGAGGGTGGTGGCGCATCAGCCAGCAATCCTGCCACCGTCACTAGTAACCTAGCCGCTGGCATCCGCAGCGCTGGCCTTGCGGATAAGGCCACGACCGTGGCATCGGGCGCGGCGCAAGTGTACGGCAGTAGCAGTAACGCTGGTCGCCCCCACGGCCCTGCAGGCAAGAGTGGGGGCCCAGAAGCGACCCCTGGTGCAGGCAAGGGCGGTAGTCAGAGCCAGGGCAAGGTAGCCGGCCCAGGGGGGGCCAAGAAGGCACCCACTCAAGCCAGGCAGCCGGCGCCACCACCGCGCAAAGGAGTGGGCGGGAAGCATGCTGGCGGAGGCGTGGCAGATGGCAGCGATAATAACAGCAACGACGACCCTTTGACAGACAAGGCGCGCATCCTCCAGCTTCAGATCGCGCTGGAGGAGGCGTCCGTGCGGCTGGCAGCATATGAGATGGTGGATGGGGGTGGGGAGGCCCCTGGCCAGGGGGGTAGGGATGCTCGCGGTGCTGGCGGTCATGATGGGGGCGACGACAGCATAAGGGCGGAGCTGGACCGCGCGCGGAGGAAGCTGAGCGCGCAGGGGCGTGATATCGGGCTGTTCATGACGGGGGCGAAGAGCGTGGTGGCGGGGCTGGCGATGCAGGCCCACTCAGGTGCGCCGTGTGTTGCTGCCTTTTGCTTGCTGTCATCTGTACTTTGTACTGGTGCGCCGCGCTGGATACATCGTGCATGCATGCTGTCCTCGGTAGCATCGTACGCTGTTGTAGCGACATGCACACACACCGGTGTGCCGTGCTCGCTGCCGTTGGCTTGCTGTCATCCATACGGATGCAGCAGCAGCAGCAGCAGCAGCAGCAGCAGCAGCAGCAGCAGAAGAAGACGTAGACGTAGATGTAGTAGACGTAGTAGTAGCAGTAGTAGCAGTAGTAGTAGTAGTAGTAGTAGTAGTAGCAGTAGTAGTAGTGGTAGTAGTAGTAGCAGTAGTAGTAGTAGTAGCAGTAGTAGTAGTAGTAGAAGTAGTAGTAGTGGTAGTAGTAGTAGTAGTAGCATAAGTAGTAGTAGTGGTAGTAGTGGTAGTAGTAGTAGTAGTAGGGGTAGTAGTAGTAGTAGTAGTAGTAGTAGTAGTAGCATAAGTAGTAATAGTAGTACTAGTATTAGTACTAGTATGTGTTCTTATATATAGCAGTATTGTCGTACTACGTAGCAGTAGCAACACACCAACCACACCTTTGGATCGTTGACACTTGATTGGTGTGTTCTTACCCGGTGGTGGGGACACCCGATAGTCGTTGCATAGACGCCTGCCCGCTATTGGCATTATAGGCAGTCAGAGAAGCTAGTGCGCCCTCCCTCCTCGTTGTGTAGTTGGGGTACGTTGACGGTTCCTAATTATTGGGACCCAGGTGAAGCAGTCGGTAGCTTTAATTAATTTGCATTATCATGGAATTACTGATGCGATTGGAATGAATGAGCTACCGCTTCGCAAAGCAACCCCTTAGTCCTCATGACCTGTGTCCGCATTCCCTGTGACCACAGGTCAGTCGCAGGCCAGTAACAGGCCAGTCACAGGTCAGTCACAGGACAGTCACATGTCAGTCACAGGTCAGTCACAGGTCAGTCACAGGTCAGTCACAGGCCGTTCTGTGAGGTCTCATTTCCCGTGAACGTGCACGCCGTGCCTTTTGTGCATGCCATGATGCTGCTTCCTGCCTCCACACAAGCATGAACAACATCCAACCCTGGTCGCCCTCGCCTCGCCTCTACAGCAATCACCCTTGCGCCGCACGCTCGTGGTGGCCGCGTCCCTGTCACGCCTGTGGACATCTTCCTTGTCTCGCGCTTGCCGCCTCATGCCTACAGCCTCGCGCGTGCAGGTACTGCCCCTGCCCTGCTCTGGCGTGCTTGCCCCCCCAAGGCCTGGTATGCTTACTGCCCCTGCCCTGGGATGGCCATCGGCATCCTTCGCCCCCCCCCCCTGCCTGCCCCCCACATTGCCACCGTCACCCCCTCCCCCCCCACCCACAACCACCAGGCCTGGTCCAAGTGGAGAGGGAACTGAAAGAGCTGGGCAACGGGCTGTGCGCCGAGTGGGGCGCTGCGGTGAGGGAGCATCGAGAGGAGACGGGCCGTGTGCTGGCGGACGTGGGGCGGTTGCGCGCGCAAGTGCAAGGGGCGCAGAAGGAGCTGACAGTAGCGGTGGAGCAGGCAGCACATGAGCAGCGGCGCAAGGTGTGTGTGTGTGTGTAGGGGGGGGGGGGGGGAGGGGTATAAGCGGGTGGTCCCCCCGTGGTAGGGGTAGGCCATAGTAGAAGTGTGGAAAGGGGGGCTGGAGCAGGCGGCACATGAACACCGGCGCAAGGTGGTTGTGGGGGAGCCAGATCAGTGGGCAGTTCATCATTGTGGGAGTGGAGGTGTTGGAACTTGGCATTGGTTGTGTTGCGGAAGCATGCCTGTGGTGTACTCAGCCTTTTCAACAGTTAGGCGATCGATGGCTTCTTGTGGTGCGCTCAGCTTATTGTCAGTATTATAGTTACCTGATTTCCATTGATGGCCGTCTCCCGTTCAGAGCTCGCTGGTATGCATGTGCGCTGTTTCGGAAATCATGCCCTCTCTTAACAAGAAAAAACGCTTGCATGTTTCATCATGCACATCGGTGGGTGCAGATGGCGGAGGGGCTCGCGCGTACGCTAGCAGACAAGCGCGTGGCGATGGCCCAGGCCAAGCAGGCGCGGGAACAGCTCAAGGCGGCGACCGCAAAGGACAAGGCGCAGGACAAGGACATCAAGCAGCAGCAGGTGAGGGTGGGAAGGAGCTATGCTAGGAGGCTATGCCATGCTTGATAGTGGCAGTGAAGGGGGGATGGGGAGGGTGATGACGAGGGCACTAGGCATGGCAGCAACAGGGACAAGGCGCAGGGCAAGCACACCAAGCAGGGTGGGGGGGAGGGGGGGGGGGGGAGGGGGTAAGGTTAAAATCACGTAAAAGATGCATAAACGGGACGTGCAAGGCCCCCGACGTGTGGTACCAGTGAAGGTATGTCAACCGTGATGGGGCATGGGGAAACTATGACATGGCGTGCAAGGCCAATCAGCACTTCAGCAGCAGATGACGGTGATGCCAAGTCTTCTCTGGATGATGGTGCTTCCCTGGATGACGGCAGCAGGAGCCTGTAGGTTGCCTTTGACATGGGATGCCGATACCTACCCTCCCGTGGACGTTGCCTGTTGTGGGATCTCCCTGTTGCCCCCCCCCCCTTCCCACTCCTGCTCCCCCTGTTTCCCTGAGCCTTCTTCCTCTCCTCTTTCCCCCCCCCCCTTCCTCTCCTCTGCCCCCCGCCCCCCATGCCTTCCTCTCCCCTAAACTCCTCTTCCCCCCCTTCCCCTCCTTTCCCCTCCCCTCTTCCTCTCTCCTCTCCCCCCCCCTCTCCCTCTCCCCCCCCACCACCCGACCCGTGCCTTTCTCTCCCCCCAAACCCCTCTCTTCCCCCCTCCCCCCTCCCCACCACAAACCCCTGTTTTCCCCCCTCCCCTCCCCCAAATCCCTCTATTTTGTCCCCTCCCCTCCCCCAAACCCCTCTCGTCCCCCCCTCCCCTCCCCCAAATCCCTCTCTTCCCCCCTCCCCTCCCCACACCCCTCTCTTCCCCCCCCTCCCCTCCCCGCAGGAGATGGCGCGGTCGCTAGCAGAGGCGCGCGCGGCGCAGCAGACCGCGCAGCAGCAGGCGGCTGCGCTGCGCACACAGCTCAAGCAGGCGACGGAGCTGGCGACGAACAGCGAGGGCACGCTGCAGCAGCTGCAGGCCCAGGTGGGGGCCAGGTCATGCTGTGTAGTGGCGCACTACAGCGGCGCACATTACGGCGGTGATTATGATAACTTTGCAAGGCCACCACGGTGGCTTCCAAATGTTCAGTAGAGGACACCAACTGCTGAGCATATATGTACTATAGTTTGCACCCACAGTTTGCCGGATCGTTAGCCTGTCCTTTTAGCTAGCCGCGCCCGATTGCAGCTGTGGCATGCCTTTGGCATGAAGGAGACTGGGGGTCTCTGCCCTTTCTCCTGTAGTGCACACACAGGGATTAAAAGCACTTCGGTGCTCCGTGACTCCCCAACGGGAGCACGAGTTTAATTAATTAATTAATTAATAGTTGCTGGTCGAAACGTTTTGTGGTCATCAGCCAATTTGTGTGGGGGGGGGCACTGTACCGTGTTTTTGTGGTCATGGGTCACTGTACAGGTCACTGTGTTTTTGTGGTCATGGTCACTGTACCGTGTTTTTGTGGTCATGGAACAAGTTTCCTGCGTGGCCTGGTTGTGTGCGAGGATGCCAGAGCGGTCCCCTTTCTCTTTTTTTTTTTGTATCCGGTGCAGTGACCAAAGCTATCAGCTATGTCCACTAGGATCCCTTGACCGGAGCGATCCGCTAAGAGATGGCTTCTTGATGACTCTTCCCGTGCAGGCCCAGGCCTCCGTTGCACAGCCAATGTGTTTGATGACACACTTCGAAAGTACGGGGTAGTCCCCCTTTTCGGGTCAAGGATAAAAATATGGTAGTAGTATGTGATGTCTATGTAGTGAGTGATGACTATGTAGTAGTATGTGGTAAGGATAAAACTATGGTAGTAGTATGTGATGTCCTCACGGCTTTGTTCCCCCGCGTGTTTGCTCTGCCTCTAAGGATGCTCTCTGCCCAGTCTGGTCACCTGCCTGGTCTTTCTCCCCGCCTCATCTCTGCCCCAAATCCTCTCCTCCCGTTCGTGTGGTGCCCCCGTGCGGTGCATCACCCCCCTTACGGCACGCCATGTCCCCTCGCACACCCTTTCTTGCGTGGGATGCCCCACCGCAGTGCTCCGCGCTCCAAAAGGCTCTCGACGAGGAGCGACGGCGCAGCAGCGCACGCGAGCGGGACCTGGCGCAGCTGCAAGCCGCCACCGAGGAGGCCGTGGAGGAGCTGGCGGTGCGGGAGGAGGAGATTGACCGCGAGAAGCGGCGGCTGCACGACCTGGCGGCCACGATGGAGGCCAGCATGGAGAGGGATGCCAAGGAAATGGCGCAGCTGCGGGCGCAGGTGAGGGCATGACGCAAGCGTAGAAAAGTTCAAGGCGAAAGCTTTCAAGTTGAAGGTCCAAGGTTCGACGTTTAAGGTAGAGCTGATGTCGGGTGGGAGGGATGGCGCAGCTGGGTGTGCAGGTGAGGGCGAGTCCTGAGGGTAAAAGTGGTAGGTGAAAGTGGTAAGGTTCAGCATGAAGGTCATGCTGGGATGGGGCATGGCACAGGTGCAGCTGGGGACACAGGTGGGCACGAGGGCAAGGGTGAAATTATCAGTGGGGCTCTCATCGTTTATGGCAAAGCGGGCGTTTTGAAGGGGCATGGCACAGCGTGAGGGCCCAGGTGAGCTGGAGTTCAAGAGTGACCGCGGAAAGGTTTAACGAGTCGGTATCCAACTCTCAAGGGGCAAGGGGCACGGGGCAAGAGGCCAGGTAACCGTTCAAGGGGCCAGGGGAGAGATCACAGGAATCCTGGGGAGGGCCGTGTCGCAGTTGAGGGCGCAGGTGAGCTATGCTAGCTGTGAGCAGTTTCTCATCTGGTCTTTGTACCGTGCGATCATTTAACCCCTAAATGGTCTGAGATCCTGCCGATAAATCGGCTGGATCTTCACAATTTTGCAAACCAGATGCCATCCAACCTACCCATATCCAATGGCTGTCCTTGGGGGCCAAGCATGTCCATGAGTTGCCCTTCGGGTTGGTATATCACAACCTCACATATATGCAGGGTAGGCCATGTTTAACTGCCGTCAAAGTCAGGGGGGTCAAGACGCGCGTTTTCATTTTTGGTAGAATGTGCATTTTGAATTATGTTATAAGACCTAGGCACCTACCACTTCAGGGATGATAAACAATTAGTTGCTGAACAGTTTGAGCCATTGGGGTCATCATTTGGGTGGGTATACCAGCAGTTACACCCAGTACAGCCCATAGGGGTACCGTTGGTAAAAAGCAACCAAGGGAGTAGGGGTGGGCATACTAACTCCTAATATGGCCACCAACCATGCCAAACAATACATTTCCCTTCCACAATGATGGGGAAACATGACTGCATCATCATACTGACCTTATATGGCACCTATGTGCAGGTGCCACCTTGTCCATGCACGCAGGTAACGCGGTACGGATACCCTACGCAAGGCACGCATTCTAGGAGGCAACCACCAACAAACTAGTGATGTTGAGCCTATTTCAGCTTGCCCTAGCAAGGATTAACTAGGCCTAAGCTGCTATAGCTTGCCAGGTGATGGCCAGCACACCTGGTGGCACATGCTGTCAATGGGAAGCTTTTACTCACCAGTTACGTGCTTGATGATGCCACAGAGACCAGCCAACTGCCTCACACTCATGCAATATGTGTATGGGAAATGTATAACAAACATATATGGAGGTATTCAAACCCATACAGCCTCTAAAACGTATCACCATCACCCTGTGGCAGGTCAACTGACTGAGGGAAGCATCTAAGAAGGGTGTTTTAGAAAGGGGCCAGGCCAGGGTCAAGAAAGAGCATGAATAGTGCAAAAAGAATGTGCAACACAAGCTAGAACGTATATATAAACGTCAAACATCGATAGGAAAACGATGCTTAAGCTTTACCAGGCATGGATGGCGTTACCTTGGCCCAGGCGGTGGCCGCAAAATGGCGCATTTCGGCACACCAAAGTTGTGCAGCATGGTCGCTGGATTCGGCGATTTCTGGCCACCCTTGCACGTTTACGACTACTATGTATCATAAAAAGTACAAAGAAACCAATATATCCTTTAAAATACGCCGGAAAGGTATTGCTGTCAACGTTTCTATCGTCCGGCCTGATCGCAGTTTTTTCCAGCAAGAACGCTGCCGACACCTATCAAATGGCATTCCCGCGCACCAAAAATTGGCCTGTATGATCTTTAGGACGTTTAAAATCAATATCCTAAGTTTGGCCAGAAAATTCGAACGCAAACGTAAATGCCATGCGTGGGCGCAAGCCGCCATGGCCAGGTCGTCGTTTTCCGGAATGCACGTTGTACGTGAAAAAGTACCCTGACCCCTTGTACTTTGACCGGCCAGAACACCTCTATAACTTTGTCAAAAGTATGCAAACCCTAGTACCATGCTGTGAAGAATTTTATAAACTTTCGATCTTCTCAGCTAAACTTTTCCTAATTCTCAATAGATTTCGCGGCATCTGGTCCCCCGAGAAGGGGCCGATGCATCGGCTGGAACTCGATTTTTGGCGGAAAATCGGCAGCAAGACCATTTAGGGGTTAAGATAATGAAGTCATCCTGCCTCCCCGTTTGCTGCTTCCTGCCGCGCCCGCCCCTCCCTCCCATGGCATATTTTTAACCGCGCTATTTTCCCTGTACCATTTGTTATTCAATAATTCATTCTTATTATTTATGTATTCTTTATCTTTACGCTGGTCCCTATCACTACCCGCTAGCTGGAGAAAGAGCACGCCGTGTGTCAGCAGCTAAAGCATGAGGTGGAGCGGCTGCGTGCCGAGGGGGAGCAGCTAGGGCGCGCACGCGATGCCGAACGAGACAAGGCGGAGCAGGCAACCGCGCAGCTGGGGGAGGCCCAAGCGGCGCTAATGCTGGCGGAGAGGGAGGGCGCGGTCGCTAGGGATGGGGAGCGCCGGCAACGGGACCGCGTGGGGGCGCTGGAGGCGGAGCTTGCGACGGAGCGGGCGGCAAGGGAGCAGGAGGCGGCCGCGACGGGGGAGCGAGACAAGTGGGTCGATGAGTTTACGAATGGTGATTTGCTAATGAGTGGGGTACACTGTGATGAGTGCATGGATAGGACTTGGGATTGAACCACCCGCTGCCATGTATAGGAGAATCGGACAAGTGGGTGCGCAGGTTGTCGAATAGAGGATACAGCCTGATGCGCATAGGTTGTCGAATAGAGGATACAGCCTGATGCGCATAGGTTGTCGAATAGAGGATACACCCTGATGCGCATAGGTTGTCGAATAGAGGATACAGCCTGATGCGCATAGGTTGTCGAATAGAGGATACAGCCTGATGCGCATAGGTTGTCGAATAGAAGATACAGCCTGATGCGCATAGGTTGTCGAATAGGGGATACACCCTGATGCGCATAGGTTGTCGAATAGAGGATACAGCCTGATGCGCATGTGAATAGCAACGCATGTGGGGGGTAGCTTTGCAAATGAAGTGGTCCGACATATTCCAAATGGATGGGTCAAGCGGCAAGTGGACCGACAGGCTGTCGAAGTGAAGCATTCCTTGCTGTGTACATCGCCTCGCAGGGCCGCCATTCCTTAGAATCGGGCCTCCGATGCTAGCTGCATCGATGTATCCCTGCAGCATGTGCTTAGTGTTTGACTTCCCCCATGACCTTACACATGAACAATCGATGTGCTGGTGGGGCGATGGGAGCACGGACACACGCAAACACATGTAGAAGAGGTGAAGCTTGCGTACTTGTGGTGAGCCTGCTTGCCGCCTGTTTTACTTGCCATGTGCTTGCATACCTGCTTGTTTTGCTTGCTTGTCTTGCTTGCGTCCGTGCTTGTGCATGTTTGGCTTGCGTGCGTCCGTGCTTGCCTGCATGTTTACCCACTTGTTTTAGCCTGCAGCCATCGTCCCCAAACTCACTCCCCCCCCCCACACACACACAAGCCCCACCACCACCACCACCACCACCACCACCACCACCACCACCACCACACACACCGTTTTTGTTTGCCTGCTGACCTGCTTGCTCTCCACTGCCCGGTTGTCCTCCCCCCCCCCCCCCCCCCTGCTCTCCACTGCCCGGTTGTCCTCCCCCCCCCCCCCCCTACCCCATGTACAAAAACATACACACATACACATGCACATGCACATGCACATGCACATGCACATCCAGACGCACATACACATGCACACACATACACATACACATACACATACACATACACATACACGTACTCATACACATACACATGCGCATACACATACACATACACATGCACATGCACATCGCGTACACATGCACGTACACATACACATACGCACATGCACATGCACATGCACTTATATACCCCCGCCCCCCCAAACCCTCATCCCACCCTCACACCCTCCAGGCAGCTGGCGGCCAAGGTCCAGGAGGTGCTCCGCCTCGAGCGTGCTAACGCCGACATGGCCGAGTCCTTTGCGCTCGCCAAGGCGTCCTGGGTCGACAAGACGGTGGCCTTTGAGATCCAAGCCAGTGACGCCTCTGCGGCCGCCCGGGAGGCATCCGCGCAGCTTGAGGCCGCGAAAGCAGCGAGAGCAGAGGCGGTAAAAGCAGCCAAGGAGCGGGCGGTTAAGGTCGCAGCATTAGAGAAGGAGCTGGCAGCGAGGGACGGCACCGTGGAGGAGCTGCGGGGGCGTGTGGCGGAGTTAGGCGCGCAGGTGGCGGACTTGAGCCAGGGCATGTCCAAGCGGAGCGTTGCTGCTGAGACGCTCAAGTGGGTGATATGGATCGCTACACGTTTGACAGATCAAATAGGTGCTTGTTCTTGCCGCCGAGACGCTCAAGTGGTTTTGCTGGAACGTGCGTATAGAATACTAGTTTTTAAAATGAGCATATTAGGTAAAGTAATGCCACGGAAGGATACATTTCTGCCAGTATAGATTGTCAAATGCAACCTAGCTCTGCAACCCATTTGTTCCGGCTACCCTTCCATTTGAATATGAAGAAAGAAGCTATACTCAGAGAAGTGCGATGGATTCTCCTTTTTCTACAGCCATCAGACTCGCGAGGTATCACAAAGACTATAGCAGTCAGATTGGATGACCTACGCACTATGGACCGGGCGCGATGAGGACCGTTTCTCGCCATGCACATCAATCAGCTCATGATCTCGAACGCCGCTGCACCTAGCAGCATGATGGAGGTGATTGTAAGCGGAGGGTACAGGCCTTCGATGGTACCTGCATACTGCTAAGTGACACGCTGAGATCACAATGCAACAGCTACCTGTGTGCATGCATGCTTGCATGGCAAGCTCCCCCCGTGCACGGCAATGTGGAGCGATCCTTCTGGGTGACGAATCAGTAGCGGTTGCCCAGTGGCTCTCCCACCCCATCCCACCTGTACCCGTGGCTCCAGCCCTCTGCTACCACTCCCTGCCCCCACCCTGTCCTCACCTTCGCAAGGCAAGCCTCGCTCCCAGGTGCTTTGTTTCTTCAAACTTAAACATCCCACCCTTATGTCGGTCCCCACCGCCTGCCCCCGACATATATGGCCTCCCCCAATGTCCCCTTGCGCCATTATGCCCTCAACCTCCGCCCTTCCCAGGAAGAAACTGGCGGAGAGCGAGGCAGCGCTGGCTGAGCTGTCGGCCACCGAGGCCAAACGCGGCACCGAGCTGGCGGACTTGCGGCGCGAGAAGCGGCGCGCCGACGAACGGCTTGGGGATGCCGTAAAGGACCGCAAGGCGCTGGAGGAGAAGCTGGCCTCCGTCACCGCCGACCGCAAGGCCCTGGACGACAAGCTGGCCGAGGCAGTGAAAGAGCTCCAAACGGCGAATGAGAGAGCAAAGGTGGCGGAGGCGGAGGCGGAGGCATCACGGGTGCAGGCCACGGGGCAGGTGGCGGCATTACAGGTGGAGAACCAGCAGCAGGCGGCGACATTAAAGCAGCAAGCGGCAGCATTAACAGAGCAGGCGGTACAAGCGGACGCATTCAAGGGCAGGGTAGCGCAGCTGGAGAAGGAGCTAATAAGGGAGAGAGAGGCATGTGCGGCAGCAGCACGCCAGGCAGAGGACGCAGAATCCAGGGCCAGGAAGGCTTTGGAAGATGCCGCGAGGTCCGTACCGGCAGGCACCAGCACGCCGGCAACTTCTAGCGGCCCGAACGAGGCGCAGGCAGAGCTGGCGGCGCTCCGTGGCCAGGTGGCAGAGTGGCGTTCGCTGGCAGAGGACCGCGAAGTGGCGGTGCGCGACCTGGAGGTAGCCAATAAGGAGCTGGGCGGCCGCGTGGGGCGTCTGGAAGCGGAGCTGCAGGATTCCCTGGATGAGCTGGTGAGGATGGAGGAGGAGGCGGCGGCTGCGAGGGTGGCGGGGGCCTCGGCGGATGCGCGTGCACGACTTGCCCCTTCCTCTTCCATGTCTGGTACCAGTGGTGGTCAGCAGCAGCAGCAACAACAGCGACAAGAGCAAAAGGACCAGCAGCAGCCGCCGTGGGCCGATACGGATGCCAGTACCTTGTTGCGGGAGCTGCAGGTGCGGCTGCAAGTAGCCAGCGAGGAGAAAGGCGTGGCGCTGGCGCGCGTGCGCACGGTGGAGTCGTTGCTGGCATCCGCACAGGAGCGGGTGGAGGAGGCCGTGGCCAGGGCCAGGGCGGCGGAGCGAGACAAAGCAGCAGTGGAGGCCGTGTGCCAGAGAGAGAAGGCGCGTGTGGCAGATCTAGAGCAACAAGCGGCAGAAGCCAGTAAGAAAAATCTAAGCCTAAACGCGGACAACTCCATCACATCTGCTGACGGGAGAGACAGGGGAATTTTGACAGGCGTCAGCAGCGGGGGCATCAGTGTCAGTGAGGCAACGCCCCGGCTGCAGGCTGAGGTCAAGTCCCTCAAGCAGCGACTATCGGACTCGGAAACCGAGTTGCAGCGGCTATACGAGAAAGTGGCCGTGGGGGAGCGGATGGCAGCCGAGGTACGGCGGCAGCAGAAGGAGAGTGACGACGCGGAAGCGCAGGCGAGGGCGGCGGAGGCGGAGGCGAGGGCCGAGATGAGCCGGCAGGTGGCGGCATGGCGGGAGAGGGAGGCAGCGCTGCAACGAGCGGTGGAGGGGGAGCAGCGGGAGAGGGGGCGCGAGAGGGAGGTGTGGGACAGGGAGGTGGCAAGGGCGCGGGCGGCACTGGCGGAGAGAGAAGCGGCGTTGGCAAAGGTGAGGGGGTGGCCCGTGGGTGTAAAGTCACTCTTTCATTTCCTGACCGTTCATTCATTCAGTCAGTCAGTCAGTCAGTCAGTCAGTCAGTCAGTCAGTCAGTCAGTCAGTCAGTCAGTCAGTCAGTCAGTCAGTCAGTCAGTCAGTCAGTCAGTCAGTCAGTCAGTCAGTCAGTCAGTCAGTCAGTCAGTCAGTCAGTCAGTCAGTCAGTCAGTCAGTCAGTCGTCGTTCGTTCGTTCGTTCGTTCGTTCGTTCGTTCGTTCGTTCGTTCGTTCGTTCGTTCGTTCGTTCGTTCGTTCGTTCGTTCGTTCGTTCGTTCGTTCGTTCGTTCGTTCGTTCGTTCGTTCGTTCGTTCGTTCGTTCGTTCGTTCGTTCGTTCGTTCGTTCGTTCGTTCGTTCGTTCGTTCGTTCGTTCGTTCGTTCGTTTGTTGATCCGTGTGCCTTGGTTGGGGACGGATGTATATATATTAAAAAAATAAAATGACTCATATATGTATCAGAGTGAAGGCACCCAATTAAAAAAAAAAAAAAAAAGCCAACGGATATATATATATATATATATTGGCTACAAACCGGTTAGGCGGGTGCAAGGATGGCATGGTTTTGGGAGTGTCTGACTTGTTGAAGGGCTTGGGGTTGATGTAAATACATTGAGGAACTCTGTCACGGTGGCATGCTCGATTAGTGAAGGGACGTGTGTGAAGGCTCGTACGTCTGAAGGCGGGTACACCTGAAGGCATGTCTATCAATGAGACAACAAAATGGCATGTATATGCGTGAAGGCATGTGAAGGTATCACCTGGCAGACACGCCTGATGATGATGTTGACCCTAATGTCTGCTTCCACCAGTGGCTGCTGACACCTCGTGTCCCCCCCTTCCCCCCTTGCATCACCGTGCATGGTCCCGTACGGGGCATCTTTGGCATCCCCTGGCTGCACGGGTCCTCGCGTCCCACCCTCGCCCTCGCGCTCACCCCCTTGTCTCACATCGTTCTCAAGGGGCACCCTTTCTCACGTCGTGCCCCACGTCTTTCGGGTCCCCGCATCTCACCCTCGCCTCCTCCTAGCTCACATGCGGAACATTTGTGGCCTGTGTTTTGCTCGCTGGGGACGTTCGTGGCTTCTAATTCGCGCACGGGGAACATTCGTCGCCTCTGTTTTGGTCACGCGGAATGTTCTTCCACACGCGGCCTGGACCACAATGGCCCTCGTCCAGGCGGTCGCCGAGCAGCGGGCGGACAGGGACCGCGCAAGCGACGAGCTGGCCTCCGCCACGCGCCAACACGCCGACGCAGAGGCCAGGGCCGCGGACGCGCTGGGACAGGTGGCGACGCTGCGCGGTGTGATTGAAGAGAAGGACCGCTGGCTCAAGGAGCTGAGGGTGCAGCTTGCCGAGAAGGTGGCGTCGTCGCAGGGACCGGTCCAGCAGCTGCTGCTGTCGCCGCTGCCGTCACCCGTGTCATCCTTGGCGGTTGCTTCCTTTGGCGCTCTGGGGGGGTTGGCGGGGCCCGAGGGCAACGAGGAGGACGGTGCGTCGTCGGCGACGCACGATTCCTCGGATCCGCCCAGCGGCGGCGGAGACGGTAGGGATGCTGGTGCGGAGAACAAGCCTGGCCGTTTCTTGAACCTGGGGAACGGTGGGGAGCACTCCCAGGGGGGCATGGAGCTGTTGCGTAGTCCTGGGGGTTCAGGCGCAGGGGGCATGGGTTCGGGGATACGATCCCCCCCGCGCCGCGCCAAGTCCTTTAGCGAGGTGCAGAAGGACCGCGAGATTGAGGCCCTGAGCAAGCGCGTGCTGGAGCGGGAGGAGGAGATCAGCCGCTTGCAGCGGGACTTGGCCGATGTGATGAGATCGGTTGCTTCTGCTGGTGGCGGCACGGCGGGCAGTATTACTACTCCTGGCATGGGTGGGGGCCGTGCCATCGGCGTGGATGGCAACGACTGGTGGGCCAGCGGAGGGGGCCCTGGTAGCAAGCATGCACCACCAGGGGGGGCGTTTTACCACCACCGCCCGTCACCATCAACCGACCAGGCCGGCGGGGCGGCCCCCATGGGATCCTGGATGGAGACGCGGAATAGTGCCAGCGCGGCGGTTAGCAGTAGGACAGGTGGCGGCGCTACTAGCGGCGCGCTGGACCCCTCGATGTTGTTCGATGGGTTGAGTAAAGACGATGTAGCCAAGCTGCGGCGGCGGCTGCGGCGCGTGAACAAGCGGTTCGGGCTCATGGTGTCCAGCCCAGCGCTGCAGGCGGAGCCCAGGGAGATGGCCAGGGATTGGGGGGACAAGGGAGGGGGAGGAGACCCCTCGTGCGGGTCAAGGGACAAAGACTCGACCGGCGCGGGAGGCAGCGCGGCAGCAGCCGGTGTAAGCGCTCTTGCGGATGGGGCGGGGGGCCTGGGTGTGTCGGAGCTGCTTCTTGCCGCACTTGCAGTCGTCACCGCACTGGACCGTGACGACCTGATCCTGCAGCAGGTCACGCTGTCCGCGTTCCAACCAGGGGGGCCGACCGTGGCTGGCCGGGGGGGGGGGCCGCGAATAGGGACTCAAGGCCGGTACACGGGGGACTGGAGGGGGGGCGGGGATGCATCCACCGAAGGGGGAGGAGCCGCGGAGCCGTCTGGTGGTGGCGGAACGTCCCCAGGGGGTGGTGGCAGGGATGTGATCGCTCCAGGGTCTCCCGGCCAGGACGGAAATGGCTACGGCCAGCGAGCTGTCGCACCCCGGTGGCCATCTAATCTATCGAATATGCGGAGCCGGCCCGAGTCTGCCCCCAGCTCGTTGAATAGCCCCACGGCCGGGGATGCCCACAACATGCCGCCATTGAGGCCACAGGCGTCTTCCACGGTGGCAGGGCAACGGCCGCCGTTGGCCCCACCCTTAGTGCCTCCGACAGTGGACGCAGTGCCCCCCACGGGGTTGTCGTCCCCCGCGCGGCCTTTACCGAGGCAGCAGAAGATCTTGCGTGCGCGCTGACATGCCGGCCAGGTGCAAGGGTCTCTGCTGTTGTGCTTTGGGGGGCTGGGAGGTTTTCAACAGGATGGACGAATGCCTGTGATAATTGATGAATCCTTTTATTTATTTAGATTAATTCAAAATACCGATCTGTCTAGCTCACAATCAATCCAGCGTTTATATACGTTATGTCTCACTTAGTACACTGCGCTAGCAGTGCATGCATGCATGCATGTATAGTCATGCGTGGACCCATGGGGGAACGTTGGGCACTTCTTGATGGGTCCAATCCGGCCTTCCCCTCATCTTTTTTTGTATAATTAATTCATTAATTAATTAAACTCGTGCTCCCGTTGGGGAGTCACGGACCACTAACCCCGATGGATGGACCGTGGATGGGTACGTGCATGCAATCCTACCGGTCTATTCTATCTAGTTACAAACAATCCTACCGGTCTATTTATCTAGAGTGTGCCAGACCCTAGGGGTCTTGCCTAGCATCATGCATGCTTCCCGCGCTTACAAACACGCGGCTTCCCCGCTGGGTGGGGGTCATTGTCCCCTATAACCTGAGCCCATGCACTTGGCCTTGTCCATCATCTTTTTCCAAATCACGGAGAGGCCTAGGCCCCTCATGTCCTCGCCTAGCTGCTCCTTGAAGGTGCGGGCCTTGCAGCAACTAGCATTGCTGGCCCCGACTCCCACGTGAGGAGGTGCCGGCTGCCAGGCTGAGCAGGTCTTAGCCCTGCGGAGGGGCCTCGAGATGTGTCTACCTGGTTGGTGCGAGCTAAGTGCCCTACTTGTTGCATATCTACGCTGCTTGATGGTGCTGGTGATAAGCGGCACTGTGCCTAGGTACAAGTCCTCCTTGCGGACGTGTGCGGAATAGCCCACACGGAGAATTGCCCGCAGCATGTTGGTGACCGCGCCGTCCAGCTTTTTCGCCAGGTCGGCTGTGAGGGTCCACGTCTCGGCCCCATACGTGAGAACAGGCCGTAGGGTTTCTTCCCACATGCCTCCTCAAATGGACATGCTCCCGTTGGGGAGTCACGGAGCGTCGGAGCGGCACCAGAATGCTTGTAATCCCTGAGTGTGCACAGCGGGCAGCCCTGGGGGCAGAGACGCCCCCCTTCCCTCGATCATGCCACAGGCATGCCACAGGGTGCACAATCGGACCCGTCGAAATGATCCGGCATCCCCTGTGGGTGCTATATGACCCGTGTGAGCATTACGTTGCTATGTAGACGTGAGCTAGCAAACATGAGCAGTGCTACTAGAACTAGTAGGCGAGACGCATACTGAGCTAGTAGGCTAGCTGGCGGATGTCTGTCAGTGCATGGCAACTAGGGTTAGGCTAGAGGCATGCATGGGTACGCAGTTCTACCCTGCATTGGCGTTGCACATGGGTGGCTAGGAATGGCATCATCCAAACATGGGTGTGACTATACATTACATGGCTAGTCTAGATAGCTCGTGGGGGGCTAATAATCCACAGCTGAGTGGTTGTTGACGATCAAGTCCCGACCCCGCCCCTCCAGAACACCTTGGGCTCAGCTTGGGGTCTTGCTTGTGGCGGAGGTACGTATTCCGGCCACATGTATGCAGGTTGCGTCGCTAGCTGCTACTGCTGAGCCGGCGGGGGCCACGGGTCGTTGTCCAGCGTCCAGAAGAGGTCGTGCAGCTTCTTGCGGCACGAGAACAACAGCCGCTTGTATTATCCTCTGGACATGGAACGGAAGGTAAGTAGGACTGGTGGGGGTGCCACCTAGTTGCATGTCCCGTGAGTGGGGAAGGCGGTGACAGTCCACGAAGTTCTAATTTACCTACGAGTTCCAGTTGCGTAAGGAGCTTGCTCCTGAGCTCGTCCCCAAGAGACTTGGCCGTCTCCCCTGGCTGCTTCACTCAAAACATGCAACGCAGCACCACTCGGCATGGCCGCAGCCGGGGTGCGGTTGGTGTCCTCATGTGCTTCCGCTCGACAAAAGGGACATGACCATCAGACCATGTGTTAAAAAGTTGATCGAACATGCGCCGGTCTTGATCGATCAATATCCAGTGTATTAACTAATTATCCAGTGTATTAAACACGTGCTCCCGTTGGGGAGTCACGGAGCACCGAAGTGCTTTTAATCCCTGTGTGTGCACAACAGGCCGAGAAAGGGCAGAGACCCCTGGGCAGTCTCCTTCATGCCAAAGGCATGCCACAGCTGCATGCGGGCACGCTAGCTAAACGGACACGCAAACGATCCGGCAGTCTGTGGGTGCAATACTTAGACCCATGTGAGCATATCATAACAAGGAGCGTGGGCAAGTAATCTGATCGAAGCCAGGACGTAGCATGGCTGTACAAGGACTAAGCTCAGGCTATGGCTGGTTGTGTACCGTGCGTGAGCGGTGCACGTGACTAGGTAGGGTGGCACAGCCGAGGCAAACATTCTAAGCATGGCTTCAGTGTATGCATGTGTCTATACCGGTAACCTCAAGACACGTGCATGGCGGTATGATACTACTACTACGATTTCTTTGGTCCACGGCCAAAATAAGTGCGGTGGCAGTGGTGGCAGTGCGTTGCATGGCCGGGGGGGTACATGCATGCATTTGGCGGCCGCCGACATACACTGATGAACTATCACGTAGACTGTACGTGTCACGTGGGTACGTACCAATTGCAATAAAGTGACCTTCAACCCGTATACACAACGAGAAGGACGGAGGGCGCCCCAGCTTGATCTCTCGATCACTGGCTGGCTCTGACACTGCCCTATAAGTGGGCAGGCCGGCCACAGAACGCTCTCAGACTCCGCACCATGGTGCGGGCGCAACTGTATGGGTGCAATAATAAAGCTTCGCCGCATTTAGCAACTAAAAGCATGGCGCGGATGTACGTAGTAGTAAGGCTGCCCCATGCATATCCAGAGTCCACAGATAGGCGCTTGGAACACATTTAGAGGCGCGGCGGCCGGATTGGGAGAATGTTAAAGGCCTCTCCTGGAGCCTGATGAGGGCTTTTAGGGCCCCTCTAAAAACCATACCAGGGCCCAGGGTTCACCCACAGAAAACAGGTTTTAAGGGGGTCGCATACCCAGGGTACGTTCGCCCACAACCCCCACCGAATACATACAGCTGCCGACATATAAAACTAGATCTAGCTATATGTACATAGGGTGTATGGCATCGATCATACTGCACCGATCAATCCACACAAGAACACAAATTCTGCCGACATGAAGTTCAATTATTGATTACGCGCGGACCCGGCCATATGGGGGAACGAGGAGCACTAGCTTTAGAGGATCCCCATGTGTGGTGCACAACAACAAGAAGGGGCCATGCAGCCGCAGAGACAGGCCTACACACCTTCCCTCATGCATGCCCGGCTGAAGGCAAGCTGCAGCTGCTATACTGATATGCATGTTCTCATTCTCAGACTCTTGCTAGGAGATGCTGGCATTTACTGTTGGTACCGGCACTAAGACCAAAATCAGTGTGAGGGGATAATTAATTAATTAATTAATCAATTAATGAATTAATTAAACACGTGCTCCCGTTGGGGAGTCACGGGGATAATGCTGCACTTGATGCAGTGCATGAATGTTTTATGTAAACTGAAACGACTCGACGGCAACGTACGTCACCAAGATGCTGCGCCGGGCAACCCTTTGGTTTGCACATATTTAGTAATGAGGATTTGTATGCGCTTTACATTTTTGTGTGCTAGGCTTTATACGGACAGCCTATACCACACCTTCAAACTCAGTGCACATCATTATCAAGTTGGTTATTGTAGCACCATGCTGGGGGCCCAGCATACTCGAACACAAGGTGTTGCCCCTCGTAGCAGCGTGGGTGGGTGGGTGGGAGCTGAAAAGAGGCCTCCCTACGTCCCCTACACCACTCTAAGTACTGACTATCATTCACATTGCGCCACGCAGGCCTGCCGGCTGGCGCAGGTACAAGGTGTACTGACTGCCAATCACAGTTGCGCCACGCCTGGCGGCTGGCGCAGGTAACAAGGTCTAGTGACGTACGTTAGAAGCTACCTAGGCCTGCACTCCGGAACCACACTCAGCCTAGGCACAAAAAGGGCCGGCCGGTGCAGTACCCTCGTGACAAGCGCTAGTCTTACGCTACCTACGGCAGGTCGGTCCCCTTTGAGCCCGTCCACGCGTCATATATAAAATGAGCGAAGCTCAGCAAATACATTTCTTGTTTTTGGTCCATTGGAGTTCCTTCCCACCAAGAGAAACATTTATTTTACATTTTTGTGTGCTAGGCTTTATACGGACAGCCTATACCACACCTTCAAACTCAGTGCACATCATTATCAAGTTGGTTATTGTAGCACCATGCTGGGGGCCCAGCATACTCGAACACAAGGTGTTGCCCCCACACCTCCTTCCTTGGCCACCAAGGCTGTCGCCAACCTTGGTGCCGATTTTCTTTCCGCCCATGGCCCCCCTCCTGCACGCTGCCACGGCTGTACTGCCGCCCCCGTGTGGCCGCTACGGTTTCCCGGCGGACGCAGGGCGGCACCCATGTCGTTCCCCCCGTTAGGGGGGCGGTTTCCAGCGGCTGCTCATTAGGCCTTACGCCCCCGGACCGTCTCTCACAAGCCCAGGACCCATCACCAGCCCCACCCCCGAGGCTGGGATTTCCCGGCATTGAAACCTTTGTGGCGATAGGCCCTCTACCCTACCAAGGCCTTGGCTTGGAAACTGCTTAGCCAAGGCCCTGACCAGGGCTTGTGTTGTTGTAGGAAATTTTTTATGGCATAGATATGCCCCCCTGGCTGAACCGAACTCTTTATCGCTTTTCCTATAATGCATCATACAGGATAAAAACAAGGCGATAAAACAGCAAGAATTTCAGCCCCGCCAGGCGAACATTCTTTGCTGAAAAACTGGGCAATGATGAAGAGCGCGCTCCTCCCACCAAGATTCGCTCCAGCCCCGCATCCTCCCCGAAACTCCCGTCTGGCCACAGGCCGAAAGATCGGGTCCGCTGTCAGGCTCCTGGCAGTTATGGGCTACCCTGGCACCCCGCGCTAGCCATCTCCACGTTTAAGGCAGATTCGCCTCCACCTGTGATTCTTTCCACCGTAGCCGCTGGCCCTGGCCTGTATGGCTCCTTCCCTGACGTTGTCCGACTAAAATCGCAGCTTCCCCAGTGTCAGGAAGCCGCTTGCCGCACCCAGGGGTAGAGGGGAATCGTCAGTGGGCCCAGCGCCGGAAATCACACCATTTTACTCAAAACGTAGAGCCCCCCACCCAACAACCATTACCGTGGCCTGTAACGGTGGGTGGCGAACATAAAGAATTTTATTCCAGGCCTCTCCACGCCCGGAGAGGCCGATAGCATCGTCTTACATTCAGCGCAGCCGCCATAGCGGCCAGCCGACCTTGCCAGCAAATGCTGGGATCAAGTTGCGAAGCTGAAAAGAGGCCTCCCTACGTCCCCTACACCACTCTAAGTACTGACTATCATTCACATTGCGCCACGCAGGCCTGCCGGCTGGCGCAGGTACAAGGTGTACTGACTGCCAATCACAGTTGCGCCACGCCTGGCGGCTGGCGCAGGTAACAAGGTCTAGTGACGTACGTTAGAAGCTACCTAGGCCTGCACTCCGGAACCACACTCAGCCTAGGCACAAAAAGGGCCGGCCGGTGCAGTACCCTCGTGACAAGCGCTAGTCTTACGCTACCTACGGCAGGTCGGTCCCCTTTGAGCCCGTCCACGCGTCATATATAAAATGAGCGAAGCTCAGCAATTGTATGCGCTGATTTGCCCTATGTTTCCCACATTCTTAGGCACAGGCGCCTGGGCCCGGCCTAGCCGGGCACCTGGCCTGCACAGATCAGGTCGACACATATAAGACTGATATGTAGACTAGCTGGCACCAAGTCCGACCAGCGCCTGGACGTTATGTCCTCACCTGGCGTGCATGCCCCAGGCTGCGCGCGGCAGGGCCGCCACCCGTGGACGTTCCGTGATAGACTATATAGGCATGGACATATGCTATCCTAGACGAGACGGGCTCACACCCTGGCAGCCTCCTTGTTTGTCTGTAATATGGAAGCAGATCTGGTACACAAGGATAGATGGCAAGTTGTGATGAAGGAGACCACCCTCAAGTCCGTGGGGCCGGGCTCCGCGTGTGCATGACCGCGTAACTTGGCATTCATAGCGATTCGGGCTTTTTGCCCACAACTAGGACCTAGATAGCTTACATCATCCATTCCATCCCATGTTCCCCTCCCACTGAGGACTTATGCTCACGTGACGCAGTCACGTGTATATTAATTAATGAATGAATGTTTCATGGGCCTCTTGCATTACTGGAATAATTCTTGTAGAAGGTCGATCAGGCCGGCCGGTGCGTGTAAGCTGCAAGAATAATGAATTCTCAGTGCCACAGCGGCAGCTATCAAAAGCATGTTCAACTGTGCCCTCTAAATCAGTTAATTTCAAGCCTATCGATCGGTTGGCCCTGGACCATGGGCCGGGCAGCCCTACTGCATCTGTTATACATGCTTTTGCTATGTCCAAGCTGTATCGCACCCACAGCAGTAGTTGCTAGACTCCCCCAGTGAGCAGTTTAATTGAACCTGTGGCCTGCCTTTCAAGGGCAACGAGAGATCTATCGAAGGGGGTGGTCCCATGACCCCTTTTTGCTGTGTGCACATCAAACAGGGATGAATTCTCGTGTCCCCGTTGAGGGACCACGGAGCACTGAATTCCCCAAATATTTAAGATATCGTAGTGGACGTCTCCCGGCCAAGACGTCAATATGTACTATGTATGTCTACAGCTAGTCTAAAATATGGGCCGCACGTGAGGCCTCGAGCTAATGAATTTATCAATTACTGATAATTAATATACACGTGACTGCGTCAAGTGAGCATAAGTCCTCAGTGGGAGGGGAACAGCATGGGATGGAATGGATGATGTAAGCTATCTAGGTCCTAGTCACAGGGTTGTGGGCACCACGGCCCGAATCGCTATGAACGCCATACGCGCGGTCACACGCGGAGCCCGGCCCCATAGACTTGGGGGTGGTCTCCTTCATCACTACTTGCCATCTATCCTTGCGCACCAGATCTGCCTCCTCCATATTACAGACAAACCAGGAGGCTGCCCGTGTGTAAGCCCGTCGCGTCTAGAGTAGCACATGTCCACATTGCCTAGTCGATCTATCACGGAGAGTCCACGGGTGGCGGCCCTGCCGCGCGCGGCCTGGGGCACGCCAGGTGAGGACGAAACGTCGTACTGGTCGGGCTTGGTGCCAGCTAGTCTATCTGTCAGATGACTCCAGCTTCTCGATGAGCGTGATGTCGTCGGCATAAATGAGGTCAGCTAGTAAAGTCTGCCTGTTGGTCGGCCCCCCTTTCCCAAGCCGTCATTCGTGATCACTCTGAGACCAGGGGCACGGCCAGCAATGCTAGCAAAGCCGGCACGTGCCTCAGTGGCGCATAACCGATAATCCACTACAACAATAACCAGATACGGCAACAAGGCGCATCCCTGCCAGACGCCGGTCTGCCGGTGGACATGGCGTGTTAAAGCCGTGTTGAGTGCGCACCTAAGTGGTCGACCCCGCATACAGCGTGCGGATGACGGTAATCAGGGGCCGTGGGGACGCGAGCGCGAGCAAGGACAGCCCATAGAGTGGCCGTAGCAATTTCGAATATCAATATATCAATATATCAAATAGCCGTAGCAATGTCGAGTCATGCTTTGCCCATGCAGGGAGTAACTCTCTGCTGAGATGCCATGTGTACACCGAGCTATAGCCTAGCCACATACCTTCCACCCCATATGTCATGCAGGCCTTCTAGGCCCTCTCCTCAAGCCGCCTTGTGTGCTTGTGCTTGTTCAGGAGGCATGTCAAACCATCATGGCGGTGCAGGTGCACCTTGTGCACCCAGAGCAGGTGATAGTTGTACATCCTACATACACCTGCAGGTTGTCGCCCTGATTGTATTACAACCCCATAGATGCCCCTTTCTCAGGGCCATGTGTTACATATGCTCCCCACGGAGCTATGATTTAATTAATTAATAGAGCGGCCCAGAGGACAGAATCAAAAGCCTTGATAAAGTCGACGAAGATCAGGATAATCTTGCACGCAAACTATTACCGTACCATGCTTTTTATGTTTCCTAGGACCCACAGTCGCCGGGGGGGTCATAGTCTTTGACAATGTCCGGCCAACGCTGCTTATCCTGCATATCCGACCATATCTCCTGTTTGCCCACGCTCCTTGTTATGATATGCTCACATGGGTCTTATTGCACCCACAGAACTTGCCGGATCGTATATCGTGTCCGATTGCTGCTGTGGCATGCCTCGATCTGGCATGAAGGAGAAAGGGGGTCTCTGCCCTTTCTTCCTGTTGTGCACATACAGGGATTAAAAGCACTCCGGTGCTCCGTGACTCCCCAACGGGAGCACGAGTTTAATTAATTAATTAATTAATCTATCGCCTGTTGTCTCCTTGATATCTGAGTACTATCTAGAGGGAATGACGCCAACAGCGTCTCTGCTCTGCATGCCAGCTAAAATCATATCGCGGTGTGTCCAATGTTGGCCACCGCGTCGCCTAACCCTGACAGGGCCTGACCATGTAAGAAGATATCTCCCGGGCTAGCTGGCCAGGCTGCAAGGAACCAGCAGGGCCCTCATCTGTCTGTCTGTATCAACCTGCCTAGTACGGGCTAGACTACGTTTCACGAGGGTGACCCCATTCCTATGGGGTCAGCTTGCTTGGGCGTAGGATAGCCAGCAAGCTCGGTAGTCTACGCTGCCTAATGATATCAGCATCCCAATGATCCCATCATATAACGCCGCCAAGTGGCGGTGTTCGCCGTACTCCACCCCCATCCTAGTAACTGTTCCATACAATCTGGACTCTCAAACAGGGATGAAAGGTACCTAGTCAAAAGTCGGTGCCCCGTGACTCTCCCAACGGAGGCGCGCGAATGAATAAATGAATGGATGTGACTACGCGTCACGTGGGTACCAATGAAGAGACACAGGCATGCACCGGCAGATCACTACCCCACGTACAAAAGATATGCATGCTGGTTGTCTTGTTGATATGCGTGTGACTTGGGAATCATGTGCGCTCATTAATATTGCCCATCGTACCTCACGCTGTCACGCATGCATGAGAAGAGCTACAGAGCTACTTGGGCAAGCCGATCAGTAAATGGCTGAAAATCCACTTCACCAGTATGCTAGAAAAGGTCTTTTTTTTCTGCGGGAGAGGCGTCAATTGGTTGAAAAATAAATAGTTATAATGACATATTTACAGAAACTTCTGAAGTCTAGTTCTTGCAAAGCCGATATATGCCACCACTATCTTCAAACAAGAATCTTCAATGTTCTGTGCACGTTCCTTGCATGCGCTGATTGTACATTGGCAGTCACGTGCTGACGATTACTTGTACATGATGCTCTCGGGCGAACATGTGCACATGGATGGTTCCATGGCATTTCCTGGGCAGCTAGCAGGACGAGCATAGCACAGTGCCAGCAGGATGAGGCATTGCCAGAGAAGCATGTGTGTGCCTCGGTGGGATCACCACCTGTCAGGTATAGCACATACAGTGAACATGGTGGCAAGTAGAACAGCCCATGTTTCTTGTAGAAACAACAGATCTATCATTGCCACCTAGATGCATGGCACATGCAAGGTGAGCTTCAACATTATCAACAACTTGGCGCTGGAATATAGGCCGCATCAGAGCGTGGTAGCTTTTCATTACCCGAGAGAAAGACCAGGTACCATCATATCAACCAAGAGAGATGACCTCACCAGCAGCTGTGCATCACCGGGCCATGGATGCCTCAGGGGCACTGTCACTTTAATGCCACCCAGCAGGCCACCCCTGCTCAGAGCAGCTTCTGCTCCTTTAGCTGCAGCAGATGCTTTGTGGCATCCGCGAGCGCGTTGGCTCGCGTCCGCATGAGGCCCAGGTTGAGCTCGGCAGGTAGCAGCGAGGCCATCTCGCCGTGAAGGATGCCAGAAATCTCCGTTGAGCCCCGGCCCCCTTTGTGGCCTTTACTAGCCGCATGGTTGCTGCCGCCGCTTCCGCTGGACAGGGAGTTGAGTGCGGTGCATTCCAGGGACCACTCCAGGAGGGCCGTCACGCGGCGCAAAAGAATAAACAGCTGGCGCAGGCTCCTGCTGGAGTCGGCCGCTCCTTCCTTTTCCACGAGCACGGACTCTGGGACCTGGGGCAGCCACTGCAGCAGATCGGCTGGCAGCGACGAATGAAGCTCCCGCACGATCGTGGCCATGAGCGGCGACGCCTTGGGACCCGACGCCATCGCCTGCAACCGCGCCAGCTGGACCGCAAACCGCCACGCACCCACCGCAAACATGTCCGCGCCGACGCCCCCCGCGAGCCGCCTGCCCATCGACTGGCTGCGGATCAGGCCTTGGGCTGCACCCCCCTGAGCTGCTGGCTGAGTGGAAGCACTTCCCGCAGCCCCCTTGCTGCCAGTTGAGGAGGAGATGTTGCTGGCGGACGAGGAGGGCAGGAGGATGGCGCCGGTGCCAAGTCCCATGCTCTCGAGTTCCGACTCAGCGGCCGCGTCGCAGCCCATCGCGTAGAACCAGCGCACCTGAGGGGGGCGCGGGAAAGGCGCGGGAGAAAGGACGAGGCATGGGTTACAAAAGTGGTGGAGAATAGAGAAGATCTGAAAAGTGGAGATGGCGGAGGGAAAGGGGTGAACAGATGGGTGAACATGTGGGTGAGCAGATGGGTGAATGAATGGGTGAACAGAGGCAATAGAGGGCTGGCAGCAGCGGCGCTAGGGGACGAACAGGGGAGCGCTCCGCGGTGGAGCTGGTGTAATGCGGCTGGGGTGGTGCTGGGTGCAAGCAAGAGCGGGCATTACGTCCGCAAGGCACTATGAGGACCCATGAGTTCTACAGAGCTACAGATCCATTTGAATAAAGAAGAAGAGGAATGCCATGCCGTGTAAGTTCTACCAGCTGCATCCGCCGCATGTCTCGTTCGGAACATCTGGAAAAGAGCATCTTAGAACTAGAACTTTATTCGCCATGAGCTCCCCAGCCATCCATCCCACAAGCCAGCGGTGAAGCTTTGCGAAAGTGCATCCAACAAGCTTTGCAACATTACCCTGCCCTTGGAGAGTGAGCGCAAACATGTACTGCGCTATCAGACGTGCTACCCCGCCTTGCCATCTACAAGCATGAGACACGCATGACACACGCATGACACACGCATGACAAACGCATGACACACCTATCATAAACCTGTGCCACACGGTGTCCGCAGGGATGGCATCCGCAGAGAACGTACACTCAGGAATGATGTGTACCCGGATGGTGCCTCCAATGACAGCCCAAAAGTGGACAAGCCAACAAACAGCACGACAGAACCTTGAAAAGTGCCGGCAAGGCGTGACAAAGATGGAACGGACCAAAGATGCTGGCTTACATTCTCACGGAGAATCGCGTCCCTCTCCACCCCCAGGTCACTAGCCAACGCGTATCCAGAGATGCCATCAAACGCCACGCCTCCTCCGCCCCCTTGCTGCATCGCCTCGTCCTCCCTGACTGCCCCCCGCCCCTCGCCGCCCTGGTCCCCCCATTGCTGCCGCCGCTTCCTCTTCTGCTGCTGCTGGATGACGGCACAAACAAACGACGTGCGCGCGCGCCGCACACGAGCACCCTCATCCTGCACCACCGCGCCGCCACCGCCGCCACCACCACCACCACCGCCACCATAGCCCCCCATACGCGACAAGAGCCCTACGGTTGCGCCAGCTGGCACCGCCGCCGCCGAGAGCGCCACGGAGCCCAAGTGCGCGGCGCCGGTTGCCAGCATGCCCCTGTGCCGGTGGCTGCTGCTACTGCCACCGCCGTCACCCCCACGGTCGCTGTCTGCCCCCGCCACCGCGCCCGTGTCCTGGAAGAGCGCGGGGAACGTCTCGGTGACATGGCGCGGGAACAGCTCGTGCAGAGTCAGCGAGGCGCCCGGCATGGGGGACGGCGTGCGCAAGCCGCTGCCCGTGCGGTGAAGCGACCCGCCCTGGGACGGTGATGATGATGATGATGGCTCCCCCCCAGATGATGCCGATGGCCCGACCGGCGTAGTAGCCGACCCACCGACCCCACCACCTGCAGCAGCAGCACCAACACCAGCAACAGCAGCACCACCAGCAGCACCACTACCGCCCGCACTACCGCCACCACCCGCTGAAGCAGCAGGGGATGCCCCCCCGCCCCCTGGCCCCCCCTCGACCAGCCCACAGGCGACCGCGACGCCGGCCGCGCGGAGCATGACCCTGTATTCGTGCACCAGGGACGCCCTGGGCGGCCGCCCGGTGAACTCCGTGGTGACGTCGCGGCATAAGGCGTCGCGCGCTGACAGGAAGCGCTCATGCTCGCCCTCGCGCACATCCCGCACTGAAGACGATGAAGCGGACATGCCATGGTTGTTGCCGGCGTTGTCAATGCCACCGCCGCCACGGCCCGCGGCCCCCATCAGGCTGGTGGCGTCAAACAGCATCGCCGCCAGCTGCTCGCATCCTGCAAGCAGTGGCAGCAGATCGCGGTGCTTTCCTTGCCCCTGCGAGGGTGCTCCTGAGGCGCTCGATTTCCTGAAGGCATCCGGCGGCGGGCAAATGGCCGGGGTGGACCCGCCCGAGGTCTCGCATGCTGCCGCCTCATGCCCCGCCTTCCCGCCCCTATCACACAACGGGCCACCTGCATCCACAGCAGCAGCTGCAACAGCCTTGTTATTGTCGCTGCTGTCGCCACCGGCAGCAGTGCCATCACCACCCGTGTGGCCGGCGCTGTCCACTTCAGGGCCGAACGCAGACTCGAGGGACAGACGCGCGCGCAGGATGGGGGACAGCGCGACCGCCGCCTGGGGCCCTGCCAGGGACCCCCACATGGCCATCGCGACGCCGCCCTTGAGCGCCACCTGTCGCGCGGGGGGTGAGGGAGGGGATGCAGCCCAAGGGGAATCAGGGGGAAGAGAATCCTTCACAAAGGAAAAAAATGCAAGGGGTGTGGTCATACAGGCTCACTTGCACAACTCAAAATGTCTGCAGCACCCGCACGCAGAAAGACAGGGCAGCGAGAGGATGTGGCATCCAACGTGCATGCCCCAAACAACACACATGGATGTGCATGCCCCAAACCACACACATGGACGTGCATGCCCCAAACCACAAACACACACTTACGGCCGCATCCACGCGCATGCCTGAATGCACGCACCCCCGCCCACACACAGCCGGCCACAGGGCGCGACCTCGGGCAATGCAAGGCCAGCGCTCCGCTGGTTAAACTCAAGTCCCTTGCATGGGGATGTGAACTCAAATACACAGGCATGCAGAGTGCACACACACAGCCAGTCACAGGGCGGGACTGCGGTCCGACTCTCCATTTCCAGCAGGCGGCGGCATGGTGACCGTCCGATGTGTACTTTACAGGCACACATACCGTACGCACTTAATCTTACAGGCACAGGCACACAGCGCGAGCGTGCGCACGTTATGGCACAGGCACAGGCACAGGCTCACCGACTGGATGGACGACAGGTGCTCTTGTGCTGTCAGCAGCAGCTGCTGGTACTCCTGCTCCTGCTCGCGCAGGCGTTGGTGCCCGAGCTCGCGCTGGTGAGAGTCCTTGGGGCGCTCGCCAGAGGTTTGTCCCGTATCCTCCGCAACCCCACGCCAGCCCCCATCGCCGGCCCCCAGCGACGCACCCCCATCCCCCGTCCTCTCCATCACGACTGCAGAGGAACCTGCGCCCACGATGGCGCCCACGGGCGCTGGCGTCGCGCCACCTGTCGCCGCGGCCCTCTTGTGCTGCTGCACGCCGCATGCCCACTGCTGGCAGAGCAGCATCGCACGGTGCCCGGCAAGGATGTCCGGGTGGCAGCTGCCAGGGAAGCGGCGCAGGGCCGCACGCAGAAGTGCCTCTGGGGGCAGCCCGCGCCCCTCCCCTCCCTCCCCATCCGTCTCGTTCCGTTTACCTCCACCACCCTCAACACCTCCGCTTGATGGCCCCTCTAAAACGGGCTCCTGCGTGGCGACCGCAAGCACGCCCGGGGAGGAGGTCACCATGGGCGTGCTGGCGGTAGGCACAACCCCAGGCTGGATAGGCGTTGCGGTGCCCAGCATCAGCGACGACGTGTCGCGGAGGCCCAGCTCGGCCAGCAACGACCGGTGCAGCGCGTGCAAGTGCGACACCTGGTGGGAGATGCCCAGCTGGAGCCGCGCGACGAGGGACGCCAGGGGGGGGGCGTCCACCTGGGACGCACTCGATGGGCTGGGCAGGGGGATCCCTGTGAGAGGGGGAGGGAGGAGAGCGTTCCGCTGGGGTGGTGGAGCAAGGGGGTCTCTGACATCAGCGGTCGTGGAAGGCAACAGGGCAGTGCTGGGTGAGGGGTCCACCCTCGATGCCGTGTGCGCTCTCGCGGCAAGTGCCGCCCCTTGTTGTGCCGCGACACCCTCACACAGCGCGGACGTCAGCGCCGCGTCGAGCCAGCGCGCGAGCGAGGGGCAGGGCGTTGCCGCACCACCACGGAGCCAAGCGGCAAGCCGGCCACCTTGTATCGGCCAAATGTCCTCCCGCGACCCTGGCCCCTGCCCGTTCCCCAACAATCCGGTGCCCACATATGCCCCTGCCCGTTGGCCCAACGCGTCCAAAGGGCCCTCACCCACCAGACCCCCATCCCATACAGCTGCGCCCAAACGAGCCGTCGCAGCGCAGACACTACACCCCGTCACCATGCCTGGGTCATCTTCCTCCCCCTCCTCCTCCTCCTCATCGTCATCATCCTGAGATGCCTCGGCCATGCGAGCATCCTCTCGCCCTGTCCCCTCCTCTTCATCCAACCCTTTTCGCCCTGTCCCCTCCTCTTCATCCAAGCCCCACCCCCACTCCTCGTCCTCCTCATCAGCTCCCTCTTCACTGTGGCGTCCCCTTGATCTCCCCTCCTCCCCCTCATGCCGGCCCAGCTGACTCTCCCCATCTGGCGCAGCGCCACCCTTTGCCCCATGACCCGCAGGCCCCTTGGCCCCTTTTACCTCACCACCACCGGGAGCCTGATGATTGTTCCTCCCCCCGCCCCCATCCTCACTCTCACGTCTTCTCGCCGCCGCAAACACAGCCCGCGTGAGGCTCAACAACAGGGACTTGCGCACGCAGGCGATCGACGCCCACTCGCCCTCGTCCTCTCCCACGCCCCTGGGCCGCTCGCTGACGACATCGTCGCCGCCGCAGACGTCAGCCCCGTCATCGCCGTCCCACCGGCACAGGAACGCGGACGAGAACGCAAGCCAGGTGTCCAGGGGCACGGCCAGGAGCCACGTCAGCGGCAGCTCGCTCACTAGTTCCAGGAACAGGCGCCGCCACTCGGCATGCGGAAGCGGCACCAGCGAGGTCATCAGGTGGTGGAGGGGGCGCATCGACAAGGGACCGTGGCAGGATAGCTCCGGTGGGGAAGCCGTATCCCAATGGAGGGCGGCGGACGCACCGCCGCCGCCCTCGAACGATCCTGCGGATGTTATGGGTGCTCCTTGATCAGCACCAACAGAGCCATGCTCACTACCACGGGCGGTGCCAGCACCGTGGATGTCGTGGCGGGACGAATCACAGCCATCGCTGGCATGAAGGTCATGCACCAGGCCATCGCGAGCGTTAATCAATGCAGCATTAGCACCCGAGCGTCCCAGCAGGAAGGGCCCCAACAAGAAAAATGCCAGCCGTGCTTTGCGGGACAAGTGCGACGCCGAGGGCCTCCCCCCTGCCGCTCCCCCCTGCGACCTTTCTGCTGGCCCCCGCGTCACGTCCCCCATAGGGGTACCCCGCCACACCTCATCCAGGAGCGCGGGCGAGAGGCAGAGTGCCAGGTCGCCAAGACCAAGCTCTTCTTCTGTCAACGGCGACGCGACGTGGCCCTTTGTTGCCTGCTGCTGGGCGAGCCCTGATGGGGCCCCGATGGAAATCCTGCCAGCAACGCCAGAGGGATCACCCAACGTGGGCGAAGGAGGAGGGGCACCCATGGACGGTGCAGCGAGGGGGAGACGGCGACGCAGGGCCGCCGCGGTTCTCTGCGCGAGCCGTCTTCCCCGACTGAGCCGCCGGCCGTACTTGCTGCCCCCCTGGTGATGCCTGTCCACATCCAAAGGTGCTGAGTCAGCAATTGGCCGCATCCCAAAGGACTGCAGGAAGTCGAGGACGGACACGTCGGCCACGAGAGACGAGACCTGTGCCCCGAAAGGGGATGTAAACTTGTCGCCGTCACTACTGCCCGCTGCGCATTTACCTGCAGATTGCTGCTGGCTGTTCGCCATGACATGCTGGCTGTTCGCCATGACATGCAGGCTAGTCCAAGTCTTGGCACCGCGGGAAGGCACCGCCGCATCCCCCGCGTACACCCACGCGCGCATGTCCAGCTGCAGTGCTACGGATGCCAGCGCACTGACCCAGTCGCCCACGCAGGCAGTCCCTGGCTCGTCCCCCCCACCCGACCCCGCTGGGAGCGTCCCTTCTCTTGCTGCCTCCCGCGCGCCTTCCCATGTGGGCGGACCTGCACCAACGCTACCTTCAAGTAGTGCGTGTGAATGGGACGGGGACGACGATGGTAGCAAGGTCGCCGCTGCTATCGCTGATGCTGGGGAAGGCAACGAGGAGGACGGTGGGAAGCTGTCCCCCCGACATGCCAGGTAGAACTGGATGAGCTGGCACTCCATGGCCAACACCTGGCACATTCGCGAAAGCTGGCGGTCAATTAGGGGGCGGCCACCCCCTGCACCCTTTCCAGCATGCCCTGCGCCCCCCCTATCTCTGGCGGAACCAGCAACGCCTGGCGCACCGCGAAATGATGCCAGCTGGCTGGTCGTTGTGGGGTGCCCCGCGGCGCGCTGTGCAGATGCCAGCGCGAGCTGGGTGGCGTGCAGACACAGGAGCGGGTGGCAGCATGCAATCTCGGGGGAAAAGAGGAGCGAGCGGGCCTGGGGTGGAAAAAAGGGGCAGAGAACAGGGAAATGGGTGGGAGGGGGAAGTGAGTGCCGCGTAGAGGACAAAAGGAGGGGGGAGAAGAAAAGGGGGGGGGGGGGGGGGTAGGACGTAGTACCGGGGTATGGAGAGTCCCTGCAAGATGTGCTTGCCTCCTCCACGCGATCAACGTGAGTGGCAGCATACACTATCAGCACGAGTGGCAGCATACACTATCAGCACGAGTGGCAGCATACACTATCAGCACGAGTGGCAGCATACACTATCAGCACGAGTGGCAGCATACACGATGACGACGAGGAGAGAAAAGGGCGCAAACTCGCTCTGGTGCGACAACATCACCAAGCAGCTGGGTAAGTTAAAATCTTGGTTGGGCAAGCTGATTGGCACGATGGGCTGCCATGGCCAGAGATGGGAGCTGAGAGCACGACCCCAAGCTGGTGGCACAGACCGCCATTGCAATAAAATCCGAGTCCAACCACAAATAAACTACTACATATGTTAGTAACAATTGCCTTGCGAGGCTACCATCTTGCAGCAAGACCACAGTTACGATGAAGGCATTGTAGACCTTTGCTGGCTGCACTTCACGTCCAAGCAAGCAACTTCAAGTGCCGACGGGCCCCAACCAGGAAACCTCACCTGGCGCAAACCTAGCCTTTGCAACCATAACCACGGTCGAACCCCATCTGCGCCCCCCCCCCTCACCTGCCACCTGCGCTGGGGTGAGCGAATGCCTGCGATGAGCCGCAGCATGAGCCGCTGGCGCACTTCACCCTCCTCCCCGATTGCTCCTCCCGCCGCTCCCCCTGGGGCACCGCCTCCCAGTGCCGCACCCTTCACCTCCCCACCAACATCCCCGCCCGATGACTGTCCTTGTCCAGAGGGGTCTGCTGCTGTGAACGCGACGGCCGCTGCACGATGACCGCCGACTGCAGCATCCCTGTGATCCACCATAGCCATAGCAGCAGCAGCACTACTGCCCGCGGGCACGGCGCTGCTGCTGGCTTCCTCCCCGCGACCCTCCATCCGCGCCGCCACCAACACCGCCGCGTCTGCTTCATCCAGCCCCCCCACCCCCTGACGCGCAGCCCACACGTGGCTGAACCGAGCGGCGGCGGCGGCGCTCCTTGCGAGGGATGCGCGCGCAGCCTTGACCGCCCACGGCCGATCGTAGACGAGCTCCTCCAGGCGCTGCAGCATCTCCACCTCGGACACGGGGACGAGTGTGGGGTTAGAGGGCACAAGCGCGGGGGCAACCGGGGGGGTGCCGGCTGCTAGTGAAGCAGTGCCAGATGTTGTGTTCAACGCAACGACCGGCAAGTCCTCCCTGGCCTTGCCCATCGCTCCCCCTGACCCGGCCACCATGCCTTGCCCATCACTCAGAGGCCCATCACTGATGCTGCCCTCCGTCAGAGGCCGCTTCCTCGCCCCTGGTTCCACAAACCCATCGTTGCCAGTCGTGCCCTTCAACGAGGCGGATTTGGCACCACCCTGTGATGAGGCAGCACTGCTCTCTCGTGAGGCGGCATCTGCCGTTGCCAGCCTCGCGCTCGCATCCGCCACAATCACCTCCATGACCAAATCCCCATCGCCGCTGACCACGGCGGCGCGCGCACCCCCCCTGTGGCCAAGTTCCAGGAGCGGGCTGAACGGGGTGGACAGCTGGATCAGGCAGCACGCGGGCCCCACGCGCAGCGCGGCGATCCGACCCCCCTGCCGCAAGCCCCAGACCTCGACGATGCCCTTCTTGGGGGCCAGGATGACCAGGCAGAGCTCGCCGCAGGTGGGGGGGGTGGATGAAGGGGTGGATGAGTGGGTGGATGAAGGGACGACACTAGGTGAAGGGCCGACAACAACCGGCGCAACGGGGGATGCCAGTGGGGCCATCAGGCCACCAGCTGCCCGTGGCGCCACTCCTGCTGTTGCGGCTGCAACAGGTGGTGTGACGGATGCGGCTGCCCGTGGCATGCCACCCTCCCCCCGCTCTACCCACCCACAGGTGGCGCCGCGGTAGCCCTTCCACATGCGCGTGACCAGGAACAGGTGTGTGTCCACCAGCAGCACGCGACCCAGGTTGTCGACCGCCGCGACCAGGGGCCCCCTGGGGGCAACCGCCAGGTGGGTCACCTGGCGCGCGGCGTCTGAGAAGCAGCAGGGGAGCTCCACCTTCAACCCCGGCTGCTGCTGCTGCTGCTGCTGCTGCTGCTGCTGCTGCTGGTGAGAAGGGTGGGGCGAATGGGAGTCCGTCCAAGGATCCACCGCCCCACCCCCACCCTGTGCCCTGGACGTTCCAGATGCCTTGGCACCGGGGGTACCTGCCCCAGCAGAGGCAGGACGGGGGCTTCTGCTGTCCTCTGTCATGCCAGCCATGCCGCCACCACCAGCACCAGCACTACTACTCGTACCTCCCCCCCCCTCCTCGGTGGCATCGCTGACCAGCGAGGAGCTCCACCAGGAGCTGACGCGCGCGAACGCTGACGTCATCTTACCCGCCGCTGACGTCACCTTGCCGGCGACGCGAGACGCCAGCACGCGCGCGGTCGACACGCTGGAACCCGCGTCCTCCGCTGCCTGCATCCACGCCAGGGCCGGGTCCCGCCCCACCAGCAGCAACCCGTACCGGGGGGACGCATGCGGGGCGGCGCCCGACATGCCGCCACCTGCCGAGAGGCTGCCCCCCAGGCTGCTCGCTCCCACGAACAGTGTCCGGAAATAGAACGGTGGCGGCGGCAGCATACCCAGGAGGGCACCATCGACCACCGTCATGGACGCGCGCAGGGACTTGGGCGGGGCCCACCGACGAAAAGAGAGTTGCGGCAGGTCCGCGTGGTGGTAGTGGTGGTGGTGGTGGTGGCTAGGGGTCGGTGGTGCGGAGGCCGAGAGCTGTGCGGGGAGGGATGGCGTCTCTTTCAGCGTGCCGTTGCCGGATGCAAGCCTTGATGAGGACGAGGATGAGGAGGCAGGGGGTGCCATCGTCACACCCGCAGGGTCATCGGTCCTCCGGATGCCAGAAGTAGGAGGTCCTCCCCAGTCCCGGCCCTTGTGTGGTTGCGTATCGGCCAGGGTTCCCCCCGGACGCGCGGACACGCTGGGGCTGGAGCTGCAAGGATTGCCCTCGCCGTGCCGTGTGACGTCGGGAAGTACGCCTTGCGAGCGCGAGTGGTGCAGCAGGTGCGCACGCAGCAGGCCCAGCAGCTCCGCCGCATCGATTCTGGCGACCGAACCGTCGCCGAAAACCGCGCACAGGTCCTCGCTGGCGTCGTTGGCGGTGACGGAGGCCAGCCGGTTGCGGGCGCGCAGGCGCAGCAGCGGGGCGGTGTGCAGTCGTTGGGACAGGACGACGCGGCCCTGGGGGTAGCTCACGATCGACAGGGTCCCGTCCGAGAGGCCGACGGCGACAAAGGAGAGGAAGGCGGGCCTGGCCACCTGGTTGGTGGTACCGCCGCTGGTGTTCGCGTTGGTAGAAGTGTTGGTATTAGTGCTGGTGACGCCACGGGGAGGGTTGACAGGGGTTCCACCCGTCCTGCCCCCGCTGGCGCTACCGGTGGTGCTGCTAGGGGTCAGGGAGGGGAAGATGACCCACGTGAGGCAGGCCACGTGGACGTCCCCGGAGCCGCACACGTCTACACAACAGGGCGTCTGCAGGGGGTCCTGGTGCGCCCCCTCGTGGGACTGGATGGGCGGGTTGCGGCTGCTGCAGATCACCACGCGTTTGCCCCTCGCCGCCGCAACGACAACGGTCTCTTGATCCCCGGAGACCAAGCTGGCGGCGGCCACATCGACGCCTCCGTTGGCCAACGTCACCGCCACGTCACGAAAGGTCACCGGCCACCCCGTGGTCCCACCGAGGAGGATGCACGGCTGCTCGGTGTCCTCCGCGCCTCGGTCGTCCGTGCCGGATCGGAGCATGCGGGAGAGGTCTTCCACGGGCAGGGCGCAGAGCGGGAGCGCGCTGACGCTGGATGTCAAGGTCGGCATTGTTTTGCGATCGGCCACTTTCTACCTCCGCTTCCAACAGCGTCAAACTTAGGGGGAGAATCCTCGAATTACCTTCCGCGATGGTCAACTCCATCGTCGTTCAGCATATCGTAGCAATTGAGATCTGCTGTACATCGAAGGTTGCTTATATGGACATATTACAGCCCTCACGTCATATACGGTTTCTCACATACGGTCTCTCACATGCAGCCGAGCATGCTTGTTGCACGCCCGGCAGGTGCCGAAATTGTGGCGATTACAAAGAATTGCCGATGTCACGGGCATGCATGCATATACAGCAATCATGCAGGGCAGCTAATAAGTGCCCTTTGCGAAAGAGGCCTTGGATTTCTTCTTGTTAATTCATGTGGCGATGAAGCGGATGAAGAAATCTTCTACCCAATCAATCAAACATACGTCCTTACTTTCTCTCCAGTCTTGTACTGTATCATCCCCATCAAAGTCCTCTTGACGCTAAAGACTTAACCAAGGGAGGGGAAATGGTGGATAAAATTGGGCGTAGATAGCGAGGCAATATCCAGGGTTTCACCACCGCTGCACATCGATAAGGCCAGGCAGGCCATTAGGCACTACAGTACTGTACAGCGGGCAGCCATGCTCGCAATTATGGCAGCAGAACAAAACCGAATCCGGGGGTACCGTATCTTACGATAGCTCGTACAGCCTGAATGATGACGGGGGCTCGTGCGACCAATGCGTCTTGTCCTGCCAAGACGTCGCGTCGCCGCCCACGGCCACGCGTGCGGCCACGCGGAGCCGAGCGCGGAACGCACGAGGGCGCCCCTCAGAGGCCAGGCAGAGGCCAGTATTTTTCGCGCGGGCGGACATGGAAGCTGAGCTGTCCTTAACGACGTCCTCGTGCGAAGCACGGGGCCTTGGGCACGCTTCAGCCATTCCCACGTAAACAATGGCTCCCAAGGAGGAGTATTCCCTCGAGGAAGTTAGCCAGCATGCCAGTCTTACGGACTGCTGGTTGATAATTAATGGAAAGGTGAGGGTTTCGCATGCCATGATAGTGAAGTTGTTTTTTTTTTTGTGTGTGTGTGTGTGTTTTTTTCTGGATGTCGGGTTGATCAGAACTGCCATCCACGCCGCCCAGGTGCCATGGAAAGGTCGATAGGGCTCATTGTTTCTGTTTTAATCCTGCTAATGCGTAATGCCAGGTATACGATGTGTCCAAGTTCATGGATGAACATCCCGGCGGTGATGAGATTCTGCTTTCGACCACAGGTACGCCGGCCCGGCGTTAAGCGTGGCTACGTGTTCTTCGGCTGTTGGGAAATATATACCGTGGTGTAACGTTTGCTGACTATCACTTACGTCGCTGGCTGATTTCACATACACACTCAGCCCGCGAGTGTTTCTCTTTTTGACATTGGCTGCCGTAGCTAGCCTATGTAATGAGCAGGGAGCCGTATCGAAACGAGGGTGTGCCAGCGTCTTCGTGTTTCTGCTTCACGTGTACACTGTATGCCAAGTCTGCGAGTTCCCGTGGGATTAATACACGGTAGGATGATGAACAGTATTGCGATATGGGCATGCTGGTGCTCGAAAGTGAAGCAGGTTTGGTAGCCATCGACTTGCCGTAAAGTGTGTGACGGTAGGATGATGAACAGTATTGCGATATGGGCATGCCGGTGCTCGAAAGTGAAGCAGGTTTGGTAGCCATCGACTTGCCGTAAAGTGTGTGACATAGGCCATTAAAGATGTGCTTCCTGTAATTGTTTTTTATTCGTCGGGGGCAAGATTGCATTTATTGCTGAAGCAAGTAGTTGGGGCGAGATGATCCATGATATCACGCCATCTCCCGATGCGATGAGTAACAACAACTTCGAGCCTCCATGCCTCTATCGCCATGCAGCCGTGCTGCATGTTTTGAGGCATCTCGCCCTGAGAGCTGTCGCCTGCTGCAGCAATTCCTTTCCTCTAAGCCAGCACAGGGGGTACGGTGCTCTCTGTCTGTCTCTCACCTGTCCATTCATCCATCCATGTGCCGTCATTAGGAGTGTCGCATGCGCATAGTCCAGTTTTGCCTCTACGCTTCGAGCATGTAAATGTCTGTGCCCCCCCCCCCTCTCCCGGCCCTCCCCCGCGAAGGCATAGGGGCAATGGTCTCACCCACCCTTGACAAGTAACCTGTTTACTGTCACACCCTTGACAGGTAACCTGTTTAGTGTAACACCCTTGACAAGTGACCTGTTTAGTGTTGTTAATCTGTTGACACACAGGGTTCTTTACACACACAGGCACACACACACACACACACACACACACACATGCGCGCGCAGGCGAGGACGCGAGGCTCCCACTTATGAGAACTCAATTGACCGGCACGTTAACCCACCACCACCACACGTTTGTTTCCCCTGGCAGGCAAGGATGCGACCCTGGAGTTTGAGGACGTGGGCCACAGCGACACAGCGCGCGCGCAGATGGACACCTTCCTGATCGGCCGGCTCGACGACGCCGGCGTCAAGGCACTCGCGGACAGCTCCCGCAAGCCCGCCGGTGGGGCCAAGGGCGGGTCTAGTAGCGGCCAAGGTGGGGCCAAGTCGGGCGCGTCCAATTCCCCCGGCGCGGGCTTGCGCGTGCTCCAGCTGCTGGTGCCCATCCTGATCCTGGCGCTCGCGTTTGTGGTGCGCCACTACACCAACAAGAAGGACATCGCATGAGGGGCCACGGGCGGGGGCGTTGAGGAATGCATGCCACTGTGAAGGCATGCTTTTGCTTCCACTGCTGGTGGGGATGGGGATGGGTGTAACCCTTGGTTGAAGGTCATTGCCTTTGAGGGATTGCACCATGGGACCCTTAAAAGGAAGGGGTTAACGGAAACAGGGGTCGAAGGAGAAGGGCTGTTGTAGGGAGGGACGGGATCCCGATGGTACCTTGGTTGTGAAGTCCAGCGATGGCTCAAGCGACGGGTTAATCGCAGCGGGCATGCAGAGACTAGGCTGCCCCAAGTCCACTACTCCACAGGCGCTGGATCCTACCACACATAGGAATTGGGGCGCTTTGTGGTACTTTTTGCCTGGCATTGACGGTGGAAGCATGCAGCTGGATGCAGCAGCCATCTAGAGGCCATGTGGATGCAGCAGCCATGTAGATACCACCCATTGGCAACAAAAATGCTTCTTGGTGGGCGCACGTCGCTTGGGAAGTCAATGCAAGTCGATCGCAACGGCTTGCTGACGCCCACATGGAAGACAAGGCGTCAACTGTGGCTGCAACTGCAAGGATTGCTGCAGCGCACACGCAACACTTGTTGCTATGAGCGTGGACAAGACTGATTGTAGACTGTCTCCAATGCATCTAAGACGAGCATTACAGAGATAACTGGCCTCTCCTGCAGGTGCCAAAGTAAAGGCATTTGGGCTGTCATGGAGCTGCATGTGAAGGGCTTGGCGAGGTAGGGCTCATTTGTAAGACCTGAGCCAAAGCTCCTGCTTTTCCTTGTTACCATGCAGGGTGCAGCCCGCCTTCCAGGGTGTCTCCTGCATACCAGCTTCAATGCATGTGGGCACCCCCCCTGCCTGCATGCCGGCCTTTGACTGTATGCCTAGCTTCGCCGTGAATCAGCTTCAACCTTATTTATTTGTTTGAGTCAGACAGGCAGCACAGCATCGAGCTTCCTGGGCAGGCCGGAGCACTTTGCCGGTATCAATGCTGATTGATACATCATGTTATCAGACACTTTTCCTGAGCTGTTCCTGCCATCCACTGAATTAAATAATTCATTGTTTCTGCCATCGACTTTATTGAATAGTGATTTCGACCAACTCATCACGCATGAGTAAACCTCACGCGAGATCTGGGCTCCTTCCATTTCCGCATCCACCTTCCGCTCTCTTGGCGCTTGAGCAGCACGTGATTCCCCTCGCTGCAGATTAATTAATTAATTAATTAATTAATTAGACTCGTGCTCCCGTTGGGGAGTCACGGAGTCACGGAGCACTCGCTGCAGATGTGGCAGCAATGGGCAACACGCTGGCTGCTGAGCTCCCACACCTTTCCACCACCGCCACCTCCACGTACCTCCACCCTCCTCGCCTCCACCGCCACCGCCACCACCGCATCCACTGCCGCCATAACCGCCCACCTCCTCGACGTACATCGACCAGTGCCTCCACGACAACTCCATCGCCATTGAGTGCCTACAAAACACCGCAGGCCTCACCGCCCAGGCGGTGAAGGACATTGCCGCCCGGCCAGCCCCTGCTGGCCCACCCGACGATGCTCCTCCCACCCAGACCAGGGCGGACGTTGATTAAATTAAATTAAAAAATTAAATTATAACATGCCTCCGTGGGGAGGTCATGTAGCACATATTTCATGATGGATGGGATGGAGGAAGCCGCGTGATCGAACTATCCTAACTAGAAAATCCTACCTACACTACTCATCAAAACGCCTCCTCCGCTTGGGGGGAGGTGGCTTGCCCACAGGGTCGGGCGTGTGCGCCTTGACAATCTTCTTCCACCGCGTCTTGTCCTGCATGGCAGTCCAAAGACGGGAGAGAGAGTGGATTGAATTGAATTGAATTGAATTGTAACATAACTCCGTTGGGAGTATATGTAGCACATAGCACATAGCACGGGATATGTAGCACATAGCCCGTGAGATGGGGCATATGGCCTATCATACATCCTAAGCTACTTCCTGCAAGGGTGGGGATGTAAAGGACCCTTGCTCTAGGTGCACCAGGGCACGTGCATCCCCATGATCTTCAAGCTATGCCCAGCGAAGGGGGAGCCTGTCATGGGGGGGAAGATCAGCATAGCTATACAAAGGCTAAAGCGAAGAGAGTGGATGCGGTGCTCAAACTGGGCTGGGACCACTAGGTCGTCCAGCAACATCTGAACATAGTTGGTGACAGGTTTCGATCCCTACCCTTTTGGGAATGGCCGCGGGGCCAGGCCAGGTCAGAATGTGCCGCCCTGGCTGGCCAAGCCGCTGGGGGCCGGCCAGACCAAGGGTGGTGTCGACCTGGCTGGTGCGGGCAAGGTGTCCTACAAATGCTATCCTACGCTGTCTAATCTCGTCCGAAATACGAGGCATGCCCTGATACAAAGACTCTGATGACGGGCGCTTGGAAAACCCTACATTCAGGACCTGTCGGAGCATCCTGTAAACTGTGCCGTCTAGCCTAGATGCCAGTGTTGGGGTGAGTGTCCACGCCTCGGCGCCATACGTGAGCACCGTGAGGACGAGGACCTTGAAGAGCATGCGCTTGCGGTGCCCGTCCAGGCCCTTCGAGCGCCAGTAAGGTGTGAGCGAACGGAGCTTGGCCCAGGCAAGGCCGATGCGGGTGTCCACATCGTCGGCGGTGTCAGGAAGCCAGCTCCCCAACAGCTTGAAGCGGTCGCGGAACGGGACCTCCGTTGATTTCGCGGACGTTGATGCTAGGAATTAATTAATTAATTAATTAATTAAACACGTGCTCCCGTTGTGGAGTCACGGAGCACCGAAGTGCTTTTAAGCCCTGTGTGTGCACAACAGGAGAAAGGGCAGAGCCCCCCAGTCTCCTTCATGCCTAAGGCATGCCCCAGCTGCATTCGGGCACGCTAGCTAAACGGACACGCTAACAATCCGGCAATCTGTGGGTGCAATAAGACCCATGTGAGCATGGCATAACAAGGAGCGTGGGCAAGTAATCTGATCATAGCCATGCAGGACGTAGCATGGCTGTACTAGGACTAGGGTAAGGCTATTCTGATCAGACACTCAAGCTAAGGCTATGGCTGGTTGTGTACCGTGCGTTAGCGGCACGTGACTAGGTATGTTGGCAGAGCTAGGCAAACATTCTAAGCATGGCTGCCAGAGCGGCAGTGACTACCAATGGATACAAGCTAGGGCTATTGCTATTCTAGCCCGCTGGGGGCGTCCACATCTTGTGGTTGATCATCAGGTCCCCGCCCCTCCAGTACACCTTGGGCTTCTGGGGGCCCTGCTTATGGCGGAGGTATTCCGGCCACAGGTCGCGTGTTAACTAATAAATTTTAATTCATTCATTAATTAATTTTAATTCATTAATTAATTAATGACCCATAATAAGTTAGACTAGTTCATGGCAAATCAAATCACGGCTCATCAATCACACAACCATGCAATGATTGAAAACTTGAACACAATTCAGGTTAATTGGTAATGTCGTCGCTTGATGAGCCATAATAAGTTAGACTAGTTAATGGCAGATCAACTCCGTGACTCCCAAACGGGAGCACGAGTTTAATTCATTAATTAATAGGGCAACTTTGGCAGCTGAACAACCCGTGAATGAAGGACAGCCACAGCCATGGGCACATTGTTTATATTGTCAAAGAGACAACGTGTGCATGATCAGAACAGGTATTTCATTTATAAAATAATTACTTCATCAGAGCACAGCCAAGGCCGAGTGTTTGCTTCATGGTCAGTGGCTGGTTGCTTGGTCAGTATTCAATAATATATTATTCAATAAACAATATCATTATTTATCAAATATTATATATTATTATTAATAAATAATATATTATTCAATATATAATATCATTGTTTACCGAATATTATATATTGCGTAGTATTATTTATTATTATTAACTGGGTTAAACAAATAATAATGAATTAATAACTAATTAAATTAAAATTTACCTGCAGGTGGTGCTGCACTGGCGACTGCGTGGGCTGATCGCACACGTCTCATGACCTTCCGCTTCTTGTGCTTCCGCGGCCGCCCCGGGCCGCGCTTCCTTGGCGACGCACAGGTGGGAGGGTTGCTGTCCGCGGCCTTCCTCTTCCCCAGAGATAACTGTTGCCATCTTTCCTTCCAAGCCCGCAGCTTCGCAGCCTTCTCTTCAGGGCTTTCCTCGTCCTTCTACCCCTCCCCCCCCAAGACCTCGTCCTCATCCTCGTCCTACCCGTCCTCCCCGTCCTCCCCCTCGTCACTCTCCATGACCACGACCTCATCCTCATCCTCGTCCTCCCCGTCCTCCCCCTTGTCACTCTCCACCACCACGACCTCGTGCTCATCCTCGCCCTCCCCGTCCTCGCCCTCTTCCTCACCAGACCCCTCGCCCCCCTCCTCCTTCCCATCCTCCTCCCCCTCGTCCCTCTGTTCCTCGCCGGCCTCCTCGCCAGGCTCGTCTTCACCCCCCTCGTCATCCGCGCCATCCTCCATGATCCGCTGTACGTATAGCTTGGCCTCCTTCCAAACAGCAGCCGGCCGGCCCACGATGCGTTGCCACTCATTCCAGTTGTTTACAACATTGAGCGCATCGGCACCGAGGAGGAAAATGATGAGCGGAACATCGAGGGTTTTGAATTCCTCAGCACGGCCGGTCGGCCGGGCGCCAGCCAACTGTCGCAGCTGCTTCCAAGCATCGATGGTAGCGTGCTCTTTCTTAAACAGTTTTTGATAGTCGTTCCAGCTGCATTCCCGCAGTTTCTCCCCTGGAACAGCCTCGAGAACTTCTCTCTGAAGGAACCGGTGATACAACTCTACAGTTGCCTTGGGAGCGTTGCCCTCGGCGTCTTTCATTGTGACGATGACGAGGGCTTTAAAGTGCCATAGTCAACTAAGCCAGCATCAGCATCCTCTGGGGGAATGCTGGATGCCCGGACGTGTCTTCTGCCATCCCCTCACGAAGTCTGTCACTCAGCTGTTCTGCGTCTTCAGTTCAGGGTTCTCAGCCGTCAATGGAAGCAGCTAGCAAACTGGAAGCCCGCCATGTGTTAGGCGCTGCATGCTGAGCAGAATAATTTAATAAACCGCTAGCCATGAAACTCATAACCAAGGCCTTTCCCCGCTTTTCCTGCTAAAAAACAGGGGTGGCCCTTAACCCGACTTTGCCTCCCCGCCCCCCCCCCCTACCCCCCCCAAAACGTGCCAAAACGGTCCCAACAAGAATTTTACCATGCGAAGTCGATGTCGCTGATTCCAAATCCGTGCTCAGAATGACAATCTGCCCAGTCCTGCGAATGCCAGAAGTTTTGCAATTAAGGTGGCCCAGGTGGATTACCTTACGAGTCGGCAATTATCAATGTCCTGGCGTCATTGCAATAATTGGGATACTAAGGTGGTGGTTTTGCCGAGAGCGTAGGCAGTGGATTGCATAATTTAGTAGCTTCAGCCGCGTGGGCGCCTTCATCACCTGCGCCAATTAACCGGTTAGCGGTTTTGCGGAAAACACCGCCGCTCTTGCCCCCCCTCTTAATCTTACCCGCATGTCATTACTCTCGCACGCGTAACATTGGTAATATAGTAGCTGTTGTTGTCGTCGCCTTCTCCTTTATTTTTAGCTGTTGATATCATATCTATATTTCGGTGGCACATCCTGCCGCGTTGAGGTTATCATGGAAGCTGGAAAAAAACCCTCAGCCAGCACATGGCCGTCCATGCAACTGAGTGAGGATCAGACAATTAAATTGAATTCGGACGGTTCTATAGTCTCCGTCACTGCAACCTTGAATTACTTAAGCCCGTCCACGGAGCGCAGTCTGAGGCGTAACGGAAAGGTGTGGACTAACCGCGACCCCGCCGGCACTGACCATGGTCTCCATGGAATCGAGTGGGATCCTGCAACGGTGGTTATGGAGAGCGGCCGCGGATCCGTCGAGCCAGTCAAGCTAGACGTCCATGGGTTTGAGTTGAGACAGAGCGCAACGGAACATGAGGATTTTTATGACAAGTCTTCCGTGGTGGGGAAATACTACCCCGAGTGCGAGAGGATCGTAAGAGCAGCCACGGGCGCGTCGTTCGTCGCTGCGTTCGACCACAACGTGCGGGGCCGCAGTATCACGGGTCGCAGCCTCCCTGGTGGAACAACGGCTCAGGTAAGTCTAGCTAGGAGACCCTTTCAGGATGCGTGGCTTTGCGATGTTTAGATTGCGGGTCGTGGCCTCCGGGTCGAAACGGTGGCTTAGGTTATGCCTAGCTTTACAGGGTCGAATGACGGAGCGCTTTGCCGGGTCGTCTGTACGTGGCCGCCCTAGAAGTAGAATGCCCGCGGCCGGCCAGCATGCAACTGGTCTTGTGATCTCAACAGATATGATGACTTACCAATGGGCTTCCGTGTCTCGTTGCCCTCGCAGTATGAGCAAATAAGCACCTTGACATTGCCTTGACATGGTGTGCATGCCACATTGCCTTGGCCATGTTGGAAATCACTGTTTGATTAGTGTCTACTATCATGGCTGGGACGGTGTTCTCATGTTTCTTTTTTTCTCCTTCTAACGCGGGGCTAATTTTTCAGTTCTGTGCAGGTTCAGTGTAGGCTATTTCCTTGCGTAAGGCAGAGAAAGTCGCAACGGTAAACCGCACGGGGCTCTGCTCTACAGGATGTGATGGTGGTTGGGCCGGAGTTTTGAAAATTGTCAGGCAGAGGTACTGCTGCTGCAGGCCGAAAGAAAGCACCTACAAGTAGCCCTGATCGACCTTTTCATGTACTGAGCTGTTGTCCTGTTTAGTTATGGCACCATGGTTCATGGAGCATGCCCCCATCGATGGCAGGGTGCTTGCTTTGGTTACAATTTGCTTGCTATCCTGAGCCATTTCCCCTCATGCACCTAAAAATAGTACCCATCATCCACGCACTTTCTGTTATTCCCGTGGCACCCTCACCCGCTGTCCTCCCGGCTCCCCTCACGGATTTCCCTCACCATGACAGATCCGGCCATGCCGCAGCGCACCCCCGACCCCCCCCCCCCCCCCCCCCTGGATGCACCCACCCACCCTGCAGGGCCCCGCGCCGGCGGTCCACGGCGACTACACGCTAACCAGCGCGCCACAACGGTTGGCCGATTTAGGCCAGCCCCCTAAAGTGAACGACGTGCTGCGCTCCACACTGGGGGACAAGCCGTTGCTGTCCGAGGACCTATGCCGACGTGTCCTGGAGCAAGGCAGCCGCTTTGCCATCATCAACGTGTGGCGTAACATCCGGCCCGAGCCGGTACAGAACAGCCCGCTGGGCTGCTGCGACGCGCGCACGGTCGCAGCTGAGGACTTGGTGGTGTTTGAACTGCGCTATGCGGACCGCATCGGCGAGAATTATTTCGTGGTGCATAACCCTGCGCACCGGTGGTTCTACTTCCCCCACATGACACGGGACGAGGCGCTGCTGATAAAGCAGTGGGATTCGGCGGGTACCTTTGCGCGGCAGCATGGGGGAGTCGGGGACGCAGGACATGACCCAGTGGGTGGGGAGGATGATGCCCATGGGGGGGACTTTTTATCGACGTTTGCGGCGCATAGTGCGTTTGCGGACCCAACCAGCACACCGGGTGCACCAGAGAGAGAAAGCATCGAGGTCCGGTGCATGGTGGTGTACTAAATGGAAACCATCTTGAACTGCCCAGTTTGTTTGCAAAGCTCAATCAATTCGGCTCAAGCAACTGTCCTGCCTCTTCCCTGGTTCTGTTCTCAACGGCTGGGGAATTTTAATTTTATTTTGGCTTGGGCGCTTTTTAAAACACAGATTGATGAACCAGCTCAAGCACATCGATGCATGGGTTGTCTGTGCATCGATCGGTATGATCACCAGATAATAAGTCACTGACAACCAATATACATGCATGCATCTTGCATGTGCTAAAAATGATGTTGTCAAACTCCCTTACCTATTCATGGCGTGAGCCTGCCACTGCCAAGCTAGAGACAACAGTTGCGTGGTATGTATAATATTAAAATTAAATTAAATTAAATTATAACATGACTCCGTTGGGAGATCATGTAGCACATATTCCTTGCTGGGTGGGTGGAGGTGGGCGAAGCCGCGGAACCGAACTAGCAATGTGCGTTCGTTGAAAGTTGCGAGGGCCAAGGATGCCTGCTGGCCCAACAGGGGAGAACGAGGAGGGGTGATGGGGGTGGATGCAGCGGAAGATGGGGGTGGGAATGGAACGGAGGGGAGGGGGATGGATGGAATAGTGCTTTTCATCGCATGGATCGAGCTTGTCCTGCAGGGGTAGGATGCGAGCCTGCCGCCTGCTCTGGGTATTCGGGGATGATTGCGCAACGCGCAGAGGCGTAGATAATCTAGCATGCGTTGTGTACCGCGAATCTGACTGCTGAGAGCTGTCGTTTTAGCCGGCGAAATACCACCATGTGTATCACTCGACTGGGTCGAGGCATGGGTGTGGAACGGGTAGGACTTTTTAGAGGCTGTCCCCGAAGCCCTGTTAGCCACGAGCCGACGAGTAGGGTTGTATAAGTAGCGATGTATAGTATAGGTCAAGTGGTCAACTGTGCCTCACCACGTGTGCCTCACCACATCCCAGCAATGACCTTCCCTTTATTCCATTTTTGTATTTGTTATTAATTTAATTAATTAATTAATTAGACTCGTGCTCCCGTTGGGGAGTCACGGAGCATTAACCCCGGTGGATGGATGGGTGCAAACAGTCCTACCGGTCTAAGCTATATACAAGATCTATCTACGACATCTATCAACGACAACTAGTCTAAGCTCTCTACCCTAGGGGACCTGTCTGGCGTGCTTCCCGTATCAAGGAGACAACCAGCTGTCTGGCGTGCTTCCCGTATGTTTGCACACACGGGCGCTTCCCCACGGGAGGGGGTTAGTTGTCCTCTATGACCTGGGCCCACTTGGCCTTGTCCATCATCTTGTTCCAAATCACGGAGAGGCCTAGCCCCCCCATGTCTGCGACTAGCTGTTCTTTGAAGGTGCGGGCCTTGCGGCGGCGAGCATTGCTGGGCCTGGCCCACGTAAGGAGGTGCCGGCCAGGCTGAGCTGGGCGCAGCCCCGCGGGGGGGCCATGCACTTGAGGTGTCTACCTGGTTGGTGCGAGCTAAGTGCCCTACTAGCTGTAGGCGCCGCTGCTTAATGGTGCTGGTAATATATGGCATGCCGAGGTACAGGTTGAGGAGGATTGCGAACATGAGCAGCATAGCCTACTCGGAAAATGGATCGCAGCATGTTGGTGACCGCGCCGTCCAGCTTGCGGGCCAGGTCGGCGGTGAGGGTCCACGTCTCGGCCCCGTACGGGAGAACAGGAAGGACGAGGACCTTAAACAGGTCCTGTTTCTCTATCTTGCCCAGGGGCTTGCGCCACAGGGCCCGGTATTGGCGTAAAGCGTGCCAGGCGAGGGAGATGCGGTACGTGGTCCACATCAGCCTCGCAGCTGGGGAGGAGGCTGCCCAGCAACTTGACGCGGTCCCGATACAGTACAGGACTCGAAAGCCGTCAAGGAGAAAGAGGGCGGGCGGTGGGTGAGTGAGCCCAATCGCCAGAGCCTCTGTCTTCTAATTGCTGACCTCAAGCCCCACTGCGCGGGCCTTGATAGCCAGGCAGTCAAGCCACGTCTGCATGTGCTCAGTGTCCTCGAAGAGGGTGGTGTCGTCTGCATGGATGATGTCCGCCAGCTGAATCTCCGTTTCCGCCCCGCCATGCCAGAAACGGTTTTCGACCTGCACCCCTGGTTCCCTACCCACGATGCGGGCAAATCGTTTGCGCGCCTGAATCATTACGTATTCGACCACAACAATAAACAGGTAGGGCGACAGCACGCAGCCCTGCCACACACCCTTCTGTAAAGGGCATGGTGGCGTGGTCCCGTAGGAAGTGCGCACCGAAGTGGTGGACCCTTCATACAGGTTGCGGATGACAGCAATAAGGGGGCGGGGGATCCGGAACAGAGCGAGGATGTCCCATAGCGCAGGCCAGAAAACCGAATCGAAGGCTTTCATGAAGTCCACCAGCACAAGGTGCAGAGGGGACTCACCAGGCTGAAGGCGTTGCAGTTCTTTCACAAGGCGGCGAGTAGCGAAGAGCGCCTGTACTGTGTTGTGACCTGAACGGAAGCCGTGCTGAGTCTCGCTGAGGTGGCCGTCCAGGGCCGTGCGCAGGCGGTTCAGGATGAGCCGCATGAGAAGCTTGAGGGGGGCACTTTGGATGCACACCCCTCTGTAGTTACCGGGGTCGGCTGGCGACCCCTTGTTCTTGTACAGCATCGTTGGAAAACTGCATGTGTTGCCAGGCCGCTGGGGGCGGTTGCGACGACAGCAGAATGCGGTTGCAGATATCCCGGAAGAACATCATGACACCAGTGTATTTGTTATTATTATTGCTCTTTACTTTGTCTTTATTTATTATTGCTCGTATTATTACCATTTACATTTTCTTTTCTTTTTTTTTTCTTTCTTTCTTTTTCTTTTTTCTTTTTCCCTTTGTAATGTATACTCCTTACCTATATTCTTTTAGCCCCCGATAAAAGAAAAAGATCGTGTATGTGTGTATGCGTTCCCTCTTTTCATTCTTAGTTTTGGTTCTTCGTGTTGGTAGTGGTGGTGGTGGTGTTGTGTGTGTGTGTGTGTGTGTGTGTGTGTGTGTGTGTGTTTTCCCTATCAACCTTTCTTGTTACCCTCTGTACGTCTCCCTCCATGCAGGTCTACCTAGAGATGACTATCAAAGAGACAACCAGCGCAGGCCAGAAATCGGGAGAATCCGGACCATGGTAGCTCGAGCCTGCCGTTATCTTTTCCGCGTTTTCGAGTCGTTCAGGATGATGAAGATGAATGGTGATGGAAATGTGTATCCTTGTGCATTGAAATTATGGCTGGCTTACGTGTGGAGCGACTAGATGACCTAGACGGTGGGGCCGGAAACAGCATGCTTGATCAGGGCGTGTGTTTCTAGCCTAACTGGCCGGGAGTGTCTAGTGGTGAGCACCATTGCTGCGATCGCTCTCCCACCATTTACGAGGAAATACCCGCAAATGGAAAACCACTGAAAAGGTCTAGCTAGTCAGTCATCACGTTAGCCATGCCATGATTCCAAACGTCCAAGAACTGCACACGGTGCAAAGGCAAAAAGCCGGAGGACAGCACTTTCAAATGTGCGGCGGGAACCAAAAGCCCGCGGATGCCAGAAAACATCGTGTTGCGGCAGCGACGCGACGATGTGGACAACGAATCCAGTGCCAAGCTCGGAACGGCCGCAAAGGAGATCTGGCATCACAGGGTTCAGATGTGCGGAGATACTATGCGATCCAGCCGGTCCACGACCTGTTTGTAGAGCTTGTGCCAAGGGGCAGCACCGAACAGATGTGGGTGACGTTGCAAAAAACATCGGACTTGACGGAGCATAATGGCTCGGTCATAGTCTTTGACCAGTAAACGCTGCAAGAGTTCAACAAGAGTCGTGATGAAATCAACACGATAAGAACAAAGACGGGAAAAACGATGTAACTGAGAAAGAACAACACCATATTTTGCTGTGTGGGAAAGGAGACTGTGAATATCGGGGTAACGAATAAAAGGAATTTGCTGGTATTTAGGATCCTTGCGCTTATCATAGACAGCCGTACGCCAGCCCTTCGTGTTATGGGTAATGTTAAGATCGAGGTAATTGCAATGAGTATCCTCCGACGTGAGCTTTAATGTGAGGGACGCTTGCGGGTAGATGCCAGGCAGACCAGCGGTGATATACAAATGGGTTGCGAAATCAGGGTTGTCGAAAGCGATGACATCATCAATGTATCGACATGTATGGATAAAACGCCTGATGAGAACATCATCGTTTGAGGCAATGAGATTCTCCATGAATGCAAGCTCATAAGTGTATAGATAGAGGTTTGCAAGGAGCCCGGCACAGTTAGTGCCCATAGGGATGCCGATAGCTTGTTGGTATACATTGCCCGCAAAACAGATGAAGGTGTTATCAACAAGATAAGAGATCCAATGGACAAGGTCAGCCTTCGTGATAATATAATTATAACCATCCCGCACGATAGCACCTGCCGCGATCCCTGAGAGCCACGTTGCCGTGGGCTTGGTCTGAGAAACACGCACGTGCAGGTGGTTGCGCCCGTGAGGCCTACGTGCATACAGACGAGTAAGGAGGCTATGACTATGGCTCCCGTGGCCTTCGCGTCTTTCCTCTCAGACAACTACCCTAGTCCTTCCACGGCGTTGGATCGCCATGCGTCCAGGCATAGTTGTCTCACTTCATATAGGTCACCCTAAACGCCAGACAACAACTTGTATCAAGCAGACAACCAGCGCCAGACAACAACTTGTATAGCTAGCAGTGAGCACGCGAGCTTGGAATCACTATATCTATATGAGATTAGCATAGTACTCTGTGGCATGCCTTTGCGCATGACACGCAAGTACTTACTTACTTACTGTAGCTGTACCTTGGAGTAATACAACAAGTAACAACTACGCCTATACATGATGCATGCTACCTGCAACAATCCCAGCCTAGGCAGTCTCGTTGGGGACCAATGACCAATTTACCGGCCCAATGCCCCAATGCCAGAAAAGACACTCTTTCATGATCGTCACCAAAAAACACTCTTTCATGATCGTCAGCAAAAATATGGTAAATTGAGAAGTACGGATAAAAACAATGATCCATCCCCATGCCTTAGTCAGGCCCATATCCTCATGCACATGGCCAGAAGCCATAGAAATCATGGCTCACAAGCTTCTGACCGTAACTTGCCGATCTAGGCACCAAGCCAGTCTCCTTCGCACCAACTCCGCTGTTGCTGCCCCGCCTAACGCTGTCTTTCTTTCGGGGCATGGTGGAGACTCGTAGGGCTGATGGCGGGACAACAGAGCCATAAGGGCAGCCCTTTCATCAGCAAACGCAGCTAGAGCACACGTGGACACCTAAGGATGCACCTTCTCCGTCTGCAAGCAGCGCACAACCGCATGCCTACCACGCAGCGCAGGACTACCATGCAGACCACGGCCCACCCTACCTTCCAATCAAGAAACGGGGGGTTGTCCTCTTACACCCAGCCCGCACAGGAATCCTCTCAGAGGGACTCTATCCGCATGAATACTCCAAGTGTAAAATTCGCTGTATTTGCCCGGTCCCAACCAGTCAAACTTGCTTGGAATTATGTCTGCCAAGCCACCTGACTGGCCCATTACGGGGGACCATGGGACCAAGGTGGACCCCTGCCATGATCCCTACCCAACCTGATCTCCGGCCATGCCGCCCCTTGCCTGGTCACGTGCAGGGTGCACGGCCTCAGAAACCCTCCACGTGCATGTCGCCAAAAACAATCCACGGCTCACCATCCCCATCGCCCCTCGCAATGAAGGCCTTACAACCGCCTAACCGGCCAACCAGCCGATTAGCCAACTTTCCACTTGGAAAACCCTTGAAGCAGCCAAACATACGTTTGGCCAACTCGCCAACTGACAAACCCTCATCCCCCTGTTCTCCTTTCCACTCGGCCAACCCTCTCCTCGGGACCCTCTCCCCTTCACTGCCTCGCGGTCGCTCGCGCCTCCTTCTCCATGGCTGTGTTGTTGATGAAGAACTGCGAGAAGGCGGCGACCGAGCCCATGGCCGCGCACATGCCGCACGCGACAGGGATGCTGCCGACTGCAACCCGCGGGCGAGCGCACAGGGCAGGGGAGTGCCGACACGCAAGCATCCACGAACACAGAGCCCAGCCAGATACCAACACGACCACGCACCCAGAATAAAACACCCATGGTGCGTGTTACAGGTGGATGCGGCAAGGAAGCCCTGGGAGGGTACAAACAAAGGGCCATCCGAGGGTAAACAGTGCCATCCAAGGGCCCGTTCACTTTTGCCGCCGGCTGCAGCATGCGAGCAGCACAACGCAGCTGCCTGTGCACCCAACATGGCCCGGCTAGATATTACGTGACCGATGGTAGGCAGTAGTGACCGATGCTATACATTACGTGACTGATGCTAGCCATCACCTGACCGATGCTAGACATCACCTGACCAAACCATCGGGCACACGGATGGGGGTGTCACCAGGTACACGACGACGACGCGGGGTTGGTTTCACGCACACGACGACAGCGGGGACCACGCCACATCTATCATCGCTCTCTAGCACCCGACGCTGCCACTCCACGCCTCTACGTGCCACTCCAACGCCCTGCCAGGGTCATCCCGGATCTCCGTTCGGTATCGGCTTGGGGTCACTTTGGAAAAAAAAATCGCTGCAGCTTCTGCCCAGCCTGTCCTGCCCTCCTCCCTCCCTAACAACCCCACAGCGGGATGCACGTTCCTCAGACAGAAGCTGTCTGAATCATTCTCATTTGCTGTGCAGGCACCTGTGCACTGGGGTCCCCTTCCCCCTCCCCTCCCCTCCCCCTCCCCTCCCCATCCCCTCCCCCTCCCCTCCCCCTCCCTCCCCCTCCCCCTCCCCTCCCCCTCCCTCCCCCCCCTCCCCTCCCCCTCCCGCTCCCGCTCCCGCACCCCTCGCCCTCGCCTCGCCTCGCCCGCCCCCCCCCCCCCCCCCCTCCCCCCTCCCCCCTCCCCCCCCCTCCCCCACCCCTCGTACCTCGTGCACCCATCACAAGCCCCGCGGCGCATCCCCCCACGCCTGCATTCAGGTGGTGGTCCTTCTCCCCCGTAAGCATCGCCTCCGATGCAACCTCCCCCAGGGCAAACGCGCCCGCCACGGCCGCCACGTTGCCCGTGAAGCCCGTCACCACCTGAGGGGGGGGCAAAGAGGGGAGCGATGGCAAAGGTATGAAGCGATTTCATGTCAAAATGAAGCCACGTTGCTCACGCTTATTCAATTCCATTCGTAGCGACGTTTTTGCACCCTTGTTTTGGGCCACCGTGGTTGCTGTGCACGCATCCTTCAAGGAAACATGCATTGTGGGCCTGTGAGTGAGGGCCGGCTGACGCCATTTGCCTAGAAAAATAAACTCTGATGCCTTCAAGGCCTGCCTAGGCCTGCGTGACGGGTAGCAGCGCGCAGCTTGTCGGGCGTCCTTACGCTGTGTGCACGGGTACATACCCATAAATCAAGTTCAACCAAGTCTAGGCAGTCATAAGGCTTCAGAGCAAATGAAAGGTCATATGGGATCAGTAAGCGACAGGCCGCTCGCTACTAATAGCCTGGCGCAGTTTTGCCCGAAACTGGTGATCCTGAGATCAGCATTACAGGAGCACCCGTTGATATGGCGAGGGGGGGGGGCGTCTCAGCTAAACAGCCCACTCCAAATTAGGTCCCACGGGGCTTCGTCAGACGTGGAGTGAGCTCCAGAATCGCCTGGGCGCCCGACTTCTTACAACAGAGTGCGCTCAACTTACATTTCTGAAGACGCCGCGAGGAGAAGAGAGCCGGAGTGTGCTCCAAAATTTGACCCGGCGCCAGGGTTCAGGAAAGGTGCCCACTCACCGTGAGACTAGGGATACATAGCTATTGGTCCGGTGCTTTGGCTTACATCCCGGAGTGAGGTGCTGGCGGACGTACTACTGCACATATGCGTACTACGGTAATTGTACGGTGCATAAGGTATATGACACATGGCGCAACTGGGAGTGAGCTAGGTGGCGTCAGTTCCAAGTTCTGACCGTCCCGACTACCTCACCTAGAGTATAGTGCCACGTGTCACATATCCAGCGTGTACTCCGTTTCGCCCCGACGGACCCATTTTGGCAAAGGTGTGCGCGCAGCCATCCTTCACTTTGGCTGGTGACGGACAGCGCTGGAGGGCGAAAAAGAGGTGCTTGCTCAAGTACCGAAATTGGGGGGTATGTATCCCCCCCTGATATGGCTAGCTGGATGCTAACTAAATTGGGGGGTATGTATCCCCCCCTGATATGGCTAGCTGGATGCTAACTACGTGAGAACAGCGTGCGAGAGCAGGAACACACCAACTGCCAGTGTGCGATTAATGGCGGAATGATGCCCGATGAGGCGGTGTGGCATGAAATTTGGTCTAATGCATGAAATTATCTACTAAGACAAACAGCTACATGCTAACTATATTTTATTTGACAGTGCCGCCCTTCTGGAAAAGACCCTGAATACGCCACAAGTTGGCTGTGCTGTGCTGCGTGCTACATTTTCCCTCTTGTCTCGCCACACAGCGGCCGTGCTTGCACTGGATGCTAGGTCACGTGACGCCACAGCTGGCAGTGTCACATGAGTGTTCGGCTGGCCCGCCGCCACAAGTACCCAAGTATGTGCATCAGTTGCTCACCTAGCTGGACGCAGGCTACGTTGGCGTGTTTTGAGGTCATTTCCATGAACAGACGCATCATGCTCATCGCACAGAATGGGGCTGAGTGGCACTGCGCCGCACCCTGCAGAACTAGTTTTGCACAGCCTGAATACACCCCCCCGCAACATGCGGCGGTGCCAAACCTGATTTTGATAGCCTAAAAGCCAGAATGTGGCCGAGCAGAAGGTAGCTTCATTTGTTCAATATGCTTAGTGCAAAAACCTTAATCGAAACACTGGCCCCCGCCTTGCTCGCTTTCCTATGTAACAACTTAAGCCAGAAAAACGCGGATTAAATAGAGTCTAGAGCCCAGGACTAGCAAAAACGCCAGAGAGATCTAGACGAGCATGCATAGTAATATCCTGCCAAAGGCAGACAAAGTTTTGCCCCACATGCACAGTCATTCCGGTCGCGACATCCCATCGTGCCACATTCACAGCTAGCGATGTCAGCGCAGAAGGCAATCCGTGGGCGGGTGCACACGCCAAAAAATGAGGCCGCAGTGGCCCCTCGCGAAACTCTGCCCGTTTAGCTGCATTGAAGGCACGAACTGCTATCGCGTCGCACTAGCTAAAGCCCCCTGCCACATGCGAGTTCACTGCAACTTGCCTTGGCCGTCCTCCGCAAGGCTATCGCATTGTTGTTTCGTTCGACCTTGGACTCCGCACCCCAGGCAGCGTAAATGGAACCGCCGATTGCGCCTGCCACCGCTCCGTGGAGAATGCCGTTGGTGATCCGCTCAAATGCACTCCTGGTGTCGATGTCTGTCTTCCCAAAGTGCGACATGGCTACAATTACGCACCTTGCCCACAATACTTTAGTGCTGTCTGCAGACTTCAAGCGCGGACCCGAAGCTAGATGAAAGATGGCCGGGCAAGGCGCATAGAGGAGCAAAGAGTCAAGGCTACGCACCCTCGAGTGCGATGCTCGGCACCGAAACAGCGCCCACGTAGGTACGATGGCGTATATGAATGCCAGTATGTATGAGATACCTCATGCCAATCGCCTGCTCGTCACGCCCAACTAATGAGCCCGGCCCTGCGCGGCATGGCAATTTTGGCAGTTTGGCACAATGGCCATGGCATGGCATGGCAATAATGGCATGGCATGGAGCACCGAGCACGCAGCAAACAGTGTAGACGGCAGCATAAGCTCTGTCCAGAAAGGGCGATTTCCTTGGTCGCCGCGCCAATTGCCCGCGCATAATTTTTATACGTGGCGTGTGGCCAGACACCTCCCAATCCGTTACCAAAGTGCCTTTCGTCGGTACGGCCGCTGTCCTTCTGCCCACACTAGCCCACACCAGTAATAAAGGCGAGCGCTCCCGTATTGCCTCCCGGCGAAAGATACCCGCCACCCTGCTTTTAGTATGCGCCCCTACTTGCTTCAGTAACGGCGCGGGCACGAATATTGGCAAACGCCACTTGGTCACCTGCAACGGCGCTCTACGCGTAACGCGACCACGGCACCACGCCCCCATTCCCTTGAAATGGTCTCGCGTGTTGAAGGGCCGCGCAGGGGAGTCTCCCGCTCCATGGCTCGCTCCCCCCGTTGGGTTGGTCTAAACGCCAGGTTTTTAAGAAGAACCTTGGGGGTTTAATTTCCGTCGAAGTCGCTCGTTCGAGTAGTCTTTGTTAGATGAATGCGCGCCTTTGCTGATAGGGTGGTGGCTTGTCGGAACTCTGGGGTTAATGAGCCGACGTACTGAGATGCAATGGAAATTCAAGCAGGCGGTTGGCGGTTGCTGGCGTCTCCAGCCGTTTCACCTGTCGCTTTTCGCTGTCAGGCGTGCAAAATTCTATCAGATAATGTCAAGTGGCGGCCCTCCAGGGCAGTGATTAACAGGTTCGAGCATTCACGGTTACTTCCGGGAAAATGGCGGCCATATTTCGTCACTTGCACGAAGCCGAGACGGCGGGCGTGTGTCGCACGCGGGCTAGACGATGATGGCGATGAGGGCTCTATCGTCGGGCCGCCTGCCATTCGGCTACCCGACAGCGGACTACCCAGCAGTGGAGTGCCGGGCCCTCGTAAACCGATCCAGGAAAAGCGGGAGGGCCCTATCACAAAAGTGTGGAATTTCCTCCGCAGTCTAGGCGAGTTCGACGAAGATGAAAATGCGGTCGCACCACCGCCCACGGATCCCCGGTACAAGCCGGATGACGGGGAGGATTGGGACGAGTTCGAGCCGTTGGACAAATCCATGGAAGGCGCGGGCGACCGCTGGTGGCTCCCGCCCGTCGCGCCATCGGACATCGAGAACTTCGCGGAGGACATCGAGGAGGCTCTCCACCCGCACCACAAGTCGACCCAAATCGACCCCGTCCTGAACGAGTCCCCCTGGCAGCGCCTCTGGCGCGCAGTTCAGACCGGCGAGAAGCCCGACCAGTACTCGCTCCCTGAGCGCAGCATGGCAGTGAATCCGACACGTCTGGGCAAGGAGGAGAGCGACGGCATGACGATGCTTGAGATGATCGAGACCATGCCTCGCCTCGCGCCCATGTCCGAGCGCGTCAAGAGCTACGACGCGGGGACGATGCCGAAACGTGAGCCGCTTCCCTTCCTCCCCTTCTTCTTCAAGCAGGGGCGCTCGTTCCCCCCCCTGGACCCGGAGGCGTTCCGTTTCCTGGGCCTGCTGGTCGCCGTGCCCATCTCGGTCATCTACATCATGAACCACTTAATCCTGTTCCCGATTCTCGAGCGCTACGCAGCGACGCACGAGGACTTCTTCGAGCCGACCGGCGAGCAGAAGGTCGAAATGTACCAGGAGATCAAGTTCGAGAAGCACCGGCTGGAGTTCGAGGCCATGATCAAGAAAGCCCCCCCGCTGGACGAGCAGGAGACCCACATGCACCTCCGCAAGATCGCGATCAAGCTCAAGGAGGAAATGGTCGTCCACAACATGCACGGGATCACCAACCTCATGTCCGAGATCTCCGGGGTCATCGTCGCCGTGCTCATGTGGAAGTCCTCCCCCCGCCGCGTGCGGCTCCTGTGCCGGACCGCGCTGAACCTGTTCCACCGGACCACCTCCACCACCAAGGCGCTCTGGATTATCCTTGTATCCGACGTGCTCATCGGGTACCACTCGGACGAGGGCTGGCGCGTGGTCACCGCATCCCTGTTTGACCACTGGGGGTTTGACATCAACGAGACCGCCATGGTGTTCATCGTCGGGCTGGTCCCCGTCTACATGGACGCCAGCTTCAAGTACTGGATGTTCACATACCTCACGCGCATCTCGCCCACGACCTCGACCACGCTCAAGTACATGAATCGGCACTGAGCGTGGCGCCGCAGGTGTCAGCGGCATGCCGTGGCTGTACGTGAGCCGGCACGGAGGCACGGCGCGGGTGCATGGGTGGCAGGCTATGTACGTACACGAGCCAATGCGCGGCTTGGTGGGGCTATCAGCGCGCAAGTGTGTGTGCATGAAGCGGCTGCGCGTGTGCAGAGCGGGTGCGCGGGCAAGGGCATGCACAAGGGCGTGAGCGAGCTCATGTCTGCGGCAGGCAACCCCCTATAGTGCTGGCGCGTGATGGTGTGGACCGGCACGCAGCGTGGCCTTGCGCGGTGGCACGCTGTCTATGGTTGCGTGGCATGCCGTCAGCGTACATGCATGGACTGACACGTGGGAGGGGAGCGAGGTAGTGAGCGTGCGCGGGATGGCATGAGCCGGCACGCGGGAGGGTGTGCAAGTGTGGCAACTCTGTGTGTGAGGTCCTGCGTGCATGCATGTGGGCGGGCGTCCGCACGGGCGGTTGCGGAAGCAGCATAGACTGTGGGGCCGATTTCAATTCGTGGGACCGATTGTAATCGCTGGGACGGATCAAACGAGGTGCGCCCTGGTATGGGAGAGGGTGCCAAGTACAGGCGCTGGCGCGGAAACCTCTGCGTGCATATGCAGGCACCTGGCGACACATTCTCAAAACGAGGACGATTTTCCGCCTCATCCATGCATGCTGTTGCAAGCTGCTCTGCGTGGCGTGGTGCGGCATATTGCGGGTACGGTCGTGCTGGGGGCCAGCATTGCCGGGCGACCCGCGCGCCGCATGGGCCCTGGTAGTCCTCCTTCCTCGACAGCAATCGACCATCCGTCGCTGGCGGGTGCTGTTCGTGCCCATGTGGATGCCACGACGGTCGCGCCGGCTTCTTTCAATTTTGTTCACCGAGCAGGCGACGTTATGGGCTGTCATCGAGCACTCTCTCTCGTTGCTGCCCCAGCGCCCGCGTCCTCATGCCACGTCCACGTCAGCATCCCGCGAGCTGGGGGTCATGCGGTCCGTCCACAAACTCGGAGAGGTGGATATGTGCCCTCGCCTGGGCTATGTTGATGGCAGCCACTCATGCCACGGGCGGTGGTGCATGCCCTCACGGTGAGACTTGGAAGGTCTCTCCAAAGAATGCGTGCATGCTTGACCGGCGATGGGCGTGGGCCATGGGAACGATGGGAGGAGGTGGGGGATGGCAGCTGGGGGACGGAAGTAGGGAGGTGGAGCCCCCCATTTGGGCGAGGTGTGATGTTTTGACGTTGGGTGGCCGCCTCGTTTGGCCATGTGCTTTCTTGGACACGTTCCCAGAATTGCCATGGGGCACGCCCGCTGATGCGCAGGCTGCGCATGAAGCGCATGAGCCACGCATGAGGCACTGGGCGAGGTCTCCGGGGGTGAAATGTATGGCACTGCTCGAACGGATGGCGTTTGCTGCCGCTGGCACACATGGATGGTGCATCTCCTGCGCTTCATGACGGGGAAGCGCTTCGCAACATGCCTGGTCGTTCATCTTGCTGGATGTGGGTGCCCTTTTGCTGGAACAGCCGTCAAGCATGAGCGATCCGCCTGGCGTGGTTTTAGGGGCACGAGCCGTGACGGTTTCGCGGTGCCTTTTCTGCGCTCTTTGTTAGCCCATCATGGCTAGCTGGCCGCCACCGTGACTTCAGGCGCGGTATCATCGGTTGCTGCGTGTCCATGTTGTAGTCACTTGTTTGGTGGATGCTATGGCTGCCTCGTGCACAGATTGCGTCTGGACAGGGCCATGGGAGGCTCTTTCAAACGATATCTACGATATTCCCGATTTCTGGCCTGCGCTGGTTGTCTCTTGGATACATCGGTTCCTGCCTGTATTTTGCCATTTTACCATTTTACCATTTGTAACTACCCCATAGCGGTTAGTTTGCACGCACGTTCTTCTCTTTTTGATGGGCACGGGTACCTTGCGATCTGTCTTAGCTTTCTCCGCTGGCCAGTGTTGGCATGGCATACCAGGTGACGGGAGATGGAGGGCATGCTTACCTGTCAAGTTCCGTTATAGCTGCTCGTGGATGGTTCTCAGAAAACCCCGTGGTCTGCTAAATCTTCACGATGCGAATTTGTGAGTGCTTCTTGGTTCATGTTCTTGACATGGATGGTCCCCATGATGCTGCTATTGATGGGACAAATAAAGTGGGGCATTAGCTTCTTTTCCACGTGATGCCCCAAGACTCATGCTTGAAACTGTGTTGTCACACATTTTAAATAGGAGGCAGTTCTATCAATGAGACAATCATATGATTCCCCAGCTTGGTTGATATAGCTAGCATTGGCTATGCCCCCTGAACCGGATTTTCCGTTCAGATCCAGCCCTGGTCAATCCGTTTCACGTTTCGATACCTTTCGTCTTGAGTGGCTGGGTGCGTAGTACTCCTACGCACGATTAGGTCACGCAGTATATCTAGCACAACCAAAGAGACAACTACCTAGCAAAATTTGCGAACCACCCTCCGGTAAAGAGTTTTTTCGCAGTTGGGCTGCCGTCTGCGATAAGCACCTTCCTGCATGAGGGGCATGCTCCTGTTTTCTCCCCACGGCCCATTGCGCCATGCTATAGAATACAGGGTAGATGTCCGCAGCTAATTGATTAATTAGAAACATAACTCCGTTGGGAGTATATGTAGCACATAGCCCTGAGAAGGGGCATATGGCTTTTAATACACTCTGGGCTACTTCCTGCAGGTGGGGGAATGTAAACTGCTACCTACTCTGGGTGCATGTAACTTGTGCACCTGCCCACCGCTGTATTCAGGCACCTAGCCTACTAGCTAGTAGGGGCACCGACAGAGGGGGGAAGATCATGCAGCATGGCTATACAGAAGCTAGGGCATGGCGTCTCAGCAGAGAGTAGCTCTTTGCGTGGGCACAGCATAGCTAAATAAATAAAGCTAGGCATCATCTGGTGTGTGGCGCATCATGGGCACACATGTACATGACTAAGTAATTAATACAGACTACGGTGTGGCGAGCTATTGAATTGAATTGAATTGTAACATAACTCCGTTGGGAGTATATGTAGCACATAGCCCAGAGAAGGGGCATATGGCCTATCATACATTCTAAGCTACTTCCTGCAAGGGTGGGAATGTAAACAACACTTGCTCTAGGTGCACTAGGGCACCTGCACCACCCAGAGTTTCAGGCAACACCCAGCTAAGGGGAGCCTGTCATAGGTGGGGAAGATCAGCACAGCTATACAAAAGCTAGGGCATGGCTTCTCAGCAGGGAGTGACCCCCTGCATGGGCACGGCATAATTAAATAAAGCTAGGTATCATCTGGAGGGTGGCTCATCATAGGCACACATGTACATGACTAAAAATGCTAGGCATCAGCTGGTATAGTGCCTGTAGTAGGCGGGCATGTACAACTGCCACTGTCTATCTATTCTACACTACTGCTGCTGTATTCCCCTAGGCTGGGGCTGCCGGAGTCGCTGGGGCCGCGGTGGTTGAGGGGGTCGCGTGCCAGGGCTTGTGGCCGACGTAGATGTCCGCCCCCTTCCAGTACACCGGCTGGCCCGCCTTGGTCTGCCGGAGCTGGAGGTAGGTCGGCCATAGCTCCCGTCGCCGTTGTTGCTGCGCCAGGGTCAGGTCGTCGTCCACGGTGAAGGGAGTGTTCTCGAGCCGCTTGCGGCGTCTGAGGAACGAAACCTTGTCCGCTGGGCTCTTAAAGATGAGAAGAAGCGGAGGCGCCCCTGCCTTACCCCGCGCGCGGGGGAGGCGGTGGGCGGTCAGCTTAATCTCACCAAGGAGGCCCATGCGTGCAAGGATTTTGCTCTCAAACGCACGTGCAAGCTTCTCGGAATTCTCACCTTCCACCAGGTCGAAGTTCTTGAGGATGGCGTTGAGGCTGCGCTTGGAGAGCTCGGCCTCCTCGCGGAGGTCAAGCGTCTGCCGCTGGAGCTGGGCTGCGACGGCGGAGGTGGTGGAGGTGGTATGTTGCTTAAGCATGTCCGCCCAGGTGGTGATGGGAGGAGCATCGCCGGCCAGGCCAGCCGGGGCTGGCTTGGCGGCAATGTCCTTCACCGCCTGGGCGGTGAGGCCTGCGGTGTTCTGCAGAACCTCGATAGCGATGGCGTTGTCCTTAAGACGCTGGTCGATGTCACGGAGCTGGGCGGTGATGGCGTCGGAGGTGGAGGTGGTGGCGGTGGAGGAGGCGAGGAGGGTGGAGGTGGCGGTGGAGATGGTGGAGGTGGCGGTGGAAAGGAGGGGAAGCTCAGCAGTCAGCGTGCCGCCGATGGCCGCCACATCTGCAGCAATGGGGTCCACGTGCTCCTCGAGGGCCTCCTTAAGGAGTGAGCGGATGGAGGATTCGGTTAAGGTGGTGGTGAGAGGCTTGGGGGGCCAAAGCTCCCCGATGGAGCGTCCAAGGAGGGAAAAGAGAGCGACATGCTGGAGGTAGGGGCGGTGGAGGCTGGGAATCGTGTCAAAACAGGAGATACGAATCCAGCGAGGGTCAAAGAGGCGACCTTGGTTGAAGAGCTGCTTGCATAGTGCAAGAAGCGAGGCGTGCGTTCCCTGAAACACGCAGACCAGGATGCGTTCCGTGGTAAGCGTGTCAAGGAAGCCGGGCTGGCTGGCTTCGGCGACAAAGTCGGCCGCTATCCAACTCGGCTCGGCAGAGCGACTGCGCTTGGGTTCAGGCGACGCTGCGGGCGAGGCGGGCTCAGCAGGGGGCTGGGCGACCACTAGAGCTTGGCTAGTGGCGCCGCTGCCTTCTGGGCCGGTTGGCGAAGCTGCAGCCGGGGCTGCAGACGTATTTTCATTGCTGAGCGCAGCCGCCAGGCTGCGTTGCGTCGAGAGGCGTTTGCTCATCGTATAGTGCGTTATAGCTTCGGAAAATTATATCAGCATGTGCGTCTAAGAAAGACGAAGCGATTGTGATATTCACAGCTGAATTCGGTGCTCAAACGTGAAAGTTATGAGCTCCGACAGCCATGGCTACCTCGTGGCTCGTGGCTCGTGTGGAGCTTCGTGGCTCGTGGCTCGTCCGTACGGCTCGTGCGTATGGCGAGCTATGGATGCCGAGAATGCTCATAACTTTTACATCCGGGCATGAAATTTGGTCGGGTAAATTGAAGTAGAAGCGTCTTTTGATGACGAACACGATGATATAATTTTCAGCTGCCATCGCCCAAGATTTAGCGCAATATCATAAAACGCAGCGCAGGCAGGGATCGTATTTTCCGGAAAGCGGCATTGCCCCGGCCCCGTCGACGAGATGGACAGCCAGATCCCTCCGCCTGCGGCTCCTTCTTCCAGCGAGGTCTCCCGTGAGACCGACCCCCTTGACGACGACGACGACGACGCCATCGCCGACGCTGAGTTTGACCCAGCGGACTTCATGCCTGGCAAGGTTGTTGCCGAGCACCGGTTCTTTTCGCTTACCGCCGTGGAGGCGCGGGCTATCCTGCACCTCATGAACGACAACAAAACTCCGATCTATTTTCCTAGCACGCTTGGCGAGACCATTTCAGTGGACGAGCTTGCCGTCATGGACGAGCCAGAGCTTCGACTTTCTGTTTTCCACTTTTCCTGAGCCACGCGCAGGCCCCCTGCCTCCGGGCACTCTTTGCCGCTTTCGAGGACGCCGAGCACGGCACCGCCAACACCCCTGACGCTCCCCCGGAAGCAGACCTGCGCAAGCTCAATAAGAAAGTCGCAGACATGGCTGCCCAACTCGGCACCTTGTCCACCGCTATCCGTCAAGACACTGCTGCGCTCCAATCCAGCATTGCCGAGGTCAAGGCCGCCCTGGCCACACCTCCCCAGCAAGCCGCCCCCGCACCCACCAGCTATGCTAACGTGGTAAAACAGACGGACATTGCCAACCTGATGGAAGATGCAGCACGCAGGGGGGCTGCAGCCCACAAGACTGCTGTCGAGGAGGACCTGCGCTCACGCAGTATAGTGGTCCGGTATTTTCAGGTCGCGCAGCAGCCTGAAACGGACCTGATGCTAGCGCAACGCCTGTACCACAGCCTCATCGTGGGCCGGCTGCAACTGGGCAACGAACGCATCCGCATTGAGTCGGCAGCCTGGATGGCGGGCCAGCCTGGCCCCATCCGGGTAACCTTTGCGAATGTGGCCAGCAAGGTGAAGGTCCTCCAGGCCCGCAAGCTCCTAGGCGGGAGAAACGCGCCGAGCCTCGACGACCTCCTCTCACCGGCCCAGCTCGTCATCAAGAATGGTCTGCTGGGCAGCGACGTGGCGATCCAGGCCAGGCACGACCGCCAGAAGGTCTACGTCCGCCTCGTCCACGACACCCCTGTGCTATTCATCAACGGCCAGCGCACGGAGGCGCAGGGGCCGGGCCCACTTCAAATGTTCCGCCGTCCAAGCCAAGTGTGTGACACTTTTTCGCTATTTTCGCAAAAAAAAAATAAAATTTCGCATGAGTTCGCGTGATTTTCGCGTGATTTTCGCAAAATTTTCACACATTTTCGCACGATTTCGCACGATTTCGCACGATTTCGCACAATTTTGCATGATTTCGCACGATTTCGCATGGATTTCAACCAAGGGTCGTTTTGGGGAGTGACGTTTGACAAAATTTCGCATGAATTCACACACGTTGTGCACATCAAAATTTTTTACCGTCGACATTTTTCACATGAAATTTCGCACGATTTCAGCAAATTTCGCACAAATTCGCACGATTTCAGCAAATTTCACACGATTTCAGCAAATTTCGCACAATTTCGCACGATTTCGCACGACGAATCACTCTGCAGAGTGACGATCGTCGAAAAAGTAAAAAAAATGACAAAAAGTGTCACACTTTTCGGAACATTTGAAGTGGGCCCGGCCCAGGCTCCTAACAAGCGGCACAAGTCGGGCCGTACCAGGCCCGCCCCAGCTGCGTCATCATCGTCTACGCACGTCCCGGGTATGGATGCCGCCCGGTAAGGGCACACCCTCGCGGCCTCGCGGTACAATAGGCTTTGGGCATAGCCTTTATAAACAAGCCCCTTTCCATCCTCATGTCGCACCGTGCCAGCATGATCAGGATGCAAGGTCGCCAGGCACGCCACGGTCAACCTTCCCGCCAATTTACCAGCCTCACACGCCTCCTAGCCCGCCTTGAGCGGGATGAGGCCCAGTCGACACGCCGGCGACCCCAGCCAGGACGGAGACGACGCATATCCGTCCTGAAAGAAAGCCTCCATGCGTTGACAAGCATTAACCCCAATCGCCACCCTCCCCCTCCCCCCCCCCCACCCCCACCCCCACCTCCAGCACTACCCTTCTCCACCCCCACCCCCACCCCCACCCCCCCGCTAATAGGGCAACGGCCCATTCTTGGTATTGCAAGTTTTAACGTGCGCACCCTCCCTGCAGATCCTTCTACGAGCGGCGGCACCCCAGCACGCCAACGCGTCGACGAGCTGATCGCCCTGTGCGCCGACAACAAGATCGCTGTTCTTGGAGTCCAGGAGCACCGACGCACCGTTGACCCTCAGCACGCGGTCAACGGTCTGCTGGTCGACGACCTGCGGCAGGCTGGCGGTTCCACTATGGTGGCGGCGACGCGCCGGGCCAAGGTGGTGTGGGCCTCTTGTGCTCGCCGGCAGCATCAGAGCAGCTCCAGTCCATCGTGCTGCGGTCCCCGCGTGTGCTAGTGGCCACTTTTTCGGCCACTGAGGGCCATTCACACCACACGCTAACCGTTATCGTGGGATATGCACCACATGCGGGTCGAGCTCAGGCGGAACGTGAGGCCTTCTTCGACGCCCTCAAGGAGGAGGAGGCCAACATCCCAGCTCGGCACTTCCTGGTTATGCTGCTCGACGCCAACGCCACGCTGCCAGTTGGCACTGGGGGCGCTCAGTATTCCCCAACCAACACGACAGCCAACGGTAACACGCCTTTATTTGCGAATCTGCTGGCAGAATCTGCGCTGGTTGCATGCAATGCTTCTTTCGCACGCCCCGCTGAGCAGCTGGCCACCTTTTTTGGGCCGTCGGATCGGGTGGTGTGCCTTGATTATGTCTGCGTACGTCGGGCTCAGCGCCCCTCAGTTGTCGATGCTCGCGTCCTGCAAGATTCTGTCAGCACGGTGGAATCTGATCATCGTCTCGTGCTCGCTCGCATCAGATTGCGGTTTCCTGGGGTGAAACCGTCGCGACAGCTGGCACCTCAGCCAGATCTGAAAGTGCTCCGGATTGTGCTGAAGGATGCCGACAAGATGTCAGCAGAAGAGCAGGCCGCTATGTCGCACAGGGATGATTTCCTGGCCGTATTCGACGCCGGGGGCAGCCGACAGCAGTTACACGCCATTCCGCCGCCGGGGGATATTTCAGTGATCCTCCGTGGTGTCGCCGCCAAGTATCGCCTGGCTGCCCGCACCCTCCCCACCTTGCCTCCGCGTCGGCAGCTTGCTGTCCACCGTCACGCACCGACAGTGGTCGCCGCCAGGCAGATGCTCCGCCGCAACAGAGATCCGATCGCCAAACCTGGGCTGCAAGCAGCTCTGAGGGCCGCCTACGAGCAGGCTGAGAAGGCAGATGCTCAGCAGATGGTCAAGGACCTGCGCAGCTGCCAGCAGAAGCACGACGGCAAGGGGGCCTGGTTCTGGTACAAGCGCCTCGGGCACCCGGACGGCCTCGGCCGGCCCCACCGCCACGACGTCCCCGGCGCCCCAGCCAAGCGGCTTCGTACCTGGGCCACGGCCACGGCCGAGGTCGTGGGGACAGCTGCGCCGCCCCCACCCCTGCTCCCAGCCGCCGCCGCCCGCCCGGCCGCCCTGGCCGGCCCCGCAGGGCCCCCGGCCCCGCCTAGGTCAGCGGCGGACTACCTAGTCCCCCCGCTGGTCGGCCCACTTGGCGACCCGTCTGACATGCCTCCTTTCACCTCTCGCGAGGTCACGGAGGCGGTCCAGCGCCTGCGTTATGACGCAGCCACCGGCTCTGACGAGATTCCGGCCGCAGTTGTAAAACTTGCAGCCGAATTCGAGGACACAGGTGTTATGCTGCTCTTCCGGGACATCTGCAACCGCCTTCTGCTGTCGTCGCAACCACCTCCAGCGGCCTGGCAACACAGTTTTCGCACGATGCTGTACAAGAACAAGGGGTCGCCTGCCGACCCCGGCAACTACAGAGGGGTGTGCATTCAAAGTGCCCCCCTCAAGCTTCTTATGCGGCTCATCCTGAACCGCCTGCGCACGGCCCTGGACGGTCACCTCAGCGAGACTCAGCACGGCTTCCGTTCAGGTCGCAACACAGTACAGGCGCTCTTCGCTACTCGCCGACTGGTGGAGGAACTGCAACGCCTTCAGCCTGGTGAGTCCCCTTTGCACCTTGTGCTGGTGGACTTCATCAAAGCCTTCGATTCGGTTTTCTGGCCTGCGCTTTGGGACATCCTCGAGTTGTTCCGGATCCCCCGCCCCCTGATTGCTGTCATCCGCAACCTGTATGAAGGGTCCACCACTTCGGTGCGCACTTCTTACGGGACCACGCCCCCATGCCCTTTACAGAAGGGTGTGTGGCAGGGCTGCGTGCTGTCGCCCTACCTGTTCATTATTGTTGTCGAATACGTAATGATTCAGGCGCGCAAGCGATTTGCCCGCATCGTGGGCAGGGAACCAGGAGTGCAGGTTGCTAACAAATTCTGGCATGGCGGTGCGGACACGGAGATTCGGCTAGCAGACATCATTTACGCAGACGACACCACCCTCTTCGAGGACACTGAGCACGTGCAGACATGGCTTGACTGCCTGGCTCTCGAGGCCCGTGCAGTGGGGCTTGAGGTCAGCAAGAAGACAGAGGCCCTGGCGGTTGGGCTCACCAACCCAGCGCCGCCCCTCTATCTCCTAGACGGCTCTCGAGTCCTGTATCGGGACCGCGTTAAGCTGCTGGGCAGCCTGCTCCCTAGCTGCGAGGTTGATGTGGACCACCGCATCTCCCTCGCCTGGCACGCTTTACGCCAGTACCGGGCCCTGTGGCGCAAGCCCCTGGGCAAGATCGAGAAACAGGACCTGTTCAAGGTCCTCGTCCTTCCTGTTCTCACGTATGGCGCCGAGACGTGGACCCTCACCGCCGACCTGGCCCGCAAGCTGGACGGCGCGGTCACCAGCATGCTGCGTTCCATTTTCAGAGTAGGATATGCTGCTCATGTCCGCAATGAGGACCTGTACCAGGGCATGCCCTATATCACCAGCACAATTAAGCAACGCCGCCTGCAGCTAGTAGGGCACCTAGCTCGCACCAACCAGGTAGACACCTCACGTGGCCCCCCCGCAGGACTGCGACCAGCCCAGCCTGGCCGGCACCTCCTGACGTGGGCTGGGCCCAGTGATGTTAGACGCCGCAAGGCCCGCACCTTCAAGGAACAGCTAGTAGAGGACATGGGGGGCCTAGGCCTCTCCGTGATTTGGAAGAAGATGATGGACAAGGCCAAGTGGGCCCAGGTCATAGAGGACAACGAGCCCCCCCCAGTGCATGGGGAAGCGCCCGCGTGTGCAATCCCGCGGGAGGCACGCTAGATAGCTCCCCCTAGGGCAGCGTGCGGCTGCCTAGATAGATGTTGTAGTTAGAATGTTGTTAGATAGATGTAGTATGTAGCCAATGTAGATAGATTAGACCGGTAGGAATGTGTGCACCCATCCATCCATCCATCGGGGTTAATGCTCCGTGACTCCCCAACGGGAGCACGAGTCTAATTAATTAATTAATTAAGTAATTAATGTTCATGAGTCAGCTGGTATAGTGCATGTGGTAGGCGTGCATGTACAAGGCCACGGTCTAACTATTCTACACTACTAGTTACTGCTGACAGTATTCCCCTAAGCTGGGGCGTCTGGAGTCACTGGGGCCGCGGTTGTCGCAGGGGTCGCGTGCCAGGGCTTGTGGCCGACGTAGATGGCCGCCCCCGCCTTCCAGTACACCGGCTGCCCTGCCTTGGTCTGCCGGAGCTGGAGGTAGGTCGGCCATAGCTCCCGTCGCCGTTGTTGCTGCGCAAGGGTCAAGTCGTCGTCCAAGGTGAAGGGAGTCTTCTCGAGCTGCTTGCGGCGTCTGAGAAACGAAAGCTTGTCCGACGGGCTCTCAGTAAAGATGAGAAGAAGCGGGGGCGCCCCTGCCTTACCCCGCGCGCGGGGAAGGCGATGGGCGACCAGCTTAATCTCACCAAAAAGGCCCATGCGACCAAGGATTTAACTCTCTCAAACGCACGTGCAAGCTTCTCGGAATTCTCACCTTCCACCAGGACGAAGTTCTTGACGATGACGTTAAGGCTGCGCTTGGCGATCGATCGAGCTCCTGCAAAACACCGCAGGCATCACCGCCCAGGCGGTGAAGGACACTAGGCCAGTTATACACTTAATTATTCTGTTTTCTTTCTCATAATTGTCAGATTAATTTTTGCATGGTTTTGTCCTACTATTCATTGATTTATTCTTATTGAATTCTTCTTATCGATCATTTTATTAAAATTGATATACCTCTAGGGCTCCAGTAAATGCATTATAGGCACTGGTCTCTTGTGTAACCGCATGCCCAAACACCCGCCGTAAAGGAAGCAAGTAAGCAAGGACTGAACGCCGCAGCCGGCGGCTGGTGGCAGTTAACACGGCGCAATCTCATCAATCACAAATGAGACTCGTAATTAATGTTAAGTGAGACAACTATGTGTTAATAATATGCGCCCCGGTGGGGCACTGACTAACGGCTTTGAAAGAAGCTGAACCTGGGAATGCATTTGAAATGCAATTGAATGGGTGCATGATAAATATAAGACCTTTTCAGTGGTTTTCGTCACAAGCCACGAGCCACGAGATAGTCATAGCTGACGGCGGAGGTAAAAACTTTCACGTTTGGACACCAAATTCGGCCTTGAATATCACAATCGCTTCGTCTAATTTCTGTCTTCTGAGACGAACACGTTGATATATTTTCCCAAAGCTATCACGCATGCAATAATATGACTAGTTAGCAAACGCTCCTCTACGCAACGCAGCCTGACGGCTGCGCTGAGCCCTGAAAATACGTCTGTAGCTCCGGCTGCAGCTTCGCCCTCCGACCCTGAAGGCAGCGGCGCCACTAGCCAAGCACTAGTGGTCGCCTCGGCCCCATTGGTCGCCTCGCCAGTATCGTCGATCGCCTGATGAGCCCAAGCGCAGTCACCCTGCTGAGCCGAGCTGGGAAGCGTGCTCAGGACTTCGCCGCCAGCCACCCCGGCTTTTTTGACAAGCTCGATCACGACAAAATCCTGAGCTACATGTTTTGGGGATCGCAAGCCTCGCTTATTGAAATGTGCAAACAGCTCTACCACCCTGGGGCCGCCTCCACTTTGCCTTCCTTATGAGGCGCCCATACGCCGGAATGCATCACCACCGCCCCCCGCCCCCACCTGCAGCAATGCGTCCTCTTCTCCCTCCTTGGACGCTCCGGCCATCGAGGAGCTCTGGCCCCCTGCGCGCCCCCATCACCACCACCTTGACCAACGGGCCTCCATCCGTTCCCTCCTAAGGAGGCCCTCATCGAACAGCACGCGACTCCCCTCGCTGCAGATGAGGCAGCAATTGATGGCCAATTTGGGCAGCACGCTGGCTGCCGAGCTCCCCCTCCTCGCGATCCACCATCTCCATGACTGCCACCTCCACCCTCCTCGCCTCCACCTCCACCACCGACGCCATCACCGCCCAGCTCCGTGACATATAATATATCGACAAGCGCCTCCAGGACAACGCCATCGCCATCGAGTGCCTGCAATTTAACACCGCAGGCCTCACCGCCCAGTACGTGGTGAAGGACATTGCTGGGCACCAAGCCGAGCCCGGGCCGCTGGCCCGGCAGCAGGCGATGCTCCCCCCCCCCCCGACCTGGGCCGCCGTGCTGCAGAACCACACCACCATGAATCACCTCCGCCATCGCCGCATGCAACAGACGTACGCTTCATTCACCTGAGCCGTGAGGAGATCGAGCTCGACAAGCGCTTAGCGCAGCCTTATTATCGTCATCGTCAAGCACTTCGACCTGATGGAAGGTGAGAATTCCGAGAAGCTTGCGCACATGCGTTTGCGGTGAAAACCCTTGCCCCCGGCCATGGGCCTCATTGGTAAGCTCTTGAGCTGGAGGCCCTCCGCCTTCCCCGCTCGCTCGGCGCGCCTTGCGGGGTAAGACGGGACCGCCGAGCCGCTGCTGCTCATCTTTGGGAACATGGTGGACAAGATTTCATTCCTCAGACGCGCCGCAAGCTCGGCTCGAGAGGCTCCCCTACACTCTGGACGACGACTTTACCCTGGCGCAGCAAAAACGGCAGACGGGAGCTATGGCCAACCTACCTCCAGCTCCGGCAGACAGCAGCGGGGAAGAAGCTAGCCGGTCTACTGGAATTTTATTAATTAATTATTTAGGAACATAACTCCGTTGGGAGTACATGTAGCACATATCCCTGAGAAGGGGCATATGGCTTTTAATACATTCTGGGCTACTTCCTGCAAGGGTGGGCCTGTAAGCGACACTTGCTCTAGGTGCGCCAGGGCACCTGCACCCCCATGATCTACAAGCTATGCCCAGCTAAGGGGGAGCCTGACATGGGGGGGAAGATCATGCATCATGGCTATACAAGAGCTAGGGCATGGCTTCTCTGAACAGAGAGCGTCTCTCTGCATAGGCATGCATGGCATGGCTAAATCCTGCAACATCCATGGGAGGTCCCATTATAGGCATGGCTTGGCTAAATTCTGAAGGCATCATCCATGGGGGCCATTATGGGCGCACATGCGCGTGGGCCACATGCAAGGCTAAGCCTGACTAATCTACACTACTGGTATATATTCCCTAGCTAGTCTGACTGAGGTGGCAGGAGGTGCCTGCCAAGGCTTGTGGTCAACGAGGATGACCGCCCCCCTCCAGTATACCGGCTTCCCCCCAGCTGCGCTCTGCCGGAGCTGAAGGTAGGTCGGCCATAGCTCGCGTCGCCGCTGTTGCTGGGCCAGGCCTCAAGTCGTCGTCCAGCGTGAAGCGAGTCCCCACGAGCTTCTTGCGGCCGGCCTTTAAGGAGCGACAGCTTGTCCGCCATGTACTTAAAGGTGAGGAGCACGGGTGCCCGGCCAGCCTTACCCCGCGCGCGGGGGAGGCGGACAGCCGACATCCGCAGCTCACCAGTGAGTTGCATGGGGGCAAGAATGTCGCGCTTAAATGCCGTGAGAAGAGTCGTCGAGGTCTCACCTACCGGCTGGTCGAAGTGCTTGACGATGACATTGTGGCTGCACTGGGTGATGTCGGCCTCCTCGCGAAGGTCGAGGGCTTGTTGCTTGAGCTGTGCCGCGATGGTGGAGCTAGGTGGTTGAGGCGGTATGATGCTTAAGCAAGTCCACCCAGGTGGAGGGAGCTAGCATCGCTGGCCGGGCCAGCAGAGCTAGGCCGGCTGGGCAGCGATGTCCTTCACCGCCTGGTCTATAATACTGGAAGGGGGCTGTCATCTACGTTGACCACGAGCACTGGCAGGCGACCCCCGCTGCCCCAGCACCCTCAGCAAACCCAGCCTACTAGGGGGACGTAGCTGTAGTGTAGAATAGTAAGGTTTAGCCAGTTGACGTGGCCATGTACATGTATGCATGCCTATGATGGGCTCCACACCAGATGATGCATTAGCATTATTTAGCCATGTATGTACATGTATGCCTATGATGGGCTCCACACCAGATGATCAATGTATCAGCATTATTTTGTCATGCTTTGCTCATGCAGAGAGCTATAGCTGCTCTCTGCTGAGATGTCATGCCCTAGCCATTAGTTAATTAATTAATTAGGAACATAACTCCGTTGAGAGTATATGTAGCACATAGCCCAGAGAAGGGGCATATGAGGCTATAATACATTCTAAGCTACTTGAATCCTGCAAGGGTGGGAATGTAAACAACACTTGCTCTACTAGGTGCACTAGGGCACCTGCACCACCCAGAGTCTCGGGCAACACCCAGCTAATTAAGGGGAGCCCGGGCGTCATAGGTGGGGAAGATCAGCATAGCTATGCAAGAAACACACGCCCTGATCAAGCATGCTGTTTCCGGCCCCACCGTCTAGGTCATCTAGTCGCTCTACACGTAAGCCAGCCATAATTTCAATGCACAAGGATACACATTTCCATCACCATGCATTCATCTTCATCATCCTGAACGACTCGAACAGACCGTGGCATGCCTTAGCGCATGACACGCAAGTACTTACTTACTTCTTGGAAACCTTAGAACTTTCTCAGTACTGATCCAAAAGTCCTCAATTAAGTAATTAAAAGTCCTCAATTAATTAATTCATTAATAAGCACGTGACTGCGTCACGTGGGTGCCAATACAGGGTAAAGGAACCTTCAACCCTATATACACAGCGAGAAGGAGGGAGGGCGCCCTAGCTTCTCTCACTGCCGCAGGTGGGCAGGCCACAGAGCGCTCTCTCCACGGCATGGTGCCGGGGCGCAACACTGTGGGTGCAATACAACCAGTGCAATACCATAGGTAGGCTGACGCATAGCTTATGCTACAAATGTGAGGTGGGCTCAAGATGTCGGCTAATTAAGGCGCAAGCTGATGGCCACAAAAGTCCTCAAATAAAAGCCAAACGTTCACAAAACAAAGGATGTAACAGCAAATCACTTTTGCTTGTTACAGACGGAGACTTTGAGACACGTACCACCGAGAAATCTGGTTTTCGCGGAAAACTGGCGCGCTGTGAAAAAAATTACTTGTCCCGTTCAATGCCCTCGTCGTAATTTCAGCATTTATCACTCCAAAATTATTCCATGGACTAATCGTGATGTAAGCTTCCTTTTGACACCTCGAGCAGCTGCAATAACGCAAGTTTCAGAACACTAGCTGATGCTCGACCGCCATGGGTGTTTTCATTGTTTTCGCCTCTCGCGTGGCGGGAAAAATCTAGATCTCGGACGAAAAGCAGACAATAATGTAAGACAAAGTCTGGCGGGGCTCGATGTGTTGTGACCTTGGTTGGGGGGGGGTAGATGGGGTTGTGGCCTGTGAGTTATGATTTTTTTCATTTTCAGGGGTATGAAAGTGCCAAAAATGGGTCAGCGGACTATGGGTTAATTTAAGGGGAAAAAAATTCCCTAGATATTATGATGTGTTCTATAAATAGCTCACAACGCAATATCTCGCGTTCTGGGAAAAAAAAACACCGCCGGGTGACATAAGAGTTAGCTCAGTTAGCTTTCGCGGCTCCATTCACCCCCACCCACCAGCAATGGAATACGTGCTACATGATCTCCCAACGGAGTCATGCTATAGTTTAGTTTTTTGAAAGTTGAATCCTACTCATGCCACGTAACAGGTGAGGCAGCACACAACATGGCTGAGCCTCCCTGGCATTGCTTGGAGATAACAAGTGCTGCATCCCATGCAGGCCGGTGATACATGGCGCACTGACAGTGTCAGTTGAGATGCTGCCGGATGTCGCCACCCCCTGTTGCGACAGGAGTGCCTTGTATGCCTGCAAGAGGTCCCAGACCATTGTGGTGCCACCCCAACAGTGCGCCGGATTCATGCCTGGAAGGGTCTTTGGGGATCCATCGTAATCTTCGGCATCTGCGGCGATGGCATGAATAACCCCCCCTAACGTCTGGTCAAAGCTCGGCGCACACTGCATGACCATCTGGATGCCACCGGCCCGCAGAAAGAATCCAGATGTGTCCATAAGAAGCGGCTGCTGAGCCTGCAGCGGCAGTGGCACCTGAGATAGCACCCTCCCACCCAAGGGCGTCATCGAACTGCCCATGTCCATGTTAACGCCACTCACGTTCCCCATCAGCCACCCGACGTTCCTCTTGCTGAGATGGCGGCAACTGCATCTCCGTCAGGGTTGACATCCTCGCGCGGCCACAGCCCCCACTGAGCCATCAGCATGGGGAAGTCGTCTCCTTGCAGTTTGGTACCCTGGCTCGACACCGTCCCTGCAGTGACCTGGGAGCCAGGGGCACGGCCGGGCGAAGCAAGAAGATCCACCAACATTCCCCCCTCATTCCACCCACTACTCAAATCGCCACACATGTGCATGCTGCCACTGGTATTCTGTGCAGTCGCTGACATCATCATTGGCGCGTGCACCGCTTGCAAGTCGGTGTTGGACCCCGTTACCGCCCCCCATGACTGCCGGTGCAGGAGCTCGGCATTGCCCAGGCAGCGGCTCGACAGGGAGACATCCCCATCCCCACCCAGGCTCGCCATGATGGTTGATCCGCCCACATCATCATCAGGCAAGAGTACCTCGCCATCTGATAAGCCTGGCAGTGCAACGCGCGCCGGCCGGACCTCTATTGACGCATGCCATGGGATGGCGCCCAGTGAGACGGGTGCGGACGCCCCCATGTCCGCACACACTGCCCCCTCCGCATTGTCCGACTGGGCATGGGTACTTACTGACACCCCCAACCGCGTGCTGTAGTTAAGCCTCTTCCAGCCCTTTCGCCAGGTCCCGCGGGCCGGATCCTCATGTGTGCGATGCAGGGAGAATGGCGAGTCTTCCTTCTTTGGTGCAGCCTTGGCGCGCTTCGCACCCCCAGCCAGCTGGCTCGCCCTGCCCACGCTCTTACGACACTGTTCCCTCCAACGGCTGCTGCTGGCGTTCCCGAGGGCTGTGCCCGGCCCGCCCGCCTTTTGCGAGTCCTGCGCACCTGTCTGTGATGATACCTGCTCAATCGAGGCAGTCATCGTGGTGTCCGTTGCCGAATTCCCTGAGGTAGATGTTGGTGCCATCAACACCGCGGCGTGGTTGCGCAATCGGTACTTCTGCAGATGGCTCGCGATGTTGTGGCGGGTCAGCGACGACACCGCCATCAGCGCCAGGATGTCAGTGGGAGTCGCCTTTTTCAGCCCGAGCCTGTCCACCGCCTGCCTGAAGCTCATGTGCAGCTCGGGCGTCCAATCCACGCGAACTTTCTTCTCCGTCGTCTGGGACAGCTGGCTCTCACCGTGAACCTGAGAACCCTGCTTGCCTCCCGCCGACTTGTTGGCCCCCACAGCCTGCTTGCGGCTGGCTCCGCTGCTGGGGCTCTGCTGGGTGGGCGCGTGCGTTGGGGTGGAAAGGGACGGCACCACTGTGTCGACGCCGGCGGCCCCCTCCTTGGACTTGGGTGCACGGCGGGCGCTGGGCACCTTGCTGCCGGGGGCCTGCTGCGGCCGCGGTTGCTGAGGGTGCACCTGTGAGGCAAGGGACAGACCCGCGGACTGCAGCGCTTTGGAAGTCTCAGGGCTGCCGACCTGAGGGCTCAACCTGTTCATGATGCATGGGGCAGAAGGCATGGCCGCCACAGTTCCTGGGATGTCCGCCAGGACGGGGCTCATCCCGCCGGCGGGTCCAGACCCCACCAGCGCCTGCACAAGGGGGTTGGCGGCGTCCCGGTACACCATATGGGCAGGGTTTGTCCTGACCTCTTCCAGTGCAAGCGGCCAGCAGCCGTCCACCCTACCTGCAAGCCCAGGGAGGGCCCCCGCCTCTCCCCCCGGCTCGCCCAGGTCCCCCACAGCGGGGGCCCCTTTATGGTAAAGGCCCCCAAGGAAACCAGCCAGGATGCCTGCGCCTGCGTGCATTGCCCCGTGGGACCCGTCGCTGCCTGACCAGCGGTGCCTGTCGCCAATAGACATTGCGCACCCCTCGCCTGTGGACACGGCCTCCCGGCTGCCACGGTAGTTCACGTCCTCACTGCTGCCAACACTGCAGCGCAGACCACCGGGCGCATTACTGGACAGGTCGGACTCATGGGGGCTGGCCAAGGAGGGGGCTAGATGGCCCAGCATCCCTCCGTGGTTGTTGTTCCTGATCCTGTCCCCGCGGCAGCGCTGTGACGTGCCCGTGGGGACAAACACGTAGTGCCCGCTGCCACTCAGACTTGAGTATCCGACACGTTTCGTCCCGTCCTCCATGTAATGCAGCCGGCCACCCTGCACACGTTCCACCACTAGCTTCTGGTCGTCCCCCCCCAGTTGGCAGCGAACTGCCTCCACTGGGTGCATCACCGAACCGTGGTCAGTGTGGTCGTTGGCGAAAGTCCCGGCCGCCAGCCCAGCGCGGTAACCCCCGATCACCGTGTCCATCGAGTTGCCCCAGCTGCAGCCGTTGTCATCCCCCGTGGTCTCCATGGCCGTCGCCGACAAGTGGAGCAACGGCCCCACAGCGGAACGCGGCCATTCGTTGGACGCATGGCCCTCATGGGGCCCAGTAGAGGTGATGGACCTTGGCAGCGAGGATAATCCAACGGTGTCGACATCATCACACATGGTGGGTGCATCTAAGAGCTGGCCGTTGCCTTGACCCTGGTGCGGGTAAGGATGGTAATAATGGTGATGGTGGTGGTGCACGGTGGCCAACTTGGTCAGGTTGTCATAGGTACTGGACGACGTCAGCGTGGTCACCGACGCCTGGCGAAACCCAGAGAACCCCGAAGCCAGCGCTGAATACGTGTTCGACGTCGACAGCCGCATCTGAAGGCGCAGCATGTCCGCAACGGGCATGCTCCTGTCTCCCCCCCCACCCCCACCGGGCAACAGGTGGCCGCCATCTGATGCACACGCCAGCCTGCCCGGCACGTGAGCGGCCTGTGGCACCGACCAGTCCTGCGTGCCTGCGCTGACATAATCCGCTATATGCAGGCTGTCTTCCAGGGACATGCAGCAGCCAGAGTCCGTGCCACGCCCACCCTGCAGCTTGCCATCCGATGGGCCCAGCAGGCGTGTCTCGGCCGATGAGAAGGAGCGGTCTTGTGCCAGCTGGCCCCAGGTCATGTCCCGCGCACATGTCTGCTGGTAGTTGGCCTTGCTTGAGCCCATGGCATCCCAATCATTGCCCCCCAAGCTGCCAGCGTAGCTGCATGGGGGCATCTCAACGCCCGAGGCGTCCGGCTGGGCCCATGTACTGTATGCAGCTTGCTGCTTAGCTGCTGTGTGACTCATCCTGCCTGCCAGGGCTGTGCTCCCCTCTAAGGTACCCGTAGCAGCCACCTGCCAGGCAGACATCCCTCGATTATCTCCATAGCACATATCTGGGGCTTCTGGAACTACGGCAAGCCCTGGTGACGTTATAGGGGTTTTCAAGAGCATGCCAGCTACCACGGAAGCCATCCGACTGCCGTCCAGCCAATTGTGCCAACGTACGTGCAAGAGCGCCGTGGAAAGCAGACCTCAAATATCTACCTGTAATGGATTTGTGCCAAGAAGGCAGGCGTAGTAGGGACGCCCCACTGCCATGCACACCCAGACGCACTCTCCTCCGTAGCTTTGGTAGCGTTTCCTGCAGACGGCGCCCGCGACCAGCCGACCATGGTGCGGACACGGGCCCAAATAGTTTAGGGTTTCACGCGAATTGAACTGCTCGAGCAAGACCAAGACACGCATGGGTTGCAAAGTTTGCCTCCGTCGTGGTCGTCAAGCAGCACGTGAAAAAAACATGTTCAAACACGCGCTGATCACATGTGATTTTGACACACGCGTTGATCACGTGTTGTTGTTGTTGTCAGATTTTTGCCCACGCAGCAGAGATTTGGGAACGGCTAACTAAATGATCTTAGTTGATTTCAGTAGAGATTCTAGTGATTTTGGCTTATTGTTGTGGGTGGTAATGGCTGACATCCAGATTCCGGTGAATCTTCCTCGCAGAACTGTTTACAACTGTGGCTGAACTCTTGCTGTAGGCCTACCTGTACGTCCGTCCTATAGTCAGCAAAAGTGGGTGCGAGAGGCCTGGTTGATCTTACGATCTGGATTCAGCGCTTCGTTTACAGCCGGATCCGGACGTGGCTAAAACTGGATCCTATCATCTTACGATTCATATTATTACTACCTGGTTGATCTTACGATCTGGATTCAGCGCTTCGTTTACAGCTGGATCCGGACGTGGCTAAAACTGGATCCTATCATCTTACGATTCATATTATTACTACCTAACGCGGTCTTCCTGTGGCGGATCTCCGTATTTTTCCGATCTTTTTCAGGCGAAAGCATGTTCTTGGTTGATTTCAGCAGAAATTCTAGTGATTTTGGTTTATTGTTGTGGGTGGTAACGGCTGACATCCAGATTCCGATGAATCTTCCTCGCAGAACTGTTTACAACTGTGGCTGAACTCTTGCTGTAGGCCTACCTGTACGTCCGTCCTATAGTCAGTAAAAGTGGGTGCGAGAGGTCCCCAGTTCGATTCCGGCCTGGATTCATCATTTTGCAGATCGCGTTTTCCGCGGACCGGCACTGAACGCAAATGGTTTTCACCTTAGAGAAATGCCAACTCAGAATCATACTGTTGTTGTTGTTGTTGTTGTTGTTGTTGTTGTTGTTGTTGTTGTTGTTGTTGTTGTTGTTGTTGTTGTTGTTGTTGTTG
>RPFO01000078.1:1811079-1964221 GCA_009746045.1 Mesostigma viride
GGGAAGGTGCTTATCGCAGATGGCAGCCCATTTCTCCTTGTCAATCATGCGGGCGCGGAGTACGGATAGTCCCAGAAGCCCTGCATCTTCAAGCAGTTGTGTCACATAGGTCCGGGTCGCGCCGCGCCGGTGCCCGGCGCGCGCAAGTTTGCCAGTGGGTTGCGATGGGACAAGGGGACCCTGCCATAGGAGGAGGTGTCTACCTGGTTGGCCTGTCTTAAGCCCCCCGGCAGGGCCCACATCGGTATCCACCTGGTCTGTGCGGGCAAGATGGCCGGCAAAGAGGAGGCGGCGGTGTCGGATGGTATGGTTGACAAGAGGGAGCTCGCAAGAAGGCGGTACTTGAAACTTGCACTTTGTCAACCGACTGTTAGAAGCCCTTATTGGTCGTGGCCTGATCCACGTGGGGTTAGTTTGTTGGTCGGTACTACTACTAAGTCTTAAATGTTCCTTTGGGACTTCAGTGCTTACTACATTCAGAATCTCATGTCTGGATTCTGCCAGGCTGTGTGTGGTGTTGTTCTGTTTCGTGTGACGAGGATAGATACGAAGATCTTGTTTGGAATTCCATGATTCTGATTGGTTCTCTTCAGGCTAAGGTTGAGGCAAGCTCGACAAGCACGTCGATATCAAGGACGTGGGGTCGCCATTGTTGACACGTTGGTTTTGATCCATCATGGTATAATAAAGCTTGTCTTTGTTGTCCATTCATTATCGATACTAGACTGCTTAATTTCAGTTCCACAAAAGACGTCTAGGGCACAACTTGTCTTCTATTAACCGTGGAACTCGAGGGTAACCAGACTCTTTATTAAAACAATGAGTGGAGCACATACAAAAGGCAGGCCACCTCCTGACCGCCGATGCTCATGGGAACACTTATTGCTTGGCAAAGCTAGGCTAGCCTTACCCCCAAACACGCAGGCAGCTGGGTGGGCGGGAAAAGAAAAGAGGCCGACCTTAGCTAGGTGGGTTTGTTTTTGTCCATTTTTGCGTGTCATGCGGCCTTGGCCCGGACGGCATTTTTTCGCCACGCAAATGTTGCGTCTGAACAATTAATGACGCAATGTGGCGTTCTAATTGCCGGCAGCTTACGTAAGGCTGCCGGGGCTATTAGGTCACATATTGCGTGAGAGAAAGAATCTAGATCTAGTTAATCTCTACGCCATTAGCCAAGAAACCTAGACAGTGGCAGGTTTATATCTCAACGTAGCTCCTGCCACCTGGCCAAGAAAAACTGGCCAAAGTTTTGGCCACGACTGATCCGGATCAGGCCGCGCCGGCCTCAAAAGGTATGTCACGTGAACCCAATAACCTAGCTATAGCGGCTACCCTTCCATCTCACTATGCACATGAAACTATGTTCAGAGAACCACGATTCTATTAACCGTGGAACTCCAGGGTAACCAGACTCTTTATTAAAACAATGAGTGGAGCACATATAAAAGGCAGGCCACATCCTGGCCGCCGATGCTGATGGGAACACTTATTGCTTGGCAAAGGCTAGCCTTACCCTTACATCCCTCCCTGGCGATCCATGCCAGGGGCAAAGAACCTAGCATAATGACATAGAAATGAACAACCAAACTAGGTGGAGGGCAATTTCAAAATAGCCCGCCAGGCCCGAGGGGGGCAGGCGGCCATGGCCCGAAGAATAACCTCAGGCAGCTCCACCTCCAAACTGCGGTGCAAGCCCACATAATGGGCAACCGTGGAGCTGCTAAGCCAGCGCCCCCGGCCCTGGATGTCCCCCATGCTGCGACCCGCGAGGAAATCGTGAGTGGCACCCCATGCCGCAGCCCGTGAATGGTGAAAATCTGGGCGACCCCCAAGGCCTGAGTCGCAGCCTGCCAAATGCGCCTGAATTGCGGGTAGGTGAAAGGGAACACGGCCTCCCAAGCGTGCTTACCCGCGATGCAGTGACGGAGGATGGTTTCAGACATCACATCTTCTACCACCACTGACTGAGTCTTGCCCTTAGAGGTCTTGGTAGACCTCAGCAGTAGGGCGCCCCGTTGAGCCGGCCCAAGCCGAACGTCAGGCTGGAGGCGCACATGGCCAACACGGAGGTTCAGCGCCTCCGAGATTCGCAGGTAATGGCGGAACACGATGACACCAGCGCGGCCCGCAAGGCGCTGACCTTGCATGACCATCGTGCTGGCAAGTGCAAACGCCGCCTCCCATGGAATGGGAGGAGGGGCACGGGGGGGCACAAGTGTTTTCCACCCAGCGAGGACGCCACGGGCCAAGTCCCACCGCTTCACCATACCGGGATAATAAAGTTGCAACCCCATCAAGGCATTGACACACGTTGGCGGCTGTACCCCCGAAAATGAGCCCAGGCGACATACGCACAAAATGTCTCCTCAAGGGTGTCAGCTCGTGACGATGACCCGTCCGCCCGCCCACCAGCCTCCCACCAAGTCAAGAGGGAATCAAGACCACGACGGTAGGCCAGCAAGGTAGCCGGCTTTACTTTCCCCTCTAGCAATGGAAGGTAGCTAACAGGTGCAGGGGGGCCTGGGTTAGGATGGATGCCTTCCGTGGTCAGGTCGCGCACCCAGCCTGCCAAGAAAGTCGCCATGGATTGGCCGCGAGAAACGCCATCGGCTGGTTGAAGTGCACTCGGCGTCCACACCCACTGGGAACGACTCCCAGTGGCGAGGGTCAGCGCGCACAAGCGGCGGCACTGCTTGTTGAGCTTGTTTGTGGGATGAGGACCGCCCCTTAGCCAAGCAGCCCAACGCCGCGGTGGAGTCCACCAATTACCTCACCACCTGCTTGCCTCGGTTGGCCAAGCTGCGCGCACTCCTCTCCACGCCCTTCACTGCATGCAGCCCGCACTTCCTTCTCGTTGATGTGCATCGATCCCCGGATCCCGCCAATGACTCCTGACCCCAACCCGCCATTGCTGGCTAGTGATTGCTTGTTGCGCCCGCGCGCTCAGTGGCCTAGGGCCAGCGTAGGCCACCTCGCTTGGTATGAGCAAAGTCGGGTACCCCCGCACCTCTCGTGCCCTCGCCAGCTCCGTCACATCGCCCGGCTCCATGGTTGCGTACACGACACCTTGCCCGTAGGTGGACGCGTTAGATGCAACCACCTCACGTGCCAAAGGTGCGCTTCGGTCAACCCTTAGCATGGGAGCCAAGGCCAGGGCACAATCTAATACTAACTCCTAGCTCTAACTCCCGCACCCAGGCCCACAGCACCCAGGATCGCTGCCCCCACCCTTGCAGGCTGATGAATTCAGTGAAACATCGCTGCCACACTATACTTTTCGTCCGAGGGTGGTAAAAAGCATCCGAGGCGTAAATTACGAGGTCTTATCTTACTACCTAGATCCGAGGCGTGAGATCCAAGGCCGTAATCATTACGACGTCGGGTGATAGGTAGTAATTTTACTAGCCGTAACTAAAAGTAACGTTACGACTGCACATCTTTGGTAGTACATTACCGACGGAGTAAATTACCGCGACGGGTCTTGGTTGGTAATCTACCACCTGTAGATTAGGTGCCAGTGATCCGATGCTGTAAGATACGTTTCATCAGTAAGTTACTTCGGGGATCTTTGCCTGTACACGGCCAGATGGATAATTATATTGTAATGGAGAAGTGGGAGAACGTGCGTGTCTATTAGCAAATGCAGCGAAATATAAAAATGTAGTTATCAGCCTTTTTCGCCTATTCAGCAGTTGTCGTTGTCGGCCGCTGTCAGTAAGCGGCTATAGATTATGTGTGCTGGGGCCGGTGAAAAGACGCTAGCAAAGTTCGTCTGAATGGCGTCCAATAGAAGGGATTTTATTCTTAGTGGATTGTTTGACGAGGAGAAGGCGAGGTTGCTGGCGGAGAATGCGAAAGAGCAGAGGGAAGCAGCGGAAGCCGTGCGTGGAAGATGAGGTAACGGGATGGAGTGTGGGCCCTGGCTTCTGGTTATGAAATGATGGCGGTTGCAGGCCAGCCGTGCTCCCTGGTAATCATTGGGTGCGTGGTGTTGAAATCCAAGTTCTGCGCTTATTCTGTTCTTTGGTCAATGATTGAAGGGATGTCGCCTTGTTTTATTTTTGTGCATCTGCGTCCCGTCGTGACTGCCTCGTCATGGACGCCCAAGCGTAGAAGTTCGAACGAGGGAATGATTTTTCAAACGCCTGGATATGTTATGATAGTACGAATAAATGGTAATGGGTAGAGGCGGCCAAAATTTTGTTGGAATTAGGGTGCCAACGCCGCACATACGACTTGAACAACCCTAGGTATCTTAGGAAAAGGAAACACGGATACGTCGGAGTGGAGGAAGAGGAAGACGATGACGATGGTGAAGACGGAGAGGTTTACAATGGAGGCCTTGAGAATGGGGAGACATTGAAGCAGGAGAGCAGGCTAGCGGTGAGTGGCCCGTCATGAATTACATTGTGGTTGCAGTTGTTAGCGAGGCGTGTTGATTGCTTCTTGCCGCGGGTAATCGCTAGCGTGCATAACCTTCTTTTTTCAACAGGTGTTCTGGTGCATTGACTGCCGCAAAGCAATTAATGGGACTGATTATGTGCCTATCATGCCGTTTGGGAATCATACATTGCCAACATTTCGTGTTTATAAGGCGCGCCTTCAGAAGCATATTCAGCACCGCACGAACAAGGCGTGCTTGGAGAGGAAGGGGTATAAAGTGCGCATGACCGCATCGAAGAAGAAGAAGCAGCAGGAATCGGGCAAGACCATGATAACCGAGCCAGGATTGGCTTTCGTGCATGCAGTTGTTACGTCCTAAACTTCTACCTCCACCTCTACCTCTACCGGGCCTGATACTACCTAAATTGGTCAGGCCTCCTCTACTCAAACCCCTAGCGAAAGACGAACGAGACGGAGCTGATCTCAATGCATTCACGTATGTGTTGCTATAATACGCCATACAACCATTTACTCGAACCCGTTTATTCCAGGAATAGAGGAAGGAAACACACTACACTGCCGTGACCCAAGCCTATATGTGTTAATTCATTTAACACACGCCGAGTGACCACACGAGGGGTAGAACGTGCATAAATGGTCACCAACGGTCCAACATGCTCGGGCCGACCTGGCCCTCGCCTACAGATGCACAGGCAGACGCACAGATGCACGCTGGTCCACTACATTCTACCAAAGGATAAGGACCACTAATAAAGTACGCGGCGCGGCGCCCAAAAGCACCCAATGTACCACAGTACTGTTACGAGGACAATAGTGTCCCAGTTGGAACTACACGTAAACCTAGGAACAACCGAGGCAAAGGACCTAATTTACGTCCGTAACTACAACGAGTTGTTACGCGACGTAACACCTCCCCCCCCACAAAGGTAGGGAGCCCTCTCCCTACGCACAGGGAGGAAACCAAGGGGTAGGAAACCTAATGCACCCAGCACATACCAACACAATCGGCAGGCCATCCAAGATACAAAGCACCAATCGTGTTACTCGGTTCCACCACCACGCCGGGTGGTGTAGGGTTAGCCAGCACCAAGCCTGGTGGTAGGTTCCCCTAACTGCCTGGAACAGAGTCCTTGCCGGGGGGGGACGGCACTGGGCAGGACACACAGAGTAAACAATCAGTACCAAGGACCAAGAACGACCAGTCAACTGGCCAGAATATGAGGGCGACTCTATATACCGGAGGGACAACACCCTCAGGTCGGGCCTAAGGCCCTCTATCTAGTTGCCATCCGTCTGGTAAGTGCCACGAGAGGCCAGCAGAACATCCAGGTACGCCTGGTAGTGGGCCACATCATCGGCATTGTCATGCCTATCTACAGTGAGGAAAACATCGGCCCACACGCCATCAGGAAAAAGACCCAGAAAGGCCCAGTAATACCTATGCTGCGTAAGAACGACCTGGCCACGGGCCCAGTCCAGGAAACCACAGGCAAAGAGGCGAAGGAAAGGCTCTACCGCGATCAAACAGAGAGCCCGCAGGAGTAGGCGATGGTACCGGATCCGAGGGCGCAAACCCGTCGGGAAGAACAGATCTACCAGGGGCTCCACGTTAGACGGCCACATCCGGATGTGCCGAACCTCACGGGAGCGCCACCGACGTGCACACTGTCGCGACCCGAACGTCTCTAGGTAGTCGCTAGCCCGAGGAGGAGGATGGCCACGGGAGTCCAGACCCTGGCCCGGGATGGGCGCTGGACGACGGGCATCCCACTCCAGGATGGGCTGGAGAACCGTGCTGTATGTAGCACCCGGCATCGCAGGAAACTCTACCGTAAGGGCATCTGAGGCCATAATGCCCAGAGGCGGAGGGTAAGCCCACTGGAACCCACCGTAGGTGTCCAAGTCATTGTGACGCTGTTTAAAATATGTATAATGCGTTACTTGGTCAACATGATAATTGACGTAATTCATTAGAATTAATTAACGCATATTGGCAGCACGGCTATGGCATTGCCCTTGCCATCGGGCAGCCATTAGCCTAAATTGCTACATCGTCACTTGCTAGCAAGGAAAAGGGGAGAGTTCGTGGAGTTGCCAATCCTAAAATCATGCACGGTGGCATGGGGTCGGCACTACCCTTGGCGACAATCGAACGGCTGGCACAAATGACAGGTCAGCATCACTAGTGGTGTCGAATGCATGCATACGGTGCACATTCTAGAAAGTACTGCGCACAGGTGCAGGCGCATCATGACGTGGACATAGGTACGGCCACTCTAATTATCGCCACACATATTGCACGCTCAGTGCCGGAATAGGACCATCGGCACTAAATATCTCACTCGCCACTATATAAAATGTGATGCGATAAGTTGGAATAGCACACGGCTAGACTACCTAGCATAAATACACGGCAAGAGGTGGGCATAACCTCAGACACCCCCCTTGCACAGCTCATGCGTGCTCAAAAGAAACATGACACTCCTTCCTCTCCCCCCTCAATAACTAGGTAGGATAGCCGGGTACAAAACACCCTGGCATACCCCCCTTACACGGCTAACCATGGTGGGGATAAGGAAGTTCAAACTCAGTACCAGCAAGAAAGATGGGGAATCAGGCACCCCCCCTCAAGGAGAAGGTCCTTTCAGGTCAACGGCCAACAAAGGACTAGCTCAACTATGACAAAAAACAATGGCCGGCAGGTCATAAAAAATCCGAACTGATTATCAACGAAATCTCGACAAAAGGCGCTCGGCTCATACACCCCCTGGCTGTTGGCTCTAGGCTCCTTGGCTCGGCGGCTCCTGGCTCAGCGGCTCTTACGGGCTCTCCCGGCACTAGGCTCACGGCACGTGGCTCTCGGGCAGGCACTGGGCGCTCGACATAAAAAGTCGAGTATAAAAGTCTAGCGGATCAATGCCGCTTGCCATACAAGGCGATATCAGCTCGTAGACTCTGCGAAAATGGGCTCGAAGCCTCACGGCTCACTGTGCCAGCAGCGGAATCAGCATCCGGAACAATAAATTTGCTGTCGTCGAAAAAATGAAAAAAGTTGGCTGTCCCCGCCCAGAACCAAACACGGACTTCAGGCATCCAGCGTCAACGCTTGCACACCATGCACACTGGCAGCTGCGGGTGTGCTCACGAATCTGTTTTACGCAAATATATGCAACACACCGAATCCAGGTCTGCTGGCAGCAACGCCAGCGGCACCAAGTGCTAGCTGCGCTGTCCTCGTAAATGGCTTGGCGGACTACAACGGCCGTGGCCAGACTCGCGCAAAGGCGAAACTCCAACGAAAGTGCCGGCGATGCAAGCACACCTCGTCCTCGAGGTGGGAAGAAAATAATGCTCGCCAGGCAAAGGCTGAAAAACCATGAACCATCAGCTCCGATACCATGTTTAAAATATGTATAATGCGTTACTTGGTCAACATGATAATTGACGTAATTCATTAGAATTAATTAACGCATATTGGCAGCACGGCTATGGCATTGCCCTTGCCATCGGGCAGCCATTAGCCTAAATTGCTACATCGTCACTTGCTAGCAAGGAAAAGGGGAGAGTTCGTGGAGTTGCCAATCCTAAAATCATGCACGGTGGCATGGGGTCGGCACTACCCTTGGCGACAATCGAACGGCTGGCACAAATGACAGGTCAGCATCACTAGTGGTGTCGAATGCATGCATACGGTGCACATTCTAGAAAGTACTGCGCACAGGTGCAGGCGCATCATGACGTGGACATAGGTACGGCCACTCTAATTATCGCCACACATATTGCACGCTCAGTGCCGGAATAGGACCATCGGCACTAAATATCTCACTCGCCACTATATAAAATGTGATGCGATAAGTTGGAATAGCACACGGCTAGACTACCTAGCATAAATACACGGCAAGAGGTGGGCATAACCTCAGACACCCCCCTTGCACAGCTCATGCGTGCTCAAAAGAAACATGACACTCCTTCCTCTCCCCCCTCAATAACTAGGTAGGATAGCCGGGTACAAAACACCCTGGCATACCCCCCTTACACGGCTAACCATGGTGGGGATAAGGAGGTTCAAACTCAGTACCAGCAAGAAAGATGGGGAATCAGGCACCCCCCTCAAGGAGAAGGTCCTTTCAGGTCAACGGCCAACAAAGGACTAGCTCAACTATGACAAAAAACAATGGCCGGCAGGTCATAAAAAATCCGAACTGATTATCAACGAAATCTCGACAAAAGGCGCTCGGCTCATACACCCCCTGGCTGTTGGCTCTAGGCTCCTTGGCTCGGCGGCTCCTGGCTCAGCGGCTCTTACGGGCTCTCCCGGCACTAGGCTCACGGCACGTGGCTCTCGGGCAGGCACTGGGCGCTCGACATAAAAAGTCGAGTATAAAAGTCTAGCGGATCAATGCCGCTTGCCATACAAGGCGATATCAGCTCGTAGACTCTGCGAAAATGGGCTCGAAGCCTCACGGCTCACTGTGCCAGCAGCGGAATCAGCATCCGGAACAATAAATTTGCTGTCGTCGAAAAAATGAAAAAAGTTGGCTGTCCCCGCCCAGAACCAAACACGGACTTCAGGCATCCAGCGTCAACGCTTGCACACCATGCACACTGGCAGCTGCGGGTGTGCTCACGAATCTGTTTTACGCAAATATATGCAACACACCGAATCCAGGTCTGCTGGCAGCAACGCCAGCGGCACCAAGTGCTAGCTGCGCTGTCCTCGTAAATGGCTTGGCGGACTACAACGGCCGTGGCCAGACTCGCGCAAAGGCGAAACTCCAACGAAAGTGCCGGCGATGCAAGCACACCTCGTCCTCGAGGTGGGAAGAAAATAATGCTCGCCAGGCAAAGGCTGAAAAACCATGAACCATCAGCTCCGATACCATGTTTAAAATATGTATAATGCGTTACTTGGTCAACATGATAATTGACGTAATTCATTAGAATTAATTAACGCATATTGGCAGCACGGCTATGGCATTGCCCTTGCCATCGGGCAGCCATTAGCCTAAATTGCTACATCGTCACTTGCTAGCAAGGAAAAGGGGAGAGTTCGTGGAGTTGCCAATCCTAAAATCATGCACGGTGGCATGGGGTCGGCACTACCCTTGGCGACAATCGAACGGCTGGCACAAATGACAGGTCAGCATCACTAGTGGTGTCGAATGCATGCATACGGTGCACATTCTAGAAAGTACTGCGCACAGGTGCAGGCGCATCATGACGTGGACATAGGTACGGCCACTCTAATTATCGCCACACATATTGCACGCTCAGTGCCGGAATAGGACCATCGGCACTAAATATCTCACTCGCCACTATATAAAATGTGATGCGATAAGTTGGAATAGCACACGGCTAGACTACCTAGCATAAATACACGGCAAGAGGTGGGCATAACCTCAGACAGACGCCTAGCCCAGCGATACAGAACGCGCCGAACCAGGATCTCGCCCTGGAACACAGGATCAGCTAAAATAACCATATCGAAAGGAGGCCGATCAGTCTCAATGGGTAGGCCACGGTCCCGCGGCGCCCGACACACCTGGGAGAACCCGTAGGACATGGACGAAATGGCAAGCTCGGCGGAGACGCGCGGCAGGTCACACTGTCGGCAGGCGAGCGCAGACATACCGTACCCAGGGACGGGCGTGTCGCGCGACTCCGGCGTCGCATGCACCACAGAAGGGGCCCGGTCCCGATCGCCCTGGGACAACTCCCGGAGGGAATCAGCAGCGCGGGTGGCGCGAGGATCCGGACCGCTGGCCCGAACAACCGCAGCCAAAGACCGCGAGACCGAAGGGGCAGGGAGTTAACGTTTCTATGAACGCAATGTGTAGGATATGGTTGCAATGCAGCAATGTGTGAATATGGTTGGAAACGGAGCTTTGTTAAATTGGATAATGTTACAGCGCTCACACACTTGAGGCTTGTGCACGCGTTTGCCAAGTCAAGGCAACACACGTGAGGCGGGCTCGCAAGAGATCTGCCCAATTGGCACTGGGCCTATTCTTTATATACTTGTGCACTGTGCTTGCTAGTCCTGAGCAGCCTATGAGGCCTGCTCAGTAATAACACTCCCGGTACAGTATTCACTACCTGTACAGCGCCCAGTTCCTATACAGTAGGCCTGCCATACAGGCACAGTGACCACAGAGCACAGTCCACAGTGACTATTGCATCTGCACCTAGAAGTCCAGGACTAAGCCTGCGGTACCAACAGACCACAGGTTAAGGTTCCTATTTCCTGCGTACGACGTATTAATCCAATACCGTCGTAGGTTCAGCACCTAATTCCTGTCAGCCCAGGAATTACTGTCGACCCCATATGTCGTCGGCAAATATTCACGTCCGACTTAGAAGAACAGCCGGCTCGCGCTCGCGCGCGACCGGGAAGTCGGAACGCCATAACTTTCTTGATACTTGTCGGAATGAACTCGTTCCGGTGCCGCTGGAATCGCAGAGATATGCCGAATCAGGATCACGCCAATGCGCTTGGCGTTAACTCCAATCCTTTCTTTTCTTGAGCTGTAGCAGCTCACACAAGTCTACATACAAACACACACAATGGGTACTGGACATCCTCCCCGACTACAAGTCACAACCCGCTGGGCATGACAGTCAGCTTGGATTCCTTATTATATGTACATAGCACCCATACTGGTTCAGGAGCACAAACAAATTACAATGAGTCCCTATCCCTTCACGGGAGGCTCGTTGTGTTACCCATGTACAAGAGGTTGGCCAACTGTGGCAGCCCATAGGTGTTCAGCTAAGAACTTGAGAAGTATGTACAACCTTCAGGACCTTAGGCGAAACCCCACAGATCACCCACAACAGCTCATCAGAAAACATTGCTGACCCCCAGACGGGAGTCGGCGCCGGTCTGCTGCCCCTTATCGAACCAGACACAACATCTACGCGAAGCACATGCAAAACACAAGCTCCTATACTCGTTCCAACCGTGGAAAATCAGGGGACCTGTCGCCACCTCACCAGCATGGTGGATGGGTCAGCCAGTCCGTGAAACTCCGCCTTAAGACGGCACCAGGGAATCGAACCCCGCCCACAAACCACAGATCTGGGGAAACCTCAGACTGAGATGAAAACCCCAGATAGACATCTCTCCATCAGAGACAATGTCAGACATTCCCACACCAGAGACATGTCTCACCCCTCAAGGTGTGCTCAGGATTATGTACAATCAAGCTCCCAGCCTGATATCCAGAGACTTAAGCACCCAGCTCTCAGCTTTTAGACAGATAGACCGACTTGACAGTCAGCATTCATGAGCTTCCTCAGTACATTGTACTGGGCTGGGGCCTTGTGTGGCAGCTTTGTCAATGCATCAGCAGGGTTCTCCTCGCCAGGGATATGCTTCAAGTCAACCAAACTGGCCAACTCCTTCAGCAACAAATAATCCAGGTCCCGGCTTCTGGCCAGCTGCTTGTGAACAAACTGGACCATACCCATGCTGTCTGTTAGCAACAACGTCTCCATCTGCAAGGTCCAAGGGGTAACTGAAGCCAGCTCCAGCATTAACTCCTTTATGTACAGGCTGGACTGGATCCCCTCGCATATGGCCCTGCATTCTGCCACATCTGAACTGATACAGACCCTCTTCTGCAGTCTGCTGTACCAGCTGAACAAACTTGCCCTGCTCTGATAAAAAGCAAACAGAGCAGCAGATCTCCCCCTGACCTTGGTAACCTGGCGAGCATCCATGGAACTGTCAACAAAGATCTCCAAGGTGATAGGCTGGGCAAAGTCAATCCCAGACAAAATCAGATCAGGGGTACTCTCCACCAACCGGGCTATGACTCGAGGCTTCTCATCCTCAAGCACCTCATCAGGCATTCTGCTATGGACCATCAAAGACGGACCACAGATGCTGGCAAACCAGGCCCACATGCCTCTCAACTCAGGTCCTGCAGCCTGGGTGATCTTCTCTGGCAAGGCCTTCACAATGGTCTGTTTATAATCTCCTCCAGCCTGAAGCCTGATACTCCACTCCCCGTCCCTCCTGAACAGGGTAGCCTGCATTCCACAGAACACTACAGGCTTGTTGGGCTCCTGCCACAGCTCCTTGCCCAGTGAAAACTTGCCACTGATGACAGGAATAAACTTCTTCAGCCAGGTCGTGGGGGCTAGCAAATGCAGATCATCTCCATGCAAACTAGCATACACTGGCAGACCCTCCCATTGGGCCAGCAGCAAACAGGGATCAACTGAAGACACTCTCAAGCCACACTCACTGATCAGAGCTTCCTGCAGCGTGAGTCTCCAGATGATTGGGCTCGACCTGAGTCCTTCCAGGCCCTTCAGAATAACCAGGAATTGTTGATGCAGCTCCAGCTTCCAGATGGCAGGCACCTCAACACAGTAAGGCTCATCCTGCTTCCACACCCTCCTGGCCACTTCTGGATCAGATTTTAAAAATGCCCTCTTGAAGTCCAGCAGCACTGATGACATAGCTGCTCCCCTGTTCAGCAACCCCACGTAGAGACATAGCAAAATTCTCCATGTGTCGTGTAGCATCCCTGGCGTGTACAGCTCCTCTCCTGGCAGACTCCCCGTGCCGTGATACTCATTCAGGACAGGCCTGACATGGGGCACTGATACCTCATCCACAACCTTCCTCTTCAGCACAAATCTCAAAGCAAGCTTCCTTGATGCTGGGGGACGTCTGTCTGTTGGTGCAGCACACTCAAACTGCAACCACTCCTCCAATGCCTTGGAGAAGGCGAGCTTCCAAGCCTCAAACAAAGTAGGCGAGCTCATCTCTTGGACCAGCTGGTCATATGTCAAAGGAGAGTGTGCAGCAAGGCTCCTGTGAGTTATGCCAATACTGCTGGGGTGCAACACAGCTGGAATCACCAAACTGGCTGCTGGGGGCACCTCCCCTTCATCCCATTTTACACCCTTGACCGGCTTGGCCCTGCACCTGACTGGAAATGTTGTCCTGAAATTTTCTAGGGGAATCATCCCCCAGCCATCTCTTCTCAGAGCTGTAGCTCTGATAGAAATCCCAGGATTGCCCAGAAAATTCTGACCCAAAATCACAGGGCCATCATAGTCCTCTAGGACAAGGAAGGTCACATCCACACCCATGACAGGGGCAGTAACCTCTCCCAACACCCTTAGATGCGTCCTACCACTGAAATCAGACACCCAGGGGCAACTTGGTTCTCCGACCAGCAGTTCTCCTGTATGCTGAGGTCCCATGACAGAAACCTGTGCATTGGTATCTATCTCCATGGCAGCTACCTCAGGTTCATCCAACTGGACAAGCTTGGACACCTTAGGCTCCTTCTTGGCTCTTTGCAAAGCCTGTACAATATCTGATAGACGCACACCCCTAGGCCTGGTGTCGGGCCGTTCCGGAGGTGCAGCCTGTCCGCCTGCTTGCCCAACCACCGTATGTGAAGGTACCCCAGGGGCCGGGCCAGGGTCACCCTGAGGGCTCGATACAGCTGTAGCACCCTGATCAGGAAGCTCCACGTCACCCCCGCCTTGTACACCAACGGGCACCTGGAAGAGGTCTCCTTGATTACCTCCCCGGGGACGGATCTTTGACCAGGACAGACGGTGCACTGCTTGGGAGCCATCAATGGCCACCCAGCACTTATGGCCAGCGGCTTCTACTCGGGTCACCACCCCATCATGCCAGCTGCCACGTTTCCCTGGAAAGCTTGGTTCCTTCCACACAACAACCTGTTGTCCAACGTTAGGTTCTAGGACACTCCAGCCCTTGTCTTTCTGCCTCAGCTTGAGGAACTTGGCCTCTAGCTTCTCCTTCCATGCCTGCTCAGCATCAGCTGGCAGCATCCTGGTATGCAGCATAAGAGGATTGATGGCAATGTCACCAAAGAACATGGGAGTCCTGAGGTTCAGCCTATCCTCCACAGAACGTAGCCATGCAGATGTCACAATGGCAGATGACGTCCTTGGAATCCTCTCCACCAGCAGCACAGTCTTGATCTCTTGGATGGCTCTCTCCACCACCCCTTGCTGGCCGTGGCTCTCCCTGGGTGTAATCAGCAACTCTGGAAACTCTGGCAGGTTCTCACAGCACTCAAACTGAATGTCACACTGCAACAACTCCAACCCAGGGTACCTGCTCCTTGTCAACTTCAGAGCAGCAATCAATGTAGGCTTCTCCATGTCAGGCAGGATCTCTAGGGTCTTGTACTTGGTATATCTGTCCACTGCCACCAGCAGCTTCAAACCCCTGATTCTCTGAATATCTACCTGCACATGGCCTGGCTGCAAAATAGGAGTCCTGGCATGAGACTGCTTGGGCTTTCTAGCAACTAGCCTGCACTTGCAAGCTTGAGCAACCTGTTGGCAGATGGAGTACAACTCACTTCCTCCCAGCCGTCTAGCAACTTGCAAAGACTGAGCTGCATGGCCAAACATGGTATGCAACCTTGAGGCAATGTCATACAAGAGAGAAAATCTTTTATTGTCATTATTAGCACTCAAGGTATGTACAGATCCCTTATGTACAGGAGGCACCAGGGTCGTGCCTGTCAGACTGTCTCCAGCCCTATCCTCATCCTGACCATCCTGTGCCAGTCCTGCACGGTCAGAATGCTTCTGAGATCCACCTGGGTCCACATCACCAGGTCCTACCTCAGGCTCAGCACCGCCATGGCGGGCACGTTGGCGAGTAACCACTGCAGCTACAGCTGGCATACTCTCTGTGGTAACCAAGCTTGCCCCATCGTGTCCAATAGGCTCTGTCACTAGAGCATGGGGCTGCCCCTCACTGCCGTCACTAGCAGCTACATTACACACCCCTGGGGGCACCCTCCAGGGTTCAGGGATGTGTGCAGGCTCAAGTCAATGATCAGCAGCCTTGCCCTTGCCCTTATCCTGGGATGGACCAGCCTTGTCCTTGCTGCCACCCTGAGCTGGCTTGCTCTGACCTTCCTGCCTCAGGTACGAGGGACACTCATTCCTGAAGTGACCCTTCCCTTGGCAGAAATAACATTCCACCTGACTGATGTCCCGTGAGGTCCCACTGCTGGGCCCAGCCTTGGGAGGACCACCCACCCTCTTGAAGTCAAACTGGGACTGTGGATGTCCCGACTTCGGCGGGGTCCCCCGTCCAGCCCTTCTGTCACGCCCCCTCCTGGACCTTCCTCGACCCCTTGAAGAGGTCTCAGGCCCTCTCGAGGACGCTGGGCCCCCGTGGCCCGATCCCCTCATGGACTTAACCGCAGGTTCAGCTGGCCTCCTCGTCCCCTTGACGAGGGCGCTTACCACCTACGTACTTGCCGCTGAAACACTCATACAACTGGTCCGTCATGGCTGCCCAGCCATGGACCTGTCGCATGTGGATGGTCACATTATCCATGGTGACCGGATCCAGCTGCAGCGACTTGAGAAAGTCGCCCATGGCCATCCGATCTGCAACGAAGAAGCCCTTGGCCATGGCGTCCTCCCTCAGCTTGACGAAGTCTTCAAAGGCGTGGACCACTAGCTGCCCCTTGATGGGCTTGTAGTCCAGGTATTCTTGCTTCAGGTGAGACCCATCTATGGTCCTCTTGTCACTCAGGAACGACCTGAGTCGCGTCATAAACGCCGCCCAGGTGTCCCCCGCCGTGTGTCGCTCCCGAACAAACTTGAACAGCCGCCTCGCCGACTGCCTTATGTAGGCACTAGACGCCAGGATGCGAAGCTTGTCACCGGTGTATATGTCCGTGTACAAGTTCATGTCCTCTAACATCCTCTCAGCGTCCCGGGGCTGCCAATTGTCCTTGATGGACTGAAACTGGCCTAGCACCGCGTACCCCTCAGCCACGGTGGCCGCTTAGGTGCCGCTTGATCTGCAGCTGGCGCGTTCTGACCGCCCTGCGATCCTTGGCTCTGATCATCTGGCAGCGCAGCCTGGTCTCCCAGCGCCTGGCCGTCACCCGCGTCCATCGCGTCCATCGCGTCCATCACGTCCATCCGTCCAGCGCCGCGCCGCCGAAGCCCATACCGCGCCCGTTGGTCAATAGCTCCCTCACTCATGATGGCCTCTGTTCAGATCTGCTACAGCCAGCCAAGTGGCCAAGCAGCAATTAAAGCAATATAAGCTACTGAACAAGAAAGGAAAATGCCAAGTGTTACCACTCAGTCAAGACCACCACGGTCGCCCCAGGCGCGTCCTGGTTCTCCTTGTCGCTGTCGCTGTCGCTGTCGCTCACACAATCAGCTCTGGCACCCTGCTACCCGCTGCGCCGTCGTCGACCCGCTGTCGGCCCGCGATGACCGCGTCGTCACCGTTAGTGTAGTAGACAGGTGACAACCCGTCGTTGGCACCCCGCGGATTGTATCTTGGCACCTCGTGGTCGCCAAGCGCCTCGTCGCCTAGCCCAGCGACCCCCAGCTCCCACCTCAAGGTCACTGTCGTAACCAAGAGGGGCGAACTCTTCCCAACGCGTCACACGAACGCGAAGGGTTGGGGCAGTTCCTGAAAAGGAACCCTTCCTCGCTCCGGAAACCTGCCGACTCGTGCCGCTCGCTGTCCTCCGGTGATGGCTTCCGCAGTCGCCTCGACCTCTGCCAGCCGCCTGTAGCGCTCCGCCCCGCGTCGCTCATGTCGAACTGGTCCCGCTGCAACTCCCTCGTCGCCGATTACGCCTGCGAACGTATGTTGTACACCCGCACCCGCTGCTGCCTGCACGAACTCGTGTCGCACCGCACCAGCTGGCTCCGCAGCTCTCCTCGCCTGCCGCCAACTCCGCACGCACCCGCTCAGCTAAGGCTGTAATCACAGTCTGGATACCGACCAAACCGTGCAGCTCTTGCTCGATGTCGTCGACGCTCCGGTGCTCCGGAATGACGATGGTTCGGACGTGCTGCAGAATTCGCTCCCAATCCTCGACCTGGTCGTCGACGAATTGCACAAAGTTGCGATTAACAGGTGGACGATCTGCAAGCAATAATAAAGATAAATCTCGAACCACACGACGCAATTCAGGCGAAATTGAACCACCAGCAGACTGCCGAGGAAACCGGAAATTCTGCTGCCGTTGTTCTTCCTGCATGCACCATTCACCACCGGACGAGCACTCGCGTCGTCAACGCTGCATGCAGCAAACAGCAACGACCCTCCTGGTCGTTCCGTCGGGACTGCATGCTTGTAATTTGAGTTAACGTTTCTATGAACGCAATGTGTAGGATATGGTTGCAATGCAGCAATGTGTGAATATGGTTGGAAACGGAGCTTTGTTAAATTGGATAATGTTACAGCGCTCACACACTTGAGGCTTGTACACGCGTTTGCCAAGTCAAGGCAACACACGTGAGGCGGGCTCGCAAGAGATCTGCCCAATTGGCACTGGGCCTATTCTTTATATACTTGTGCACTGTGCTTGCTAGTCCTGAGCAGCCTAGGAGGCCTGCTCAGTAATAACACTCCCGGTACAGTATTCACTACCTGTACAGCGCCCAGTTCCTATACAGTAGGCCTGCCATACAGTACAGTGACCACAGAGCACAGTCCACAGTGACTATTGCATCTGCACCTAGGACTAAGCCTGCGGTACCACCAGACCACAGGTTAAGGTTCCTATTTCCTGCGTACGACGTATTAATCCAATACCGTCGTAGGTTCAGCACCTAATTCCTGTCAGCCCAGGAATTACTGTCGACCCCATATGTCGTCGGCAAATATTCACGTCCGACTTAGAAGAACAGCCGGCTCGCGCTCGCGCGCGACCGGGAAGTCGGAACGCCATAACTTTCTTGATACTTGTCGGAATGACCTCGTTCCGGTGTCGCTGGAATCGCAGAGATATGCCGAATCAGGATCACGCCAATGCGCTTGGCGTTAACTCAGGGGCCGAAGCAGGGGTAGGAACCGGCACAGACGCAGACGGCGCCGGTACAACAGGAGGTCGCGCCGGACCCGCTGCCGAAGGGGGTCGCGACGGACCCGCCACCGCAGCTGGCGCTCCGGTCTCCGGTGGCGGCGCACCCTCAGGCCACATGTTGAAAACAGGGCCCGTAGGGACAGGCAATCCGGCATAAGACTGGTTACCATCCAAGCTCCAGTCGGGCACCGGAATCCTCTGCGGGGGACCACCCTCCCAAAGCCTGGGAAGACCGCCCGTGTCGCTAAAGAAACCCCGCAATGGCTGCGATGGCGCTGCGGGCGGCCCGGAAGCGGCGACGGCGGGCGCGGCCGCTGGGGCGGAAGACTCGCGCAAAGGCGCAGGTACGTCGGTCGCAGGCGCAGAGGCAGCCGGAGGCGTAGGAGCCGCAGCAACAGAGGAAACCGCAGCTACCGAGGGCTCGCACAGCGCAGGCGAAACCGTAGGCGCCGAGGCAACCGAAGGGGTAGGGGGCACAGATACAACAGACACCCCACCTGGCGTGGCTGGAGCATGCGCCTGGGCCGCCATGAAGGCCCCGAATGCCGAGGCCAGGGACTGAATCTGGGCCTGCATCGCAGAAACAGTCGCCGAGAGATGATCAGGCTCGCGATCCAAGCCCAAAGGGGTAGGCTCCACCGACACGCGCCCGGTCGACCGTGGTGAAGACGGGACAGGGGAAGGAGCCGACACTGAGGAGGAGGACGTGCAACGGAGGCCGAATACTCTGGAGTGTACTGCGCCTCGACTGGTGCGTCCGTAGGGGAAGGGTCGCCAAATGCTACTCCCGCTGACTGGTCCGCGATCTCCATGAACTCGACCGCCCGTAGGAGGTCACAGGGGTTGTCATCTACATCTGCCTCACCCTCGCCCGGAAGCCAAGGGAACACCTCCCGTAGGCAGGAGCGGCCCACAGGGGTAGACAGGTAGGAAAACACCCGGGGGCACTGAAGGACAGCGGCTATCTGCCCCAAGGCAGGGCAGCGGGAGCCACATCCTACAAGACAATGCCCGGCATCGTCGAACCCATGCAAGACTAGCTTTTGCGGATCATCGGGGTCCGGGCCGAACCACGAGACCCCAAAGAGGGCAGCCCTGACTAAAGCCGCATGATGAGCCTGGAGGGCAGGCTGAACGAGGCCACCCGGTTAACTGGAACGTGACACCCATCGGCCCGGAAGGGCCTCGTAGTAGAGCTCTGGGTCCGGTGGTGGAGGGGAAGGCGGCAGGCTCTCCGACGGAGGGGTAGGTTCAGCCATGATGGCTGTGGAGGGGAGGGGACAACCAACCATGCACCCACCAACAGCAGGAATACGATAAGGGAGGGGCAGGTTGCCAGCTAGAGCTGGTGTAGGGTTTTGTAGTCCTGCAACAAGCGGCTACAACCATCTAACTCACTCTCCGTGTACCATACTTTATCTACCTCACTACGAGCATACATCCATTTCACCTTATACTGGCGCTGGGTACCGCGGCCCTTTTTAATATCTCTATGGGCCACGATACTCTCTACCTCGTCTTCTACCTCACCAGTATCAGGGTTATTATGCTCTAAAGGGGCAGGAGCTAGTTCTCTACCAGCGAACGTGCTTTGGTGATAAAGCTTCAGCTGGCTTCTATGGAAGGTGTTAGAATGTGTCTGCCAAGAGGTAGGGATATCTATTTTATATAAGAAATTACCTACTCTAGACAACACACGGAAGGGTCCTAAGAAGGCGGGCCTAAGTTTCACTTTAAGTTCTGCTTCGAACTTGTGAGCAAAACGGCCAACACGGGGGCCTTCAGTTAATAAACGAGTGGGCCTCTCAATGCTCAATGGCCTAACGCATGTGTTTATTACAATAAATCACAAGCCCCGCACCCAACGTGCACAAGGGCATTTAGCATTGTCGACAAGCAACGCTCTGCCTGGCCGCCACGTCTGGAGCAGCCGACAGTGGCCGTTGGGCTCTGTGGTGCAGCCTGAGTGGCGCGACGCCACTGCTAGACTCTCAGGACCTTAGTCCAACGTCCGACACCTCAATGTCAGTCCCGAGTGGGTACTGGCGACGCCGTACCGCCAATCCTACTTGGGTACTGGCGTCCGTCACCAGGACTCGGCTATTGAATAGTCTAGCCTGCCGAATCACATATAGCCGGGACTTCTGACCGAGCCTACACGTGCGAAACCCCAGATAGCACATTGCTATCTGGTACTTAGCCTATGTCCACGATTAGAGGCTAACTCCAGTTTTATTCTTTTTTTTTTTTTTTTTTTTTTTTTTTTTAAGGCATCAGTGCTGCACCTCCAGTTTTTATTCCTTTTTGTTTTTTTCAGGTACTTGGCAATATCATGAATAAGACATTGGTACAGGAAAACTCATATCAGACCACAATGGACGTTGTGAATTAAAGCGCCCACAGACCCCATTGCCTTTAAATCTGACAGTGTCTTTGAGGTTTCTGAACCTAGGATCCCCTGTTTGTACAAGTCAGTGGAGTGATGAGTGGCTATGGAAAAACCAGGGGGCACATCAAGAAATTATTATGTTTGTTGCCAAGTTGCCACCAGCTGGGAAAGACCATAGTCTGCACCATTAGTCTGGAGTGCCCTATTTCATCATCCATTTGTCTGACTAGACAGATAGGGATTCATTGCATCACACAGAAGCTGGTACTGGGTTGCTGCTAATGACGGAATCTTGGTCAATGCGTCAGCCAGGTTCTCCTCGTCTGGCAGATGCTGCCAGCTGGAAAAATAGCTTGTTTCCTGTTTCAAAATCACCCAGTCCAGATCAGTATGCACAGCAGCAGTCACAGATTTCTTGTTAAGGAAACTAATGACTGACTGACTGTCAGTGTGTAAGTGAGCATGCACATCAGCCTTGCTGCCAGCCTGAGTTTGCAACCAGGTTAGTATGTGCTGAAGGGATCGAGCATGCTGCACAGCAGACACCACAGCACGGCACTCAGCAGAGTTACTGCCAACAGCTTTTCTGCGATGCAATCTGCTGTACCACGACACCATGGACATATAGTCTCCCTTGTTGGTAAGGAAGAACACCCCAGCCTCCCTGGCATCCATTTTTGTTATTACCCTACTCTCCATGGAGCTGTCCATCAGACAGTTAATGTGAATATCTTCCATGAGGTTGAGTGGATGAATGACAAGGGAAGGTCCAGCCTTTAGTAGCTTCTGGAGATCCTTAGGTTTCATGGTTTGTAATACTGTGTCATCAATCCTGCTGACCACTGCCAGATGAGGTGCACAGATAGCACTCAGCCACCCTAATTTTCCTTTGACAGTAGCACACATGTGAGCAGGAATGCACGGAATATCAAGCAGCTCTAGGCATTCTTCTAAGTACTGGGCAGGCGGGGATAGAGTACACACCCACTGTTCCTGTTGCTCTTCCAGTGCTAGCATTATGCCACAGAACTGTAGGGGTTCTGGCCCCAGCTCTGTCTGCTTTCCAATCTCATATGACTGCTGAACCTGCTGAATGAACTTGTCAACTTCAGCTCTTGGTCCACAAATCAGTTGGTCATCACCATGCCACACAAACAGGAGCAAGCCAGAGGGTGTGGGCACAGCAAAGAGACAAGGGTCCAGATCATCATAAGTGGCATTAAGTTTCTTGAACACCTCTTCTGCTGATTTTCTGAAGATAGTGGGAGCACTTTGCAAACCTTCCACCCCTAGATTTAGGAGTAGATATGGCTCATCAATATCATGTGCCCATGCAGCAGGGGTGGGAACCACATAGACCTGACCCTTCCACACATCTTGCGCTTTATCAGGGTCCCCTCTAAGGAAAGCCCTTTTGATATCAGTAGCTTTGCAGGCATAATCTTGGCCAGCATTGAGATGGTGGAGGAAGACAGAGAGCAGTATCCTGAGGGATGTTTGCTGCAGCCCAGGAGTGTAGAGTTCACCCTTGGACAGTTTTGACATGCCTTTTAATTCTGTCACACATGGCCTAGCATGATATATAGGTGAGCCTACTGGCTGTGCCTTGTGTTTTAGCACAAACTTGAGTCTCAACTTTTTGGCACCTTCTGGAATTTCCCAGACAGGAGTGACAGGTGGCTTATAGTCAGGATGCTTAGGGTTTGGCAGCACCCACTCTTCGCGGGCTTGGTGCCTAATGGCTTGGATCCATTTTTGAAACCCTTTTTGTGTTTTGCATTGTTGGATTAGAGCATCATAGTTGTGAGGAGAGTGCATGGCTAAGTCCCACTTTCCAACCCCAAAGGACTGCGGGTGTGGCCTTTGATTGTGCACCTTTTTCTCTAGGTCAGGGATTTCACCTGGCCCATATTTGATGTTAATGGCCTTGATATAGGCATCTAATCCATGAACCAGTTGGGACAATGGAATCTTGTAGTGATCCAAGGGAATGGCTCCTACCCCAGTCACACGCAGCTGGCTAGCAGTGATGGTGACACCTGGGTAAGAGATAAAGGGTTCTCCCAACAAAGCATTGCCCATGTACCCTTCCACTACCTGGAAAGGTGTCTGGATGCCAAGTATGGGGATCATTACTTGACCCAACACATCTAAGGTTGTTTTGCCTGAAAAATCTTGCACCTGTGTCCATGGTGAGGGTGCAAGTTGCAGACCAGGAATGGCTTGTGCACTGATCACACTGACCTGTGCCTGAGTGTCCACAGCTAGGATGCAGGATTCCTGGCTATAATCGGAGCACACAGCAGAGACCTTGGCCAAACCTGAGGCTTGTTTAGCCTTGCTCTTGTGAGCCTTATGCAGAGCTGCCAGGGCTTTTTCTAGCTTGGATTTGAACTCAGCTGGATTGCCTTTGTTTTGCTCTGGTACCTCATGCCTGGTTGAACTCTGCCCAGAGGGACTTACACCAGGTTGTGGGGTGACACGTACCTCACTGAGGGGTGGAGGAATGACAGAGGGTGTGGTAGTGCCATCATCAGCTCCTGGTGTTGGAATGCTGGGTGGTTCTGCTTGCTCACCAGAGTTAAGGAGGGAATCCATGTTCAAGGACTCTTCCCCTGGCACGTCTGCCAAAGGAGGGAAATACTTCTTAACTCTATGACTGCTCACCCTGTGTTTTCTCCCTGTTTCCAAACTTCGAATATCCATATTTTTTCCTTTTTTGGTCATTCTTAGAACAGTGCACGGACCATACCACATGCCTGTCTTGCCATGTTTGGTTTCTTTGAAATATAGGACTTGTTCACCCAGTTGGAATACTGTTCTGGGGTGTGTTATGTCCTTTTCAGCTAGCTTATCAGCCACTTTAGCCTTACTGTGTTATACAGAGCTAATACCTCTGGAGGGTACACACCTGCCTGTAAGCCAATGGGAAGGATTTCCCCCCATGGTGCATGCAACACAGGTCTAAGGTTAAGTGTAGCACAGATTTCACTGCACCACAGTGCTCTGTCAGCATAGCTTCCAGATGTGGCTTTCAGGTCAGTGGATTTCGCCACTAAAGTTTTGACTGACCTGATGGTTCTTTCAATGACACCCTGCCCTTCATGATCTTGCAATCCAGCAATCTCAATATTAGCATCCCATCCTTCACACTCAGCCAGACAGCTAAACTGTTGATCAAGCAGTATAGTGTCAACTGGGTAGAATCTGGGCAATGCTATCACAAGTGCTGCACGCAGTTGCTCTTTAGCCATTCCAGGTAGGGGTTCCATGACAGTGAATCTGGACCATGTGTCTTTTAGGATCAGATATTGTTCACCATCGATATGCACGACATCACCCACAATTATTCCCCTTTGGGTGGGTGGTGTTGCGACATGCCATTTGGGAGGTTTTGGGCCATGGAACTGACATTGCTGGCAGTGTTTTCTAGCCAACCTGACAGCATTCCTGAGTCGTGAACCTCCTGCTCTTCTGGCAATCTTTTCTGCCACCACCTCATGACCCATGGCTATGTGGAGCTGGGTTGCTAGTTCCCTTAAGTCTACTGTGTCAACAGCAGCTGGGGTAAGAGCTTTGAGGTAGGGCAGTATCACATTATACGTGGAGGAGATTTTCTGAGCTGCCTCAAAATCTAGCAGTCCCTTGTCTTTATCCCCAATGATAATGAGATCATATAAATCCACATAGGCGTGCTGTGAGGACGTACATCCTTTTGGAGCCTTGTCCTGCCGGTCGCACCACGTGCCGGGGGGCAGATGGCGGGGGTGCTTGCAACCGAAGCAGAGGTCCACGTCGCCTACTGCGGGGTTCCACTTGCAGTCCGCCCGCTGGTGTCCCTTGGTGCCACACCGGGTGCACTTGTTCTTGGGACCTGCATGGGGGGGCTGAGCAGTGGGTGCAGGGGTGGGTGGGGCAGGTGTGGGGGGGTGGGCCGCCTCCACTGGTTTGGCTTGAGCTGAGCAGGCTGTCCCGGCTGGCCTTGGGGCTGGTTGCCCTTGGCCTTCTTGGACTGGCCGCCCTGCTGCCCCCCTAGCTGGCGCTTTTTTCCTTGCCCCTTCCCTTGGGTCTGTTGGACCTTGGGGGTTGGGGTTGCAGACGGAGCACCTATAGCCAGGGGAGTCAGGCAGTCTTGGATATGGTTCATCCCCGCCCGGAAATCGTTCCACAGAGGTTTGAGACCTGCAACCACAGTGGCGTACACAGCTTTGTCCAGGTTAGCATTTGACAACCATGAATACAGCAGGTAGCTAGCAGGCAGACCCCTGAGATCAGGGTCCTTTTCTACAGCCAACCTATAATTCTTGCAATCAGTGGCATAGTCTTGCTTGTTGACCTGGTAAGCATTAAGCCAGTTGAAACCACGGATGGATTCAAACTGTGTCCTATCCACCAGCAAGTGCTTAAGCTCATCCATGAAGGCTGGCCACAATGCAATTGCTAGGTTAGGTGTCCCAGCCTTTTCTTGGTAAATCTGGACCAAGGTTTTAATGGCTGGGGCTGACCTATGGATGGTGGTGGATGCACGCAAGGCACTGAACCAGTTCTGGACATTCAGAGACTCAAAACAGTAGTTCAGGCTAAACAAAAATTCCTTGGCCTGTTCCTGGGTGTAACCCTCAGGTAAGCCAGGGATTTCTATTTTAGATTCTTTTTGTTTTGGGTTAAACGTACCTTTGACCGGGTCCTTCTTTTCAGCCAAGAAAGTCTTGACTGCTTGTTGAAGATCAGCCTCCTCCATGTTCGCCCTGCCCCTTTCCAGCTGGGAGATACTGGCCAGGAGGCCATCCAGCTGGGTGCGCGACAGGTCGTCCATGGGGTTGGTGGCCATGGTCTTGAGCTGTGCCGTGAGTATGGCAAGCAGCTCTTGGACGTCCCCCTTAAGGGTGGGTGGGGTTGGGTCCACTGGGGTCCCTTTTGCCACCGCCTTGCTCTTATCTGACTGCCCTGGTGTGGGTGCAGTCTGCTGGGCCTCCGCAGAAGGTGGTTGTGTTCCAGCTTGCTGTGCTAGTGCAGTGGCTGGTGGTGTTCCAGCTGCAGGCGCAGGGTCTTGTTCCCCTTGCCTTACTCCACTGCTGGTAGGAAAACCCTTGGCCTGGCCAAGCTGCTGCAGCGCTGCTGCTTGGGCTGCCAGGCCGCCCTCACGGGCTATCATGGCCTCTAGGAGTTTATTCTCCACCACCTTGCGGCGGTGGAGCTCCTGGGCATCCGGGTCACTTGGGGGTTTGCTGGGGAGCTGGGGACAGTGCCCTGGCTCTTGCCCTGCAGCACCCTTGGTGACACGGCCCCTCCAACCACCCTTTGGCTCAAATCAGTGCCAGGGGTGGGGAGGGTATGTGCAGGGAGTGCAGGCGTTTCTGTTGCCTGCATCTTCTCCTGCAGCTTGGTCAGCTGCAACAGGAGGGAATTGAGTTGGTCCGCTGTTAGCGTGACCCCCTCGTCCCCCTGTGCAACAACCAGCTCATTGAAGAGGCGCTCATGGAGCACCTCTCCAGCTTGCATGGCAGCCAGCTGCTTTTCAGCAGTCATGTTGCGGGCCGCTGTCTTTTTGCGGTCCCGCTCTTGCTGTGCAAGACGGCGTGCCTCTACAAACTGGGCGGCGGCCTGTTCGACCGCCTGATTGAGTGGATTCATCTCAATCTCCCCATCAGAAACCCCTGGGGAGAGGGTGACCTCGTCATCAGACAGCTGAATGCTGCCGATGACGGGTCCTGGGACCTTCTTGGTCCGCATTTTGAACATGTATGCGTCCCTCTTCAGCTTCCTCTCGTACCCCCCCGCTTTCTGAGCGGATGAGGGGACGATCGGCACCCCCGCTTGTTCTCCACCGCTTTTGGCTATTCCGCCCTCCTCCTGAGGAGGTTGGGACGGTGCCTTAGCGGGGAGGTCAGCGGGGCTTGCCTGAGGGCTGGGGGACCGCATACTGCTTACGGATTTTTGCGAGCTAGCTGGGCTAGAAAAAACAGATTTTTCGGCCTGTTCGGCCAAGGAGGTTACCTGTTTTTGCAGGGCTGCCAGCTGCCGCTCTTGGGCGGCTGCCTTGACGCTTTGCTGAGCCATCGCTGTCGCTAGCTGCCTAGCCACTAGCTGTTCCTGCTCCGCCTGCGCCCTTCTTGCTTTTTTAATTTTCTTGGCCGCAGCCTTCTCCTCTACTGTTGGCACCGTCTGCCAGCCAGCATCATCTATCCGCTTCTTTTTGAATTTCAGGCCTGGCATAATAGGATCTCCCATGATTTTGTCTATGGTAAACGACTTTAATTCAAGTTAATAAACGAGTGGACCTCTCAATGCTCAATGGCCTAACGCATGTGTTTATTACAATAAATCACAAGCCCCGCACCCAACGTGCACAAGGGCATTTAGCATTGTCGACAAGCAACGCTCTGCCTGGCCGCCACGTCTGGAGCAGCCGACAGTGGCCGTTGGGCTCTGTGGTGCAGCCTGAGTGGCGCGACGCCACTGCTAGACTCTCAGGACCTTAGTCCAACGTCCGACACCTCAATGTCAGTCCCGAGTGGGTACTGGCGACGCCGTACCGCCAATCCTACTTGGGTACTGGCGTCCGTCACCAGGACTCGGCTATTGAATAGTCTAGCCTGCCGAATCACATATAGCCGGGACTTCTGACCGAGCCTACACGTGCGAAACCCCAGATAGCACATTGCTATCTGGTACTTAGCCTATGTCCACGACTAGAGGCTAACTCCTTCTACTAAGACTAAATCTCCTATATCTATTTCAGGCGCTCTTCTATCTAAGGAGGCACGCAACCTAGCAAGGTACTTGGCCTGGGCCTTTTGGTACCCTGAAATTGCGTGATCATGTGCATTTTTCATTTTATCTAGCAAGGCCTGCACACCTTCTACGGTATCCCGGGACACATCGTCCCTGTCCCGTAAAGGACTAGCTAAGAGAGAGGTAGGAGTAAGAGGCTGTCTACCAGTATCTAGGAAGAAAGGCGTATAGCCATGCGCAGCCTGAGGGCAATTGTTAAGGGAGAACTCTACCAAGCATAGATAATCCTCCCAATCACTCCCAGAGCCGTTAACATAATGCCTCAGCGCTTCTTCCACTACCCTATTAAGACGTTCTACTAGATGAGAGGAGGAGGAGTGGTAGGCAGTACCGAACGTAACCTTGGTACCTATAGCAGCGAAAAACTGCTGCCAAAAGTCAGAGGTAAATAGCTTATCTTTATCACTAATAAACTGCCTACTCAAACCATGATATCTATAGACATTATTAAGGTATAGGCGTGCGCAATCGCGTGCGGTGAGTTCTAAGGGACACGGCACGAGATGACACATACGAGTAAAACGATCTACAAAAACAAGGATCTGGGCGTTACCTCTATCATTCTTCCTAAAAGGTCCTACAAAATCCATCATAATGGAGTCCCACGGCATGATGGGATCAGGTAGGGTCCTAGGTTCTGCTATCTGTCCTACATTGTTGGGTTTCATCTCCTGGCAAGATTGACAGGTTCTAACATACTCATCTACATCCTTTAAAAGGGAAGGCCAGTAGTAAGAGCGGGCTACTAGGTCCCGTACCCGTTTACCACCCTGATGAGCAGCTAAGTCATGCAACTCAAAGAGCAAGGAGGAGCGACAGATAGGAGGGACATACAGGCGCCATTGAGGGGGAGAATCTGCTATCTGCACATATAAAAACCCACCTACAAATTTACAAGGGTGCTTGCCTAATTGTTGGGGATGGGCGGCAATGGCAGCTAAAGCTTCCGGCTCAGTGGCCGTAAATCTACTAATAAGGCGTTCAAGATCAGAGGTAGGCATCGCTACAGAGGTATCCAGAACAGGTTTAAAGAGGTCTCCTACCGCCTTGCCAAAGAGAAGGGGAGGTCCTAGAGGGACTATGTTATCATAAGACTTTCCTGACCTAGTAGCTATATGGCTAAGCGGTATAGAAATTTTATTTTTCCCCTCCCCCCCACCGAGACCACAGGAAGGGCCTCACACGGGAGAGAGAGTCCTACGTGAGAAAGGAGATCAGGCATGCGAACAGCTGTATGAAAGAGATAGGCATAGGATTCATCATCAGGTAGTTCACCATAAGGGGTTACACCCATAGTAGTAGGAACTAGAGTAGTATTGAGAACATCCAGGTCCTCGAAAAAGGAGTAATCTGCGCGACGGGAGAGTGCATCTGGTACTATGTTATCTACACCCTTAACATACTGAAGTTTAAAAGGGGAAAACTGTGCTAAAAACTCCATCCAGCGCGCTTGACGAGGGGTAAGGTTGGGTTGGGAGAGAAGATGGGTAAGGGGACGGTGATCCGTTTGGATAACTAATCTATAAGGATCGATATCACAGGGTTCATTCAGGCAAACATCAAATTGAGCACCTTTAAGAAAGTGCTGCCACGCGTGGCAACAATACACCACAGCTAAGAGTTCCTGCTGGTGTACGGGATAGTTACGCTCCGCAGGGAGCATTGTCCTAGAGATATACTCAATTGGCTGTAAGCCCTGACCCTGATCCTGGAGAAGGACGCCCCCTATAGCTACCTTACTAGCGTCTGTAGCTACCACAAAGGGTTTAGTAGTATCCGGTAGGATGAGTACGGGAGGAGAGAGAAGTAGGGATTTTAGACACTGAAAAGCCGACTGACACTCACTACTCCAGACAAAGGGGATATCCTTCTTTAATAAATGATTAATAGGGGCTGCTATAGTTGCGAAACGCGGGATAAAACGCCTATAGTAAGAGGCAATCCCTAGGAAACTACGTACACCTTTAACGTCGGTAGGGGTAGGCCATTCCTGAATTGACTTAGTTTTATCCGGGTCGGTAGCGACCCCGGCATCTGACAAAACGTGTCCTAAAAATGGTACACTCCTACCAGAACGAACTTTAGCACGGCGAGCCCACAAAGAATTTTCAGCCATTATTTCTAAGACTTTCTTTAAATCACGTAGGTGCGTTTCAAAATCAGGAGAGTAAATAAGGATATCATCTAAGTAAGCTTGAGCACAAGAACGATCGTGTTCAGATAAAGAAACAGAGGAGAAGGAGGGATCCTTTAAATCAGAGGACACTTGAGGAAGGTGAGAATTACCCATAACAGGTCTAAGCACTTCATGAAAAGAGGCAGGGGAGTTACAGAGTCCCATAGCCGCTACTCTAAACTGGTAATGACCAAAAGGGGTAGCAAAGGCGGTTTTATGGCAATCCTCAGGAGCTATACGCAGTTGCCAAAAACCATGCATCCGCACAATCCAGTACCGTGAAACAAGTGGAACCTTTAACCTTATTAAATATATCATCAATACGAGGTAGAGGGTATTTAGACTTCACAGTAATATCATTTAACTTCCTATAATCAGTAACTAGGCGAAACTTGCCATTTGGCTTAGGAACTAACAGGACACCAGCTGAGTAGGGGGAGTTACTAGGCTCTATCAATCCTGCTTCTAATAGTGACACTAAAATCTGTTTTAGTTCCTTTAATTCGGTAGGGCCCATTCTATACATCGGAGAGTGCGTAGGAACTGCACCGTCCTTGATAACTACACGGTGTAAAACAGAACGAGGAGGAGGATAAGAAGGAGTCTTTTCTTCAAAAACTTTTGAGGAATCTATCACAGCCATGTATCTTACTATTTCATTTTCAGTAAATCCCACTCCTATTGTATCCACTGTGTTTACATCTATATCCACACTATTATTAGTGATAGGTATCTCCTGTACTTCTAACTGAAGGAACATACATAATAGGTATCCATATTCCTTTAGTTCAGAACGCAATTCATCATTGGACATTAATACTTCAGGTATAGGTCTTACAGGAGGATCAACAGGTGTAGGAGGAGTAATATCTACCAAGGATAAATTTTCTAATCTATAATGACGTTCCGGTACCCAGTAAGAGCTATCTGGAAACCAAATGACCATGGTATCATAATTAATAGTAATCTTATTATCCTGGTGCCAATCTAATCCTAGTAGTACATCAGCGGTAGTGATAGGGCCTATAGTGGCCGTCAGGTTGACAGTACGTCCTTGTATGACCAGGGGAAGGGACACCGTACCCGGGGAATGACTGGTGCGACCGTCAGCATAATGAACAGTGACAGTTTTGGTGTGAGGGATAGGGACTAGTCCTAAACGCCTAACTAGGGCCTCGCTCACAAAGGAGCTAGCCGCACCGCTATCCACTAACACAGAGACATTCAAAAGTTCATCAGCATGCAAGAAGGGGTCTACAACAGTATGGGGAACGGTTAAGCCACCATTCAAAAACATAAGAGGACGGACACGTAGTGGTAGGGATGATTCAGCTCCTACAGAGGTTATAAAAACAGGCAGGCAAAAATTATTATCTGGGGTACTATCTAAGGACCTGTCCAGGTTACCCCCGGCTGACAGGCCTACTGTTCCCCCTCCCCCCCAAATCCATAGGAACTAACCCCGAAGAAGACCCTGGCGAAAAAGCCACTGCTGGAGGGTCACGAGGGAGCGAAGAGGGTGCGGGAGCCTGATTATCATAGGGGAACCCTGGGGGTCCTGTCTGCACAGCATTCAGCCTACTAGGGGTAGCTGAGGGAATGCGTCCTGGAGTGGGACGAATAGGAGCACGCTGAGGGGTACGAGGAGGGCGAGCGTCGGGATGAGGGGGGGCACCCGAAAGGAACTTGGGGCACTCACGTTTAAGATGACCTACTTCCTTACAATGATAGCATGTGATATGAGAGACATCCACATGGTTTCAGAAGATTATGTCTCTAAACCAACCTTCACATCTATGGTTCCCAAGGTGTGCAGAGTGTCCCCAGCAGAGAATGCTCAGATCAGTTTTCAGGAGCTTGCTTTGCAGTTGCATTTCCTTTATGGGCATGAAGTGAGTGCAGAGGTGGTGGCAGCAGCAATAGGGGGGGCAGCACTCAGACGTGCATGCCAGGTGGTCCGATCCCACTGCCAGCATTGTCAGTTCAATGCACCCAAACCCCCTAAGTGGCATGTAGCTACCCCACCTAAGAGCAAGGGCAGGGTGGTAGGAGATGTCTTTCATATCAAAGGACAATCTTACTTGGCACTTAAAGATGCATGGTCAAGGTACACAACCATTGAACCATTACCTGGAATGGACAAGACACAGTTGCTCAGGGCTCTCTTGATTGCTCAGGCCAGGTACTACCCTGTGGAGGCATTGTTACTGGATCAGCAGTTCACTGTCTTGCCAATGAACCAGGGTGTGAGGCTATTGATCTGGCTGGGCTAGAAGATCATGAGAGGCAAGGCATTATTGAAAGGGCCATCAGGTCCATTAAAACCCTTGTAGCCAAAGAAGATGGCAATCTGCTGGCTGACAGTGGGTCATATGCTGACAGAGCTCTGTGGTCCACCAGGTTGTGCCAAGTCCTCAACAGGAGGCCACTCATGAAAACCCCACAAGGGGTGATCATTACACCAGATGGATTGCATGCAGGCATTTATCCACCTGAGGTACTAGCCCTCTACAACGCACAGCGAGCACAGACAGCTAGCAGGTTAGCTGTCAAGGATGCAAAGCATCCACGTCCCACCTTCAGAGAAGGGGATCAGGTCCTATTCTACAAGGAGTCGGGACTAGGCAAGGTGGGTACCTGGCATGGGCCAGCCACCATCCTAAAATTTAACACCACTGGCAGGACAGTGTTAGTTAAACACAATGACACGGGAAAGATTCACAGGTGTTCACCTCACAGGATGAAATTGTATTTTCCAACTGTGTCAGACGTGGCAGAGGAGGAAGAGCTGTTGGCCGACAGCCCTGTACAGTTGCCTGGCATCCCAGCGTTGCCCAGTGAGTGGTTGTTTGGAACACCCACTGGTGAGTGTGAGAGCCACACCCACTGTGACACCCAGGTCACCCTTGATGATTGTAGGCAGTCACTGCAGGCTTGGCCCCCTGCAGCAGAGGGTCACATTGGCAAAACAGGTGATCAGCAACCTATCACCTCTTCAAGTGTGAACATAGCTCAGCCACTAGCTGCACCTTCCAAACGCAGCCTAGCAGACGCTGTTCGCATTTTACAAGCAGCTCATAGAGCTAAAGCTCAAACTGCTGCAGGATCAGCTAAGGTGGGGAAGGTTGGGCAGAATGACAATAGCCCATTTATGGTTGCAGTGGACACACAAGCCCAGGTCAGCATTATCAGTGCCCTGGCTGTGCCCCATATGCCTTTGGAACCTTCACCCTGGCACCATGTGGCTGATTTCTCAGGGCAGTCATCCCTCAAGGTATTAGGTCAGGTCATGTTGACTATACTCGGTATCCCACTCCTTTTCAGGTATTGGAAGGTTATAAAGGGAATGCTTTGTTGGGGGATCCTTTTCTCTGTTACCCTGGTGTCATTATATCCAGTGATAGACTATCCATCCAGGACATGGGTGGTGTTGATCTGAATCATTTCAAAATTTCTCTTGAAAAACTTCTTAACACCAACATTGCTTCTGTAAAATTTGCTACACCCAAGTATGCCCCAGGGCAAGAACCCTGTGTGGCAGACTTGGTTCACAACCAAAAACTTCATCCCAACTCATTTGGATTGGGCAAGCATGATGTGGCTAAAATGTCTCCTCTTTCTTATGAACAGATAGAGCAAGACTGTCGCACACACATAGGATTCCTAAAATGGGTGGAGGCCTTTAACAAGGCCAGGGAAGAATGGGTAGTGCCAGATCCTCTTAGCCCTTCTCATACTCCACCTGTCACACCTATTGACAAAAAGCCTGCAGGGTGCAAGCACTTGCGCCTGAAGTTTGTGTGTAAACATAAGCCAGCAGCAGATGGGTCAGTCATTTTCATGCTAGACCTTGTGTGACAGAGTTCAAGGGCACCACTGATCTGACAGAGGCAGAGTTGTACACGCCAGGCATTCAGCAAACATCCTAAAAATCTTGCTGTCTGTCTTTGTGGGTCATCTCAATGATGGGGATGACTATGTATGTAAGGCTACAGACATTAAAAGGGCTTTCCTGAAAGGCTCACCTGAGATAGCACAACAAGTGTGGCATGGTCAGGTGTATGTAGTCTCCACTCCCAGAGTTTGGGCAAAACACATCCCTCAGCAGTACCTGAAAGCTAACATAGGTGTTGAAGGGCTGCAATCAGCTCCTCGAATTTTCAGGATGTCAGCTCAGGCTGTGTTTGAAAAGCTAGGGGCTAGATATGATGACATAGACCCTTGCTTCTTTGTGGTCCCACACCCTCATGGCATACTCATCTTTGTGTGGCATGGGGATGATCAGCTGATTGCTGGGCCAAGGCGTGCTGTAGAGGATTTTATTCAACAAGTGTCACAGCATTTTGAGATTGGCAAGCAAGTAGAGCTGGGCACCACTGCCATAAAATTTTGTGGCACAATGTTACAGCTCCAGCAGCATCAAAACCAGTGGGTGTGTGCACTTTACTCTCCCAATGATTACATGCACAGCTGCTTGGAGGTTTTGCAAACAAAAATCAAACCTGGAGCCTGTCCTACCATTAGAGGCAAGCTGGGGTGGTTGTGCTCAACGTGTGCACCTCACCTGGCTGTGGTTAGCAGAGTTGATGATGATGTCTTGATGCAAGTAGGTCACAAAGCCATCACCAAAACTCTCCAGGAAGGCCCTCCCCTTATCTTGCACTCCTTGGATCTCCACAAAACCATTCACATCCAAGCTATGATGGATAGTTCCATGGAGTCCAGGCAGATTACCAAGTTGCAGGCAAGGGAGTCAGGCTTGTATTTTGTGCAGAATGATGATGCACCCTTGTCTCTCATTTCATGGTACAGCCGGTTGCATAGACGCAAGGCTGTCAGCAGCAATGCTGCTGAGTGCAGGGCAGTGGTGTCAGCAGTGCTTCATGCCAGGTACTTGAATCATGTGCTGGTTTGGTTGCAGATGCAAGCAGGCAGCAATGCTGGGGTGGTGGCACACTTGCTCACTGACAGTCAGTCAGTCCTCAGTTTCCTTGCTAACCCCTATGCTGTGCACACTGATCTTGACTGGGTGGTCCTTAAACAGGAGTCCACCTACTGGGAGTCCACCCGTCACGTGGAGGACAAACACAACGCTGCTGATGCACTCACTAAAGTGCCTCAGCAGGCAGCTGACCAATACCAGCTGTTGTACCACTTGATGAACCCCTATGGCAAGCAGGCAACCCTGCCCCATAGGGGGGACGCCTAGCAGGGTCCTGTTCACCAGGGCCGCCTAGGTCACCCAGTACCCCTTGGGCAGGTCCAAGGGGTAGGTTGTGGCTTCCAGCAAGGGGGGTTGGTTGGAGTCTGTTTTATACATCTGCGTGCCCTATGCCCAATAAAATCTGTTTTGATTTTTTCAACACCATGGAATTTCGTTATGCCCACCTTCATAGGTGGGCATGGGATGTATCTCACATTCTTTCTCCACTAGGGTGTATGCCTTGGTGGATTGGCCTTGAGCTCAGTGGCTCAGGTGCCCCCATTCAAGTGGAGGGTCAAAGCTCCCTTGACAGGTGGTTACCCAGGACCCAGTTCACTGTGGCTCTCCTGGGCCACCTGGCCTCACTGTTCAGTGGCAGTAAAGGCATGGGTGCTGTCATGTTGTCTAGTACAACGTGCTCAGCACAGGTGCAGGATGAAATATTCCTGTCACCTGTCACCAGGACTTCAGCCACCATGTGCAGGGCAGGGGTGGCTGGTCCCACACGTTGTGCAGGTGCAACGTGGCCAGGTCCAGGATGTCATAGTCCTGTCACCTGTCACTAGGACTTCAGCCCCTCTGTGCAGGGCAGGGGTGGCTGGTCCTCACATGTTGTGCAGGTACAACATGGACAGTGCAGGGTGCAATAAACCTGTCTACTGTCACTACTCAGGTTGCAGGTAACCTGAGCTCAGTTGACCCAGCCTGGCTGGGTATTTTTTCTCTGAGTGGGCGATGATGATGGAACAACATGGAACCTCTTAAACGGTTACCTTGGCATTTTTTACAATGGCTCTCTTGGCTGGTGATGCACTCCCTGGATAGGCAGACAGGCATAGCTATCTCCCTTGTGAGCTCGCGAGGAGGAGGAACTCCCCGGGCATGTTGAGCTAAACGTGATGCCATCACAAGTATTGCACGAGTTCTGGGGCCCATCTTTTTCAGTCCAGATGTTGCAGTATGGGTGTCAGTTGCTCAGCACCTCAGTCAGCTTGGAGTCAGTCTCCTAGCTGGGCAGGGTCAGGCTTGAAGTCGCTAGCCTTCAACCTGAAAGGAAAACATAATGGGAGTTAGAGGAGATGCTTAGGCTGACACACGGATTTCCGGCCTGCGCGCCGCGTATTGCCTACCGCGGCTGAGCGGGACACCTCAGTACAGTACGGCAGGGTGTACGGTACTGAGGTGTCATGTGGACCGATGTGCGGTTAGTGCCAGACTGTGCCTAGACTCCAGCTCGACCCGCCAGACCCGGGTTATCCGGTTCTGGACGGGCCGAGTGTAGTTGATGCTAGTGACGTGGTCGCATGGCATTGCAGTGTACAGTTGTCCACTGGTAGGTGCTGCAGGTAGCACCGCCATAGGCATATAGGCGTAGCACTGGGGAGTGCCGCAGCACCCGAGTTTGCCCAGACGTTCCATTCTGAGCCCTCAGCTTCCATTGCTCTCTCATTGTATTATTGCTAATACAATCATCATTCGCTTTCAGCTTCCGCAGTTGTTCGTCGTCCCTAGTCTCCATCCAACTGCGGGCGTAGCGGGCGGGGTCGCTGTTGCATGTCGCGCAGGGCTTGCCGGGCAGTTAGGTTCAATAGTGCCGGAACCTTTTGCCCACTGAGGCAAATCGGTCCGGAACACTATTTTGCCCGGAATAACCACTTCCGAGCACCCAAGTCAATTCGGCCGAATTAACTTGGGTGCTCGGAAGTGGTTATCTGGGCACAATAGTGTTCCGGACCGATTTGCCTCAGTGGGCAAAAGGTTCCGGCATGCACTATTGAACCTAACTAAAACCTGGCTTCGTGGAGGGGGGACGAAGAGCCCGAGACATCCGCCTAGGCCACTGAGCACGCACCACTAAATGCGCCGGAGCTGCCTCAGTGAGGATTCGAACCCCTGACCTCCAAGGTGCACAGGTTTTAGTTAGGTTCAATAGTGCCGGAACCTTTTGCCCACTGAGGCAAATCGGTCCGGAACACTATTTTGCCCGAATTAACTTGGGTGCTCGGAAGTGGTTATTCCGGGCAAAATAGTGTTCCGGACCGATTTGCCTTAGTGGGCAAAAGGTTCCGGCACTATTGAACCTAACTCGGGCCTGGATGACGGCGGGGAGCCGGTGCAGGCTGGTGAAGCGGGGCGGGCGGCGGGGGGGCAGTAGGGCCCCGGCCGCGGGCAGCTTGTCAGCGAGGTGCCGAAGGGCCGATGCCGGGCCGGGCCTTTTGTGAAGTAAAACAAAGAAGAAGAAAGTCAGGCTGGAATATAGTGTGGGCAGGTGGGTGTATGATCCCCAACACTAAGGTGGCCAGCCACTAGGACTGGAAAAGCGCACCTGAGGGAACATATTATAAAAATATAATTATTAATTAAATATACTAATATACTAATATATTTTATAGTATACTCCCAGCGGCAAACTCGTAACCGGCCACTGCTGGTGACTCAACGGTCGCACGCTGTCCGGAGGCTAGCCGGTAAGCCTCGATCTCATTGACCGCGCGCAGCACGCCCTTGGTATAGAACTCATCACTGGCGGCCGCGGCTGCTGGTGCTGTGTCGGGAGCTGCCGGGCCTGATGGCGCCCGCTCGTCCGCGTTGCGGGGCTTGTCCCTTGGGCCGGAGGAGTCCGGGCGACTGCCGAACGCCGGGTCTGATAACCTGGGCTCGGTCTCCCCCCTGCCACGTCCAGCGTGCCTGCTACGGAGTTTGGGGCAGTCGCGCTTGAGGTGACCCACCTCAAAGCACATGAAGCAACGGGCTTTACTCGCCGGTGTATGGGTCTCCTTGTCGTGTGCGGTAGCGCTCCTGTCACCCCCTAGCCATGCCCGTGGCCTGTGAGCTCCGAAGGGCTGGCTCTGAGCCGATGGTTCCTCGTCGTCAGCCACGGCTACTTCCAAGTCGCCGAATTCGCCATCTGCCCCGGTGTCCTCCCCGTCGTCATCAGAGTTCCACAACACCATGGGTAGTAGGGAAGTATGGCCAATTAAGGACACTCGACGCCTGCCCCGGTGTGTTGGGGCCGGCGGAGGTCCAATGGAGCGGCCGCGCCCAGCCCAGGGCTGCGATGGTCGCTCCGTGGCTGGCTGAGCATGATAACGGTAGTACTGCGTGTTTTCCTTCTCGGGCCCTGTCTGCTCACGATACCGCGGCGGCCACTGTGGTCGCGGCTGTGGTTGTTGCTGCGGTAGTTGCTGCTGCTGCTGCTGCTGCTGCTGCTGCTGCTGCTGCTGCTGCTGCTGCTGCTGCTGCTGCTGCTGCTGCCGTTGCTGCTGCTGGAAACCCCCCTGGAGCATCTCCTGGCTGCGCCCGTCCCCCCCTTGTTCCAACCTGGAGTCTGGACTGTCATCATCTGATGAATCTCTGCGGCCCTGGTCACTGGATCGTGGGGACCCTTCCGCAGGTCTCTCCATGTCCTCACCTCTATTTGTCCCTGCTTGGACGTGCTGTGGTACCTCTAGCACCTCTGTACCTTGCTGGTGGTTGTCTACCGGTTCTATCTCTCTATTCTCTGAGTCCCTTTCTCTGGTCCCATCTTCTGTCTCTCTGGCATTCCTTGCTTGAAGCCGTGTTGGCATGATGCTCGTACCAGTACCTTACACTGCAGGCAACACCTCCCCAGAACGAGAGAGAGAGAGAGAGAGAGAGAGAGAGAGAGAGAGAGAGAGAGAGAGAGAGAGAGAGAGAGAGAGAGAGAGAGAGAGAGAGCAACCACGTACTAGCGATCTATATGTTTAGTACCTAGTACTAAGCACTCTAGTGGTAATCCCCTCTATTGTCTGCTAGGGCCGATGGTCAGCTGGGAGAAGGTAACTGTAACTGCCGTCCCCACCTCCTGACTGCTATCTACCTTGCTAGACGTGGGTGTCTGAGAGCATTCACGAGTGGTGTGCAGACCCTCAGGCAATGACATATGCTCCCTAACAAACCTATCAGCTTCTATGATGTTATCAAACCCCTTCCACTTATAGCACTAGAGCCCTTAGACATTATCTTATCCTTGATATGCTCTTCACATGCCTTCCAACTATAAAATATGGCTGGTCTACCCTCGCCCCCATCATGGGCCACGGCATAGTAAGGAAACCCAGATTGACCACCCTTATTTATCCTTCGTATGGGCATGTTACATAGTAGGCTAGCAGAAGCTTGCAAGCAGGAGAAAAGGAGTTCCCAGGGCTACCTCTAGGTGCAGTGACCTTTACCAAAAACGAAACGAAGAAGAAGAACAGAGTCTAACACAGCACACGCCCGAGCCTTCCGCAGAGCAAGGGCACATTACGCTCCTCCCCTACGCGGGGCACACAGAGGTAAACACCGTCAACATAGTCGGCAACAGCCAGACGGTATCCACCCCCCGACCCTTGCAGGTCAAACAACGATGGGCGTCTCCGCGACGTCCATAATTTTGGATCAACGACATTTAAACACCTATAGAGAGCACAACATTTAACATAAACCCCCTACGCGTGCGGTCCTGGAGAGAAGGCGCGCAAGCTAGCCTTCCACAGGCATAGCTCATAAAGGGATAGATCTAAACTAGGGGACGTACCATCGTCAATGTCGTTGATAACCCTTGAGCTGGCCGCCACCTGGTGTCGTTGAAGGCGAGCCCTGGCCGCCACTAGGTGTCGTTGAAAACAGGGGAAATGGACGCTATTGTCGATAGCACCTCGCCACAGGACCATGGCTGGCCCCGCCGAGTATCCCAGACTGGCCGCTTGCTTTCTAGATCGTCGTTGACTCCCTTACGGGCTGGCCGCCGACCTGTCGGCAATCGTTGAATTCCGGAACCTCTATCTACGCCAAGCACCGCCTTGGTATCCTAATTGCCTTCACTAACCCTCTCCGCGAGAGTTAGCTAACCTCTCCAGCACATTTTCCCTCCGATACCAGTGTTACGTCCCAGCCCAGACACCTAGCCTGAGCTACGTAGCGAAAGATCTACCATGCCGGAAATTAGGAAGATTCAAGGTGGCTTAATGTAGATTGCGCTTCACGACGTGAGTCGTGAGATATCTGGCACCGCGGCTTGATGCCAAGCTAATTGTTACACACTTATATTAGCTAGCAATACCAATTACAAATGGATAATTGCCCCGGGCTCAATGTGAAGGCGTCTTCGCACTTAACATTCATCAAACCAAGAGGACGAGACTCTCGTCCTCGGACCAATTTCACCTAGGTCTGCCACTAAGCTGGCAAGGGGCGCCGACATGGCGCCGACCTTCCAAAGCATGCAGTCCACACAAGATCCTCGGGTCCACATCGACCCTCGATCGCCTACAGAATCCACGCATGATGAGTACAATATCTCAACTAGCTATAAAGTACGCAGCGCGGCGCGACTGCACCGGCCCCTAGAAGATACACGCATACAACAACCTAGGCCCAAAATAACTGGTCCGAATCACACAAACTGTCATAGTTCCATACAAAAGTCCTGACCAAGGGACAATTCCCAAATTAAGTCCCGAAATGAGTCCCAAAGTCCTACGGACTATGACAACAAGTCAAACTACATAATTTATTCCATTGTTACGTCCGTCCGAAAGGGCCGGGACGTAACACCTCCCTAGTCATCACATAACCAACCCATCGACACTCACCCCCGCCGCACCACACACGCATTGCACTAAACAGAAGAGCACACCGACAACGGCGTGATAAGAAGCTCACATCCCAGCCACCACCCCTCTACCACCCCACGTCCCCACTCCCCAGCGACCGCACGGCCCTGCGCCCCAACCCTGCCTCTCAATGACGATCGCGTTACTACCACATCTGACCACTAAACCTCACGATGCTGCCAGCTCACCTCCCAGCCAAGGGGGGGGGTTCCCCCCCCCTCCCACCCACCCCGCTCCCACCCAATTAACCAAGACCAGACCCCCTGTCTCCCAAGTCGCGCTACGGGTCACATTACGTTGCCACAATCGTGACTCTTCCATCTACCTTTTCCCACAATACAATCCACCAATGTCACAGCCTACGACGTCTAGTGTGTCCCGTCCCTGTCCACCCAAGTGCTGCTGTCGCGCGCCGTTCCGATTCGCACGAGTATTGGCTTTACGCGGGGCCGCCATGCACGCGGCCGGCCCGGGGGACGAGGCGAGGCAGCTAGGCGTTGCGCGTGTGCGAGTTGTTACGCCTTTGGCATTTGGGCCTTACGGGAGCAACGCATGCGCCGTAGTGCGACGCGCAGCACTGGGAGTTGACAGCGGTACTGACATGCGTCACCAGGAGGTCAGTGCCAACGCTGGCAAGCAGCACGCACTGGCTACTGGACTACAACACGGACCAAGCTAGGCTGCCAGGCTGGCAATTATGCGGATTGTGCAGGCTGAACATGCACGTGCACGCAAGCTGGCGCGTTATTGATCTCGAGAACTGTCCGCTGCAGGTAGATAATGTCGTGCAATATTGGCATTGATATTCGGCAGGCTGGCAAGCCGCTTTTGTGAATGCGACGAGGCAGCTTTTCTCGTCAGGGCCAGCTAGTTGTCGTACATGCTTGGTTGGTGATATAGTTGTTTGGCAAGCTCAGGGGTCGGCAAGTCGACACTTAAGTGCTCTGCGACAAGGGCATTTTGTCGTCTGGGATTTCTGGCCTACCCAGGTTGTCTAGTTGATTTTGTCGTCTAAAGAGAAAGTGCTAGATGATATGTTTCATATGCGGAACAGGGAGTCGCTGCAGACAACGACTTAGGATTTTGTGTACTTTTAGGTCTCGGTGCTGACCAAAGCCGAGTGCCACGGAGTAGCATTTAGATGAACGCGGATCAGTGAGTTTCTGGTCTTCCCAAGATGTGATGAATGGAGCCATGGTTTCAACCAGCGGCTTTTAACCTTTACCACAGTTGCCTCACTACCCTGTGGTCACTAGCCTGAGGCGGCAGTACCCACGGACGGTGTTGGGAAAAGACGCTTGGCCACTGCTGTGTCCGAGCCTTTCTAGGTCTCACCATTGCTGCCAGGCCTTGCACGCCTTGGCAGGTCCGCCACTGTCAATTTCCTTGGTTGCATCAATCCAGGACGTCTGTCCTTCCATGAATGACAGTAACGCTCTGGATTTATCCGTCATGACAAGTACCCGTCCATCCCAGGCCTGCAGGACTGCCAGTCCTGAAGTCCTGTGACATTCTTGGTACCATCAACCAATATTGACCACAGTACCTCCTAGTGACAGTCGGTCCTGTGACACGTAACGTGTGATGGTTCACCCAACACTGCCACGTGCCCTGTCCCTCACGTGTCCTTAGTCCTGGTACTGCTGTAGCGTCCGGCGGCATTACTTCGGGACTTGATAACTCTCAAGTTCCTTGTCCAAATGAGGCGTTTAGCACGGCGTTGGAAAGGCCACTTCAAGTATGATATGCTTAGCATATTGCATCACCAATATGCTAACTCCAACCCTTTCTTGTTTTGGAGCTGCAAGCTTCACACCATGACCAACCCATTCCTTGCTGCCTTGTGAAATGGACACCTGGTTACCCTGGACTTATAATAAGCCTCATGAGCACCCCTTTTGCCACCTTAATGGTATCCTTCTTAGGGATCTATGGTTCAACCCTGCCATCTGATCATTAACTTGACCTGCAGGTCATCCCCAACCCTTTCTTTTGCAACTGTACCTTGGCTTGGGCTTAAAGGAGGATATTGAATATTCCTTAGGCAACATATCCTGGATATCTGAATGAGAGGCCCTGACTACAGGAAACGTATTACAGTGAGTTCCTGGTCTTCCCAGTTATCACTGGCGCCCGTTTCATGGCGCCCGCCCCGAGCGTTCCAGGCATCATCCATCCAAATGTTCACCAATGGAAACCACTTCAACACCACTGTGCCACTGCTTGATGGGGAGCCCATGTCATCACTGGGTGTTAAAGCCCAGGAGTCATACATACCAGGCTGTGGCTCAACTAGGGAATCGAACCCTACCCCAGAACCCCAGGTTAAACTTAACCTGGTCACATGACAGACAACAAGAGAGATTGGCATACAACATGATTATGTTTTATTATAGAATATCCACCAAAACCAATGTTGAGTGTTCCCAGTGGACCAGCCTGCACCAGCAAGGCCCAACTGTCAGGTTACAACACCATAATATCCAAGGTTGTCACTTATTCACAGCTAAAGAAAACTAAACAAGAGAGATATATACAAACAACCTGGAAGAACTCTCAACATGGCCTGCCCTGTCATGGCCTAACTGCCCGAGGCCAAAGGCATCCCACTGTGCTAATCCTTTACAGGAAGAGCTTGCTCCTGTTGAGCCTTCTACCTGCTTGGTGACAGGTAGGCTACCTGTTGCCCTCCCCCCTGGGGACAACAGCACTGGTCAGCCACCAACTGGCAAAGGCTGGACTTCAAGTCCCACCAGAAAAGGGGTACATGAGCCCTTTGAGCACAGGGTATTGCAGCTCAGCCTTGCTCTCCAGCTTGGTGAGGGCGTCTGCTGGGTTGTCAACACCAGGCACATGTTCAAGATGAGCAAGGTAAGACATCTCCTTCAGCAACAAATAATCCAGATCCCTGCTCCTGGCGAGCTGTCTGTGCACAAACTGCACCATGCCCATGCTGTCTGTCTTGACCAGTGTGTGCAGCTGCAAGCTACAGGAAGCTACCTGACAGAGCTGGTAGAATAACTCCCTGAGGTAAAGAGCAGTGTGTAGCCCCTCACATATTGCCCTGCACTCAGCAATGTCACTGCTGGGCGTCACCCTGTTCTGTAACCTACTGTACCAGCTGACCAGAGAAGTGTGCTCCTGTTGTAGTGTAATGAGTGCTGCTGCCCTACCCCTGACATCCGTCACCTTCCTGCTGTCCATGGAACTGTCCACAAAAAGCACCATGTTGAGTGGTTTGTACAAGTCCACAGCTGCCAGTATGAGTGGAGGTGAGCTCCTGACAGACTCAACCACCTGCTCTGCCCCTACCTCAACCAGCTGAGCATCTGTGAGCCTACTCAGCACCAACAAATCTGGGGCACAAATGCTAGCTAGCCAAGCCAACATTCCCCTGATTGTGGCACACCTGGCCTGGGTAATGGGCTGCTGGAGGGCATCAATGATCTGCTGAGGATAGTTGTTGCCACCCTCCATCTTGATAAACCAAGTACCTGCCCTCTTGATCAGCGTGGCCTGCATTCCACAAAACACCATGGGCTCATCCTGCTTCATGTGCTGGACCTTTCCTAACTCAAACCTCTTCTGGATCTTGGACAGTACTGAATCCACCCACTCAGGAGGCCCTAGAAGGTGCAGGTCATCTCCATGCAGAGATGCAAACACAGGCAACCCTTCATGAGTACTCTGGAACAAGCAAGGATCAACTGGAGACACAGTAAAGCCACAGTGAGTTTTCAGAAACTTTTCCAGGCTCTTTCTCCAGATGATAGGGCTGGACCTGAGACCCTCCAAACCCTTGAGTATTCTGAGATATTTTGACTTGATCTCTGCTCTCCACACCTTGGGCACTGTTACAAAGAAGGGAGGGATATCACGCCACGTCTCCTTGGCCTGCTCCACATCACCTTAAGAAAAGCCCTCTTGAAATCAATCAGCACAGAGCTGTACGCAATGCCCTTGACCAGGAAAGACAGATATATACACAGAACAATCCTCCAGGTATCATGCAGCATCCCAGGCGTATACAACTCCTCATCTGTCAGCTCCCCCGTGCCATGGTACTCAGTCACAACTGGCCTCACATGTGGCACCTGCACACCGTCTATCTCCTTCAGCTTGAGCACAAACAAGAGCCTTAGCAACTGATGCTCCCTGGGCAACTCATCCACAGGCTCAGCACAGTTAGACACTATCCAGTCATGCCCACTGGAGACAAACCCTAGAATCCATGCCTTAGCCATCTTGGGGCTTTGCATCAACTCTACCAACTGGTGCCAGGAAATAGGACTGTGACCAGCAATCTGGTACTTGTGCACCCCCAAGTCCCGTGGATCTAGGGTGGTTGGGATGATCAACAAGTCCTCAGCAATGGGCTCCTTGCCTTCAGGCCCCACACTCTGCTGCCCCTTCACAGCCTTGACTGCCACAGCTAGACCCTTGGAGTAGTGATATCTCTGGAGGGGCAAACTGCCATGACCTTCTAGTGCAAGCTCATCTGCTGACAGAGTCACTCCTGGCATGCACAAGAAATTCTGGCCCAAAATGGCAGGCCCCTGGTACCCTTCCACCACACAGAACGCAGTGGGGACACCCAGGATAGGCACAGTCACTTCCCCTAGGATCTTCATTGTTACAGTGCCCGTAAAGTCACTCACTGCCCTGCAGCCAGCCTTATTCACCTTCAGGCCCTGAGCATCCTCCACCCTGATGATAGACACCTCTGAGTTAGTATCCACTTCTAGGGTAGCAGCCCAGCAAGAACCCCATTCAGTCAACTTAGATACCTTGGGATCCTTGTGCTTGTTGAACATGAGCGACCGGACAATGTCTGCCATGAGTGGCCTCTTGGACCCTGGTGCAGGCCCAGCCCCCGTTGGCTCCACCACAGGTGATGCAGTTGCCTCCTGCACCTCATCATCATCAGAGGGATAGCCACCTCCCACGTCAGTGACAGGCACATCAACTACCTGGTCCTTAACCTGGCCCTCCAGCCAACACTGGGGTCCAGGCCCGTCTGCAGGCCAGATTGCATGTGGCTTGCGTTCCTTGACGTTGGCCCAGCTCAACCTGTAAACATGCCTGGGATTACTCTCCAAGGCCACAAGGCAGGAACGATTGGCATCTTCCACACAGGTCACCACCCCGTTCTGCCACTTGCCCCTCTTGCCCTGCATTGATGGCTCCTTCCACATTCTGACCTTCAGCCCCACCTGAGGCCTCAGCACATTCCAGCCCCTATCCTTGCGTCTCAACTGAGCAAACACCCTGTCTGCTTTCCTCAAGCAAGCCTGGACCACTTCCTGGGCTAGCATCCCAAACTGCAGTGCTACAGGATTGACAGCCACCCCGTCATAATAGTAGTTTATTCTGAGGTTCAACTGTTCTTCCACCTGCCTGGTCCACACTGCCCTCTCCAAAGCAGATGCTACCAGTGGCACCTTAGGTTCTGCCAGCACTACGGTCTTGACCTCCCTGATGGATCTCTCCACAGCACCTTGCTGTCCATGGCTCTCCCTGGGCGTGACCAGCAGCTTGCATGGCAGTTGCTCCTGCTGTGACAGTAGGCACTCAAACTGAATATCAGCCTGTACTGTCTTGTACACCCCAAAGCCTGGTAAGAGAGTCTGCAAGCCCAGCAGCAGGGTATTCCCCTTCATATCTGGCAGAATCTGGAGCAGCCTGTACCTGCTAAATCTGTCCACTGCCACCAAAATGTATAAGCCCCTGATATGCTGGACGTCTACCTGGATGTCCCCCTTCTCCCTGGCAGGCTCCCTAGCATGGGACCTTGGCTTCTTGGCAGCATTCTCCTTACAAGCACATTGCTCAGCTGCAGCCCTGCATGCTTCCCTCAGTGGCTCATCTCCAATCTTCCAACCAAACATCTCAGCCATGGCTGTGTGACCAAAGATATTGTGCAGCCTGCGTCCAGCATCCGTGTAGCTCAGTTGCCTAGCCAGATTACGCACCTGGGAAGACGCCTGGACGGGCCCTGCGTGTGAGGACGCAACATCCACCTTCTGCATCTTGGATCCAGAGGACCCAGCAGACCCTCCCAGCAGAGCATCTAGGCTCCCAGAGCCAACCCTGTCTGGGGACCCTCCACCTGTTGACAGTTGAGGGGATTGTTGTGCTGCAGCATGCATGCAATCTTGTGGAATGAGAACATCAGTACACCCCTGGTGCTGATCAGAGGTGGCACCCTGCCCAGATTTATTTACATGTGAAGCTGTGTCCCCACAGGGTGTCTCACTATGTACACGGGACTGCTTCACTAGTCACTTCTGATCAGACTGCCCCTTCTTCTTGTTTGGGCAATCCCTCTTCCAGTGACCTTCCTTGCCACAAGCAAAACACTTGCTCTTGCCAGACCCTCCCCCTGGGGCCTTGCTGTCCTGCTTGTTCTGGTTGCCTGAGGCCTGATTGTTATTCTGCCCCTGGCCACCACCCTTACCCTGCTGATGGCTGTTACGGTTGCCAGACTGGTTCCCCTGATTCTGGTTCCCCTGCTGACCTCCTCCACCACCCTGGTTCTGCTCCTTCTGGGCCTGCTTCCTTCTCCTGCTACCATACCGTGTCCCAGATGGGGTACGGTTCTTGCCCTGGCTAGCCTGAGACGCTGACCCTCCCTGAGAACTGATACCCTTGCAGGTAGGGACCCGGGTCCTGAAGTTTAGTATCACACGCTTCAGAGCCCCCCAGGTGCCATCAGTGAGATCACAGAGCTGCCTAGCAGTAGCCCTACCTTCCTCTGACAAGCCCATCTTATCAAAGAAGTGGTCTGCTGCTGCCCTGACTGTCACACTGAAGCCCTGCTTCTTGCCTGCCTCCACGATCAACTCAAACCTGGCCAGCTCAGCAGCCACCTCACCCTTGATCTCAAACTCATCAAATTCTCTCTTCTTTTCCATGGTGAGATTGTGAACCCTGTCAGAAAACTCCTCCTTGATGTCATAGGAACTGCAGCCAAGTGTGCCCCTCTTTCAGAGCATGCCTAGCCATGTCATTGACCCTTTCAGACGACCCCTTGTTTGCGGTGGAAGAGTGAAACACCCTGACAATATCCACACCTGCTGCGACAGAGCCCACAACTAGCTTCATGTCATCAAGCCATTTATCCAGGTTGTCTTGCTTCAGGGAGGGTTGAGCGCTTTCTGCCCATTCATGACTGTCACAGCATCAGAAAATGGACGGGTGCCAGGCAACACACTCCCCACACGCACTGGTGGTGCCTGGGGAGGGTCAATCCTAGCCTCCAAACGCTCGGGCAACATACCAGACACCCTATCGTGAACAGCAGCTTGCTTTGCAGCACGCACACCTGGGGTGACGATGGCGTCCTCCTCACCAGGCGTTGTGAGCACCACTGCATCCGTAGGTCGCCTGGCACGCTTGACTTTCTCCGCCTCAGCTTGCCCATCACGCCACCGCTTGTGTGTTCTCCCGGCTCTGGGGTCCATCTCTGGGATAGGTTGCCCAGCTGGCGCCTCCACGCCCCTCTCCTCCATCGCCTCCCCTTCCTCTCTGGCGATGTCCTCCTCTGCCGTTCGCTCCCGTTGCTCCTCGAATGTCGCCGCACCCCGGCTTGCCCTCCTAGGCATTATATACAATGGCTGCGACCAACTTTGCAACAAGAAAACAGCAAACTCTCCACCTATCCTCCACCCCCTCAAGCCTCGTTTTCAGACGAAGCTTCTCCTGCAACCGGTGCAGGTGCTGGCTCGTGGAACGGTCCCTCCACCGGATTCAATGGCTGCCCCTGGTCGTCGTGAGTAGGCACAGGCCTAATAACCACCGGAAGCCTCAAACCATACGCGTAATCACGTATCCAGCGAGAACGCCCCCACCTCAGCAAATGGGCCTCACCTAAACCAACGTTGTCGTCAATGTGGTAGCGATTAAGCTCGTCCCGCTGCGCCTGCTCACGGCCCTCCTGAGAGCCGTCGCCCTCGTGACGCCTCTGGGCCGGCTGTACTACCGCCCCTGCTGGCTGATCTACGAAGTCGTAGAAGGCGTCGTCGGCTGAGACCTCTCGACCGCCAACCACGTCGACAGTCAAACTTAGCTGGTTTAACTCTCGGCGAGAATGTGGAGTATCCCGACTAGTGTAGATGGAGAAGGGATTAAGAGTAATGAAGACACGATCAGCAGCGCCTCTGGTCAACTCTAAGACAGAGTGCGCCAGATTCTGGCACTCTGCCACCAACGCCTGCGTACTGCCACGAACGATGGCCTCCCGCCTGTCCCGGGCGACCTGCACCACGTTTGGCACGCCGGTGTAGTCGTCCCCAAGGCGGAGATTGGCGACAAGGTCGTTTATCTCTCGGGCACCCCCGAGGCTTATGGCAATTATCTGCAAAAGCAGAGTGACCACCTGCTCAAACGCGAATGCGTTTGTGTGGCCAGCCCGCCAAGACGCTGGCAGCCTTCTGATGATTTCCGCGAGGTCCTCGCGAAATCTCAGCAGCTGCTCGGCGCTCCTCGGACGTACTCGCCCGGCGCCGACACCGCTCTAATATTTCGGCGCACTTCCTCCGAGTCCTCGTGCCCTCCTGCGGGTACTGGACTGGACGCCGCTACCGTTGCTGCACGCGCAAAGGTGTTTGTCCTAGCTTCAGAGTCCGAATTCGACATATCCGTCGACCAGACTGTAATACGATTTAGATGAACGCGGATCAGTGAGTTTCTGGTCTTCCCAAGATGTGATGAATGGAGCCATGGTTTCAACCAGCGGCTTTTAACCTTTACCACAGTTGCCTCACTACCCTGTGGTCACTAGCCTGAGGCGGCAGTACCCACGGACGGTGTTGGGAAAAGACGCTTGGCCACTGCTGTGTCCGAGCCTTTCTAGGTCTCACCATTGCTGCCAGGCCTTGCACGCCTTGGCAGGTCCGCCACTGTCAATTTCCTTGGTTGCATCAATCCAGGACGTCTGTCCTTCCATGAATGACAGTAACGCTCTGGATTTATCCGTCATGACAAGTACCCGTCCATCCCAGGCCTGCAGGACTGCCAGTCCTGAAGTCCTGTGACATTCTTGGTACCATCAACCAATATTGACCACAGTACCTCCTAGTGACAGTCGGTCCTGTGACACGTAACGTGTGATGGTTCACCCAACACTGCCACGTGCCCTGTCCCTCACGTGTCCTTAGTCCTGGTACTGCTGTAGCGTCCGGCGGCATTACTTCGCGACTTGATAACTCTCAAGTTCCTTGTCCAAATGAGGCGTTTAGCACGGCGTTGGAAAGGCCACTTCAAGTATGATATGCTTAGCATATTGCATCACCAATATGCTAACTGTAGCTTTGGTGTAATTGAAGCAGTATGGACGACAAAGCGGTTGTCGTCAGGATCAGATACTGAGCGTGGCTACGAGGTAAGGCTGACGCAAGATATTGCGTAAGTGTGAGGCATTCATTGGGATAAGTGTGTGTTTCCACCAGGGCGTTGGATGTAGCTCTGTGTGGATCTTTGAACTCTGTCTTGGTCATGGTGGTGCGTGGCAAGTGTGGCCAGCCCTCCTTTCTTTCATCGAGCCCAGCTATTGCTGAAACAGAGCTGCCAAGTTAGGTAGAGTATTGGTAATAAAAACGTTCATTTCATTTGCAACAAAGAACCCAGTGTGAAGCCTAACCTAGTCATACCTCACTCTCAGGTCTCACCTTTTTGAGAAGTGCAGTTGGCACCAGTGGCTTCTCGTCTTATCCACACAGAGCTAACTGAGAGTTGGTAGGTAAGCTTGGTCAAGGCTGAGGCCTCTTCCTGAATACTAGGAATAGAGGTAAAGCTGGCTGTGCAAGGCTGTCAAGGCAGGCAGCTTGCAAGCAGGTCCTGAAGCAGCATTGGTTTTCAGCTTTCAGGCAATTGTTTTCTTTCTCCTTGCCCTGTGCATCTGGTGTGGTGCCAGCAAGTTGAAGGGGCCAAGTGGTGGCCCCTGTGGTGCATACTGATTTTGCACTAGGTCTGCTCACTCTGTAGCCCAGTGATTGGTTGCAGAAACGGTGCTCACGAGAGCACAAGCACGAAGCTTGATGGCAGACCAAGATGGTCAACATCAAGGGGGCGCCAACCCCAACCAAGGCACGGTGGTGGATGGCGCACCGCGGCAGGGTGATGCTGCAGGCACGCAGGCATCCTTGCCAACTGGCGACAACGGCAATGGGCCACTCGTCCCACCAGCAGCCTCGGGTTCCGGGATGGGCAATGGGGGGGGGGTCGCCGATCGGAGTGGTGGCGTTGTTGGTGGTGGTGGTGACACATCGGTCGTCAACGGAGGGCTGGGTGGCAGCGCGGCAGGTCCTCAAGATGGAACAGTACTTCCCATCACACCATCATCGCAGATTCGGCTCAGCGGGTTGGCAGGCACCGGGCTAGCGCCGGGGCCAAGTGCCAGCCAGGGGGTGGGTGCGGATGTGTTGCAGCAGATTTTGCAACATGTAGCACAATCCCAACAACAGATGCTGAGCAGCAACAGCAGGCTATGCAGTTGCAGCAGCAGCAGACGGCGCAGTTGGCGGCGCAGATTGCAAGTCTGCACGCGACGTGGACCGCGCAAGCAACGCTGACACCAGCGCCGCACCTACCACAGCCGCAAGTGTTGCAGCCGCAGGCGCAAGTTTGGCAGCCCCAAGCGCAGGTGTTGCAGTCGCAGGTGCCTTAAATGTCGCAGGCACCATCCGTGCAGCCACAGGCGCAAGTGCCACAGATGCAGGCGTCGCGGCAGCATGTGCCTGGGATGCCTAGTGCACAAACTGGGTTTTCTTTTGGCGTGCCGCATGCGCCGGCACCAACAAACCCAGTGACGCCACGGCTACAAACACCGTGGGTGCGGCCAGGCATCATTCCGGGATTGCAGCTAGGCAGTCCATACACGGTGGAACGAGGCTATGGGCTGGAGCCGAGGTTTGTGGCTACACTAGGAAGGGGTCTGTGACATTTTGTGATATTTTTTAATCACAAAATGTCACTTTTGTGACATTTTGTGATAAAAAAATGATAAAACGTGACAAAATGTGACAAAATGTGATAAAACTGTGACAAATTGTGATCGAGACATGTCATGATTGTGACAAAACGTGACAAACGTGATAAAACCAGCATATTTTGTGATAACGTCATTATCACAAAATGTCAAAGTGTCACAAAATGTCACAAACCCACAGAAAAACAAAATGTGATAAGGTGATAAATCACAACCACTCAGGGGAAGTGATATTCTGATCAGACACTCCGCAAAGGTGAAAACCTTTGCGTTCAGTGCCGGGCCGCGGAAAACGCGGAAAACGCGATCTACAAATGAATCCGACCTGAATCGAACTGGGGACCTCTCGCACCAAATTTTGCTGACAGCAGGACGGACGTCTCCGGTTACCATGGCATCGCCAACTTACACCTACAGTCATCCGCAAAATTTCTCCTGTCCGGGGAGTGATGCAAGCCTTTCGGATTTGGTACTAGATAAATCACTCGAGATCTGTGTGTAGGAGTACTACACACGTGTCTGCACGCGAGACTTGTTCAGTCTCGCACCGTGAGACGGGCTGAACACGGCTGAATCCTTCTTTAGAAGGGGGCGTAGCCGGTACTATCGAAATCAGCCAAACGTATATTCTGATCAGACACTCCGCAAAGGTGAAAACCTTTGCGTTCAGTGCCGGGCCGCGGAAAACGCGGAAAACGCGATCTACAAATGAATCCGACCTGAATCGAACTGGGGACCTCTCGCACCAAATTTCGCTGACAGCAGGACGGACGTCTCCGGTTACCATGGCATCGCCAACTTACACCTACAGTCATCCGCAAAATTTCTCCTGTCCGGGGAGTGAGGCAAGCCTTTCGGATTTGGTACTAGATAAATCACTCGAGATCTGTGTGTAGGAGTACTACACACGTGTCTGCACGCGAGACTTGTTCAGTCTCGCACCGTGAGACGGGCTGAACACGGCTGAATCCTTCTTTAGAAGGGGGCGTAGCCGGTACTATCGAAATCAGCCAAACGTATATTCTGATCAGACACTCCGCAAAGGTGAAAACCTTTGCGTTCAGTGCCGGGCCGCGGAAAACGCGGAAAACGCGATCTACAAATGAATCCGACCTGAATCGAACTGGGGACCTCTCGCACCAAATTTTGCTGACAGCAGGACGGACGTCTCCGGTTACCATGGGGAAGTGATATATCACTTAGGGGAAGTGATATACTCAGGGGAAGTGATATATCACAAAGCACGCATAATGCACATCCGCAGCAAGGAAGTGCGTGCATGCCGCAGCAGAGATGGAGAAGGAAAAGGCCAAGGTGGGACACGGCAAGGTGGCAATGCCAGGAGAGACAACACGTGCAGCGGTACGGGGCAAGCTTTCAAAGGATGACACCAAGAACTCGCCACTGAGAAAGTTCTTAAGCGCAGGTGACAACTTGAAAAACCAGAGGGGGGTACTGAAAGGAACTGACAAAACAAGCTGGAAACACCCTTAGGTGCATGATAAAATGCACCACAATGTCATGTGCCGTGGGAGACATGGTTTATTGCAAAAATATCGACTGGGATGTTAAGAAAAACACCAATATTGAACATTCAGGGCAATCGTCATCACGGTCATCAAGTGTCAACCTCCGACCCATCGCTGGCCAAGCATCCATCATGCTGATCAAAGGTGGCATCGTCAATATCTACACTAAATCACAACACTGCATCATGCATCCATTGCTCTGAGCTCACAACACTGGTATGATAAAATGGCAACGGGGAGTGAACATGTTCAGATGGCATGCAACAACCCGATGAAATGGCACAACTGATCAAATACGAACACCAACTGTATTGATACACACACAAGGAACGGTGCACTCAAGCATGGCTGTGGGTGGTGTGCAAAATGGACACCCACAATCATCTCACAAATGCAATATAAAATCTGTTGACCGACAAGCACAACGGGGCTCAACAGTCCTCGTCATCAAAGTCATCATCCTCATCATCACTGAAACCATTACGAGGGCTGTCCCAGCCACCATTGCTGAAATATCTGGATGACTCTCTAGAAACAATCACAGGACACTGTCGAGTGCTACGGCAATGTGACCAAGGCTCAGAGCCTACAAAATCTGCATCCGCATGTGGCCTCTCGCCGTGTTGGACTGACGGATGTGCCCAGCCCGACTGTGTTAGGTATATTGCCTGCATGCAAGACAAAAATACATCATCCGGCAAAGCACGCATCGGTACACACAAAAATTTGTTAGTGAGATGAAGCCACGCGCTGGACGCGCCAACAACTGTCAACTTTGCATGACTTCAGTTCACTTGTATGTAAGGATGCGGGGGAGATCGCAGCAGTTGCGTGGCTATCTATGAGTACCGGCCTAGTTTTAGGACAAAGAAGGTGAGATACTGGGCCAAGAGAGAGACAGGGGTGCTCGAGAAAAAAATTGGCCATGGATGTTCACCTAAATTGTATCTACATGCCTCACAAGTTGTAGGGAACTGCACACCCAGGAATCCTGGAGTCGCAAAGGTTCCCTAACATGCCAAGAGGCCTCACAATCTACTTCATTGCAATCTCTGTATGGTTAATACGGCAATAAGAAAGAAACGCCTGATTAGTGCCAAGAAAAAGCAAGGCCAATCAACCAACAATATGCCCCGTTACAGGTAGGATGAACTCTAACGAGGCTGAAGGCTCTACGTCTGCAATTGACACTAGCAGGAGTCGTTCAGGGTGGGGTGTGGGGGGGAGGGAATGACAAAAAGCTGTGATCTGAGCAAAAAGGATAAATATGCAAAGATGCTACCCATGCAAGGAAGCGAGACATAGTCCAGCAATGCCAGGAATGTCAGCCGAGGCTACTGGATTGCAAAGAAGGTTCTACCGACAGCGAAGGAATTGGTACGAATAATGCCAACTATTTGTAGCTGAGAGCATCACCAGCGGGCTACAAAAAAATCATGCACGGAAGCTGGAAGAACAAGGCCAATGGTGGCTGACGCGCACAGCACGTTGATAATTTGAGGAATGAGCACTACATAAAGAATGATCACCGTTGCTCACCATCAAGAATTCGCCGCGCTGGACAGGCGACCAAGAGCTTGTCGCTGCCACATGCGATGGGGCCGCGTGCAAGCCCAACGGTATTAGGCATCACAAGTACACGCGCAAAATTGACACCACAATGGCAACACAGATGCACACATACGAATGTATAACGACCGAAAGCATAAACAGAGAATCAGTTGGTTAAGACAAGGAAAGTGGCGCAAGAGCAGCCCATGTCATGCAACTCTCAATCTGAACAAGGTTATGCCCTTCATGAAAACTAAATCAGATGTCGTTTGCATAGTCTATTGACCTTGTACGAATGAGATAGTGAAACTGCTGCAGCATTCATGGCAAGCACGGCTAACTTGGCATGAAACCGAGCGGCCCACAGCAGCCTTGGCCCTAGGGCGATACGTGAGAATGCCACGTGCGTACGGCATGCATGTTAAAGTCGATGCAAACTTATTAGTATTTCAGGCGAGGAATTCCTTGCTCACCTCAACTGGTAAAGAGTGGGCAGCTTCTGGATGTCCGAATGTGCTGTGCGTACCACTGAGCGAACAGATCGATTAAAGCTTTATTCTAGACCATGCCTATGTTTCTCCCCCGATGGCTGCTTGTAGCCTTGTCCGAGCTCGCTCCTGAATTCATTTGAGACGACGCCCTAATGGCTACATAAATCACGACGGTCATCAGTGAGCCTATGCTCCTATTCCAACCACCACGTGCGTTCATACAGAAGCGACATTGCTGGAAATCAAAAGGCACATAATCCCGCCTTGGCTGCGAGCCGATCGCAGCTCCCTTCCACCTTTCCCACCTGTGCAGCGTGGATAGATGTGCAACTCTAAGGTCTTTTTTTTTTCGCGTCGTCTTAACTTCAACTTCAACCGTAACACCCGCGCAACCACTGGAATTAGGGCTCGCAATTCGCCAAGTCCCATCAACGTCGCAAAGTCTGGTGTCGTCGCTCTTCCTGTCATCAATCATTAGTGCCAAATACTATCGTCATTACTGTCGTCATTAGAGGCCCTTTAGGCCTTTACTATCGTCAGTCACTCGCTTTGTGACGATAATAACGTACGGTAGATGGCATCAGTCGTACTTCCCGCCCCCCCCCCTGCCCACGTCCCCTTCCGATTTCTCCGCTACTACATCTCGCCCCAAGTAGAAGTTTGCATTTTGCCATACATTAGGAATAACTGACTGACGAAACTAGTAAAAAGACGACTGACATGACTCTCTAGTATCGCTTGGTTGGGACCGCTGGCCTGGAATCGTAACTGTTAGCCGTACCGTTCAGACTACAGTCCACAGCAGCCCCTAGCTTGGGAGTCTGGAATGAATGGACAAAAATCTTTCGCAACATGCGCAAGTCTGGAATCAACCCGTCAGGATCCTTGCGCAAAATTCAAATATTACGCCGAAACCGATGGCAAACGACTAGGTGCACGCAATGGCTAAGGCAGTGAGGGGCTGAGGGTACGCTCGAGCGAAGGGGCCACCTAGTTTTATGTAACCACAGAGTGTGCAATAACAAACGGGGCTGCAGGTCCACGAAACGACGTGATTTCTCTAGCAATTGCGGCGTAGCAGTTTGGATCATGATGTAGGTGCACTTAGGATGTATGTCGAGTTTAATTAAGCATGGAGGTAGCAATGAGGGACTGAGACACATCATATCCAGTTCTGAATCAAGCCGTTCTTTACGCTGAAACACAGCGCAAGCAAGATCTCCGGAACCTGCCGCCAAGCTCCTTAGCCGCTAAGGTTAGCAAAATTCTGCCAGCTTCTTTTACAGCGGTTAGCATGCCGTGCTCATGTGTATGAGGCCATTTCATGGCGGCCGGGTAAAGCTGGCCATGTCTTTGAGAGCTTTGAATATGTATTCTCTGAAGGCTTTCAATACCATGGTGCTTTCTGCGCTCGGCATCTTATGTGTGCCTTCGAATTGCCGTTTTCCTCTTCAATTGCGCGTGTACCTGCGGGTGACTGATACCGTTGGGCTGGCCTCACCTGCGGCCTACCCGCGAATGGCAGGCTAGCTCCTGGTCGAGACTTGTGGTGAGTAGTGGGTACCATCGCATACCTGGAGTCTGTACTTTGTTATCGACGTGCTGTATGTGGCATTGCTAGAATGCATCCAGTTCTTCCTGTTTCTAACTCCAATTACTTGGCATTTTTGCAATCATGCTCCGCCTACATTTAAACACACATGCGTTGCATTTTTTCATAAGGCTTCTTTGTTGTTGAAAGCCGTAAACTGTCTTTCTGCTATTTACATCCCGTCTGCCGCGACTTTCTCCGGTTTTCCCCCATTGACCCCATCTCTGCTGCACTTTCCATCAGCTCCTTTTTGTTGACAATCAGCGCTTTTAACCTTGTTAGCAAATTGTAAAAATGACACTGTCTAATATATATGAGAAAAATCCTTGTGCCTATTTTTATTAGGAGTTCAGTCATTGGGCTCTAGGAGACATGTGTGATCAACTTTGAGGCTCGTCCTTTGGGATAAAACCTCCAAAGAGTCACACCACTGGACGAGTTATCTTGAACCAGAACTTTTTGTTGGAACACTGACTGAGAGCAGCACGCTTAAGGTTTTGTAAGAAAATCATTTTTTCTCTGAAACGCCATAGCTCCTTTCTAATCATTGTGATTGTGTTGCGTATTCCTTGTCAGTCAGTTAGTTATGTATTCCTTATCATGGGACAGGCGGAGGGGGGCTAATAATTCCTCATGGGGGCAGCAAGGGAGTTTGTAGCACACGCAGTTATGAGCTTTGCTTCTTTCAACATGTTGCTCATAATATCCAATTTCGTGGTTTCTTGGTCTTTGGTATCTTCATAATAGTAGTGCTAGGGTCTCACTTGGTCACCCTTACAATGTTAGTGCCCTTCAGCAATCTCATTTTTAGTCAAATTAGGCTTCAATGGTCATCGATTTGAAATGGGAAGCGTAGTGAAGGCCGGTTCACGCCGAGAGAAACGCAGCGCTGCCGATCCAAGAGTGCAGCCGTGCACGAAGCTCGCAAAGCGGCCTGCAGCAGCACCACCACCGCCGGCAGCGCCGACAATCCTGCCCCCGACAGCACTCCCTTCAACAACCGCCACAGCATCGGTGCCATCATCCATGTTGCCTGCGCAAAGAGCAGATGAAGACATGGCCTCGGTAGAGGCGGCGCTGGCCGCGCTCCTTGCCAAGAAGGAGGCAATGATTGCAGCCAGAAAGGCGGCCGATGTCTCCCATGCAACCCCTGAAGTAAGTCTCAGGAGTGGGTGGGGTTGTAAACCTGGACATGGTTATGAGTGGTGTGATTTGGGGGGTTGCAAACAGGGGTAGTTCATGAGTGGGCAGAGTGGGGGCTGTGGGAAATTGGGGTTATTTATGAGTGGAGGGGCTGTAAACTGGGTTGTTTTTTAGTGGGCTGAGCGGGGGCTGTTGGGGGGTTGTAGCCGCGTTATTTATGTGGGCTGGGCGGGGGCTGTCGGAAACTGGGATTATTTATGAGTGGGCAGTGTGTGAAACTGTTTTTTTTTTTTTTTTAACAACTGGTTGAGGAGGTTGTAAACACTTGGGATTATTTATGGGGGGGGGGGGGGGACTGTAAACTCGGTGGCATTTGAGGTGGCTGAGTGGCGCACTCGTTTTTCATAGCCCCCGGGGGCTGTGGAGAACTGGGGTTAACATGAGGGGGAGGTTGTAAACTGCATGGGTGGTTTATGAGTGGGCTGAGTGGGGGGCTGTAGGAACCTGGGGTTATTTATGAGAGGGGGGGTCTAAACTGGTGTGGTTTATGTCAGAGTGGGCTGAGTGGGGCTGTGGGAAACTGGGATAATGTGTGGGTGGGGGGTTGTATTTAACTGGATTGTTTATGAGTGGGCTGAGCAGGGGCTGTCATAAACTGGGATTATTTATGAGCAGGCAGTGTGTGAAAAGTGGGATTTTTTTGTTTTTGATTACTGATTGAGGGGGTTGAAAACCATTGGGATTATTTATGAGGGGTGGCGGGTTGGAAACTGGGTGGTTTATGGGTGGCTGAGTGGTGACTGTGGGAAACTGGGGTTATTAATGAGAGGGGGGTCTAAACTAGGGTGGTTTATGTCAGAGTGGGCTGAGTGGGGGCTGTGGGAAACTGGGATAATGTATGAGTGGGGGGGGTCTAAACTGGGTTGTTCATGAGTGGGCTGAGCGGGGGCTGTCAGAACCTGGGATTATTTATGAGTGGGCAGTGTGTGAAACTGGGATATTATTATTATTATTATTTTTAAATGATTGCAATTTTACAGCCCCCTCATGAGGGGGTTGTAAACACTGGGATTATGAGTTTGCGGGCGGGGGAGGCCGCCTTGCTGTTCTTGAAACCCATTCAAGGATGTTCTAGGCAACACGTTGATTTTGATGTGCAACATTTCTATTGATCGAGGCTGTGAAAGGCTATGACACATCTTGAGTGTTTAAACTTGCCTTTTTTTTCTGCTCACAGGGAGACAAGGTGCCGGCCTCCTCGTCGTCGTCCACTTGACATCGTCATCTAGGCACTACGGCTGCGCATGTTTGTTTTTGTTTTCTTGATCTATACCGAGCGCTTTCTTGTTCATGAATTGGTTACTAGGGTGCGGTGGCAGATGAGACAATTGACACCAACCATCCGTTCATGTTTCTTGCGCATGTGCGTTTTTTAATGCATTCCAGGAACATTCCGAGATTTCTGTCACGCAACGACAAGCGCCAAGCCGGCGTTTGCAAATTGTCACTGATCGATAATCACTGTTGAAGAATGAAGAATCAAGAATGAAGAATGAAGATCTGTTACATTTATCTTTATATTTGTAATAAAGAAATCGCGAGGCGTGCTTTTCATCCGTTTTGCTTTGGAATGTGTTCTGATATATCTGTGTGACATGTCACGATATATCTGTGTGATATGTCATGATCGCCCGTGGTTTTATGTCACTGTTTTCTCCCTAGATTTATCAGTGACAATGTCACGGATTTTGTCACCCTTTTTTCCTGATATATCAGTGACAATGTCACGGATTTTGTCACCCTTTTTTCCTGATATATCAGTGATAATGTCACGGATTTGTCACCCTTTTTTTCGTGATATATCAGTGATAATGTCACGGATTTGTCACCCTTTTTTTCGTGATATATCAGTGATAATGTCACGGATTTTGTCAGTGCGTTTTGTCAAGTCGTGATATTGATATTTTGTGATAATTTCCTTGTTTTTGTCACAAAGATAATCACAGAATATGCTGGTTTTATCACATGATTTGTCACGAAATGTCACAGAATATCACAGTTTTGTCACAAAAAATCACAAAGTGTCACATTTTGTCACATCCACATCACAAAATGTCACGTGATATGTCACAAAATATCACAAAATGTCACACCCCCCTTCCTAGTGTACTCTACCAAGGACGCCAAGCATGCCGGTGGGCTACAATGGGTCGCCGATTGAGGGATCCAAGGTGGGAATGCCGGTGCAAGCGCAGGTGGAGCTGAAGGACAGGTATACTGCTGACGGTGGGCTTGTTGACATCAACCAAGCCTATTGGAAATATAAGACTTAATCGGCTGCACCAGCAGTATATCGTCACGCATAACCAGCTGCCGAAGTCCTTTGAGATGGACAACATCCCAATGTTTTTCTCGGGCAACACGCAAAAGCTGGTGCAGCGGTGGGTCACAGGCTACCATGAGGTGGCGCTGAAGACGGGAAGATCCGATGTTTGGTACAGGCGCGACCAACAAGGCTTGCCGGACTACCAACACGTGGTATTTGACGTCGACCCTGCCGAGGAGCTGTGGGAACTGCTGCGCGCCAAGTACGCCCACTCCTCCACCAAGGCGGAGGCGGAGTGGCATGATTTCAAGGTGGGGGACAAGGAGTCGCCTGACGCCACGATGGACCGCCTGGAGGTCTTGCGGGATGAGGTCCCGGCATGGACGGAGGCGGAGGCGTGTGAGAAGTGGCTCAAGGCGTTGGGTCCAAAAGCTGCCATGATCCCACAACCTAGATTTGGTTGTCATTGGGACCTGGCCCAGCTGTGCACGGAAGTGCATGCGTTCAACCGGCGACTGTCAGGCACGGGGTCTCCCGGACCTAGTGGAGCTGGTACGCCAAGAAGTCGCCCAAGCGCAAGGGTAACAGGGTGGGTGGCGCGCAATCAGGCGGTGGAGGGTCCAGCGGTGGAAGGGGTGGACCAAGCAGCCGGCAGTTTGGGTCGCAGGCGGACAAGCCATGCAGCCAGCGCGGGGGGCGACAACACGGCCTCCAGCAGCACTGGCCAGGCGACGGCTGACCCGCACAAGGCATGTTGGATCTGCGGGAAGCCAGATCACGTGATCGAAGCGGGCCTGCCCAGCCCAGTGCAAGAAGGAGCACGCGGCTGGAACGCCCGCCCATGCTCCGGCAGGGTGCAAGTACCCAGTGGTCACCAAGACCGTGCAAGCACATGCAGCGGCCATGGTGGCGGCCCGCGACAGCACGCCAACAGAGCAGGCAGCTGAGGTATCGGCAGCGCCGGCGTCACCCAGCCAACCGAGTCCGGGCAGGCGGCGGGGATGGAAGCGTATGACGCGTATACGCTGGTGGAGCAACCCGACTTGTTCTGGGCTCCTATCCATGCCGTCGAGGTCAGTCCAGGCAGCTACCCGAGGCAAGCAGGCACGGGCATTGCCGTCGTTCCTACCAACCACGGGAAATGGTGAGGGGGGGCCACCCCAGCTTCCTGCATCGTTCCCGGCAGGTTTAACCGGCGGTGAGTCATCGCTGCTGGAGCACCCGAACCCCGCCGACGCCGAGCAGCGGCGCAAGCTGCCACCATTCTTGCCAGTGGATGGAGTGATTGATGCTCCCTTGTTTTCTGCCAGGCAAGTGATTGATGGCTGCGGGCAGCGGGGCACCACGTTGGTGCACCAAGCAGCTGCGGCACTGCAGCGGTGCGCCGACAGCCTAGACGCACGCACATTGCCGGTGCACTAGCAAGTCGGATACTGAGAAAAATCTCAGATCCTGAGTTTTTTCTGAGATTTTTCTCAGGATTCCTGAGATTTTTCTCAGGATTCCTGAGATTTCCTGATTTTTTTCTGAAGAAATCCTGAGAATCCTGAGAAAATTTGAGATTTTTCTCAGGATTCCTGAGATTATATCAGGACTTTCTTGTTACGTCCCGGCCCTTTTGGACGGACGTAACAATGGAATAAATTATGTAGTTTGACTTGTTGTCATAGTCCGTAGGACTTTGGGACTCATTTCGGGACTTGATTTGGGAATTGTCCCTTGGTCAGGACTTTTGTATGGAACTATGACAGTTTGTGTGATTCGGACCAGTTATTTTGGGCCTAGGTTGTTGTATGCGTGTATCTTCTAGGGGCCGGTGCAGTCGCGCCGCGCTGCATACTTTATAGCTAGTTGAGATATTGTACTCATGCGTGGATTCTGTAGGCCAGGGTCGATGTCGACCCGAGGATCCTGTGTGGACTGCATGCTTTGGAAGGTCGGCGCCATGTCGGCGCCCCTTGCCAGTGTAGTGACAGACCTAGGTGAAATTGGTCCGAGGACGAGAGTCTCGTCCTCTTGGTTTGATGAATGTAAAGTGCGATGACGCCTTCATATTAAACCTGGGGCAACTATCCATTTGTAATATTTGGTATTGCTAGCCATTATAAGTGTGTATTAATTAGCTTGGCATCAAGTCGCGGTGCCAGATATCTCACGACCCCAGTCGTGAAGCGCAATCTGCATTAGGCCATCATCGGAATTAGGCAATCTTCCTAATTCCGGCATGGTAGATCTTTCGCTACGTAGCTCAGGCTAGGAGTGTCTGGGCCGGGACGTAACACTGGTTATCGGAGGTAAAATGTGCTGGAGAGGTTAGCTAACTCTCGCGGAGAGAGCTAGTGTAGCCAGTTAGGATAGCAAGGCGGTGCTTAGTGTAGATAGAGGTTCCGGTATTCAACGATTGCTGACTGGTCGGCGGCCAGCCCGTAAAGGGATTCAACGACGACCTAGGCAGCAAGCGGCCAGTCCGGGATACTCGGCGGGGCTAGCCATAGCCCTGTGGTGAGGTGCCATAGACAGTAGCGGCCATTACCCCTGTTTTCAACGACTCCTAGTGGCGGTAGAGCTCCGGCTCTCAACGACACCCGGCGGCGGCCAGCTCAGGGGTTCTCAACGACATTGACTATGGTACGTCCCCTAGTTTAGAGTTCTTTTCTTAGACGCTTGCCTTCTCTCCGGGACTGCACGCGTAGGGGGTTTATGTTAAATGTTGTGCTCTCTATAGGTTGTAAATGTCGTTGGTGCCAATGGACGTCGCGGAGACGGACATCGTTGTTTGACCTGCAAGGGGTCGTGGGGGTGGATACCGTCTGGCCGTTGCCGACTATGTTGACGGTGTTTCCTCCGTGTGCTTATCGTATCGCCCGTGTTTGCGTAGAGCTCGGGCGTGTGCTGTGATAGATTCCGTCTTCTTCCTCGTTGCGTTATGTGGTAACTGCACTGCACTTAGAGGTATTCCTGGGATTCCCCTTTTCCTTCTCGCAAGCTTCTGCTAGCCTATAATGCATTACGTCCCTACAGGGCATGTGAGGAATACATTAAGGATAAGGGCTCTGTTGCCAGGTGGAAGGGATTTGATAATCTAGGAGATGCAGATAAGTCTAGTAAGGAACACATGCCATTGCCTGAGGGTATGCACACCACTCGTGAATGCTCTAAGCCACCCACGCACAGCAAGGGAGACAGCAGTCAGGAGGTGGGGACAGCAGTTACAGTTACCTTCTCCCAGCTGACCATTGGCTCTAGCAGACAATAGAGGGGATTATTACTAGGGAATAGTACTAGGTCCTACATATGTAAGATCTATAGCACGTGGTTGCCCTCTCTCCCTCTCTCTCTTTCTTTCTGGGGAGGTGTTGCCTGCAGTGTAAGGTACCGGTACGAGCACCATGCCAACACGGAACCGAACAAGGAACGCCAGAGAGACAGATGACGGGAACAGAGCAAGAGAAACAGAGAAAATAGAGATAGAACAGGTAGACAACCACGAGCAAGGTGTAGAGGTGCTAGAGGTACCACCGCACGTCCAAGTAGGGACAGGTACAGGTGAGGTCATGGAGAGACCTGCGGAAGGCTCCCCACGATCCAGAGGCCAGGGCCGCAGAGATTCATCAGATGATGACAGTCCAGACTCCAGGTTGGAACAAGGGGGGGACGAGCGCAGCCAGGAGATGCTCCAGCAGGGTTTCCAGCAGCAGCAACGGCAGCAGCAGCAGCAGCAGGGTTTCCAGCAGCAACAACGGCAGCAGCAGCAGCAACGGCAGCAGCAGCAGCAGGGTTTCCAGCAGCAACAACGGCAGCAGCAGCAGCAGCAGCAGTGAGCAGCAGCAGCAGCAGCAGCAGCAGCAGCAGCATCAGGGTTTCCGGCAGCAGCAGCAGCAGCAGCAGCAGCATCAGGGTTTCCGGCAGCAGCAGCAGCAGCAGCAGCAGCAGCAGCAGCAGCAGCAGCGGCAGCAGCAGCAGCAGCAGCAGCAGCAGCAACCGCAGCAGCAGCAGCAACGACCACAGTGGCCGCCGCGGTATCCTGAGCAGACAGGGCACGAGAATGAAAACACGCAGTACTACCGTTATCATGCTCAGCTAGCCACGGAGCGACCATCGCAACCCTGGGCTGGGCGCGGCCGCTCCATGGGACCTCCGCCGGCCACAACACACCGGGGCAGGCGTCGAGTGTCCTTTGGCCGTACTTCCCTACTACCCATGGTGTTCGGTGGAACTCTGAGGATGACGGGGAGGACACCGGGGCAGATGGCGAATTCGGCGATTTGGAGGGGGCCGTGGAGGATGGCGAGGAACCAGGGGCACAGGACCCTCCCTTTGGAGCTCATAGGCCACGGGCCCGGCTAGGGGGTGACAGAAGCAGCGCCACCGCACACGACGAGGGGACTCAGACAACTGTCCAGCGACACGTCCCCCAACCGCAGCGACCTCGGGCGCATGACAGCAGCGCGGTCCCCTCGCCCGCGACCGTCAGCAACCTGAATTTCAGCAGGGTGGCATTGAATGACCCGGGGTATGAACACCCCTCATCGGTACAGGTGCTGCGGACGCACGGTACGCCGGCCAGATCCGGATCTCTCCCCCGGTCGCAGCCCCCAGCATTCGGCTCCATCTCCTATCGTGAGGTCGGTGGACCCAAGCCTAATACGGTGAAGGCCCCACCGATGCCCACGTTCAAGAATGTTCCCAAGCTGCACGCGGACATGAAACCGCGGGAGATTGACGAATGGGGGCGCATGTGGCAACAACAGTATACCGTCTGGTGTAACCATCACAGTTGGGAACTGGCTACCTGCGATCTCATCCCGCATGTCGTTAACACCTGCATGGACCCCTCGGTGGTGAGCATCCTGAATTGTGAGAGCATCGCATCCCAATCGTACCCGCAAACCGTGGAGGAGCTGATGGACCGGGTGCGCCGCAAGCTGGTGCCCCCAGATGCTGTAATCCACGAGCGACTCGCATTCGGTAAGCTGCGCCAGGGAGCCACTCCGTACCGCGAGTTTCTATCAAAGTTTGAATCCAGCGCCACCTACCTGACAGACATGACCTGGTGCGAGTACAAGATCCGGTTCATTGAGGCCCTTAGTCCCGAGCTGCAGGATGAGGTACTGAAGCACTACGCTGAGGTCCCCTGGGATGAGTGGGATATCCTGAAAATCCAGCGGTATCTTCTGCAGGTGGCCGACGTCGTGGCTCGCGGGCGCGCACCATCGGTGCGTCGGTTCTACCGATCAGGTCCCCCGCACGACGGCGAGGAGAACGATGACTCCCCACATGACCTGGAGGACGGGAACGCTGACCATGGCCTCAACGCCATCGACGCGAGTAAAGCCCGTTGCTTCATGTGCTTTGAGGTGGGTCACCTCAGGCGCGACTGCCCCAAACTCCGTAGCAGGCACGCTGGACGTGGCACGGGGGAGACCGAGCCCAGGTTTTCAGGCCCGGCGTTCGGCAGTCGCCCGGACTCCTCCGGCCCAAGGGAAAAGCCCCGCAACGCGGACGAGCGGGCGCCAGCAGGCCCGGCAGTTCACGACTCAGCACCAGCAGCCGCGGCCGCCAGCGATGAGTTCTACCAAGGGCATGCTGCGCGTGGTCAATGAGATCGAGGCTCACTGCCTAGCCTCCGGACAGCGTGCGACCTTTGAGTCACCAGCAGTGGCCGGTTACGAGTTTGCCGCTGGGAAGTATACTATAATAAGTATATTTAATTAACAATTATATTTTTATAATATGTTCACTCCGGTGCGCTTTTCCAGTCCTAGTGGCTGGCCACCTTAGCCATTGTGAGAATGCCCACCTGTGTAGGGCAAGGGGTGGTGTCTGTTTTGCCCCACATCTGTACCAAATACCAAGGGTGCATTGGTCCTGCACAGTCGCAGGTCACCCTGTTATCACGATGTCAGTAGTACGAAGGGTGCATTGGTCCTGCACAGTAGCAGGTCACCCTGTTATCATGCTATCAGCAGTAAGGGGGGTGTTTGGAATCATACACTGACCCCATGCATAGACGCCGTTGGCGGTAATGGGAAATTACTATTAGGCGTCTAGCACTAGTGGTTTTATATAGGGTACCGTTGGCGGTAATGGGATATTTTATATATGAGAATGTAATAATATATTCAGACACGGCCAACCAACCGTCATGGCTGCCAAGTTTTTGGTCGTCACAGGCGCTTCCACGTCCTTCATCAACGCGGCACTGGTGCGCCGGCTGGGCCTGACGCCCAGCCCCCACACCGGACGGCCGTGCATCTGACCCACTCGGATGGTCGCCAACACCAATCGCCCGGTCGGGCAGATATCAAAGGTGTGCTGCAAGGCACCCCATTCGACCTGGCTGCGACCATCGCACCGCTGGGCGCAGCGGACATCATCATTGGGCTCGACTTTGGACGCGCAGGATGTGGACAGTCGCGTGCGCCGGCGAGTAGTTTGGTTTCCCGATGGTTCCTTTTGGTACCCTGACAGCGAGTATAGGGCACATAGCATTACACACGAGCGCCCGGCGGTCCAGCATCCTGCAGCAGGAGCGGTCCAGCATCCTTGACTCCTTGGCAGTAATTGGACGATCGCGTGGACGCGTCGTCCCCGGGGGAAGGGGATGGGTCGCGGAGCGTATGAAACCAGATGGCTACTAATAATACCATATACTTCTTTACTATACCTACCTTTTATATACTAAGTACTTGTACTGGTCCACTACACTTCTTTATGATACCATACTCTTCTTAATTATATCTAGCTCCTATATGATCGGCACGGTTCGGCTTTGGATCGAGCCGGCCATCTATGTAGGAATCCACCGCAGCCGCGCGTGGATCCGACGACCCTTCGACTGCCATGCCAGGGATCGATGCGCAGCCGCGCGTGGATCCGACGACCCTTCTACTGCCATGCCAGGGATCGATGCGCCAGCGTGCGGATATTATATATTTTCGATATTCTCTATTTTCTATATAATATATTTTCTCCATGCTATATTCTCTATGGGATAATCCGCAAGTGGTGGCGGGCTTGAACGGGTCGTCCCGAAGAGGACCACGTCAGGCACTCAGCACCGCATGTGCACATGGTCCTGGTCTTTTTGGACATGGGCTCACCGGAGGCTTGATGATTCTTCTACTAAGGCATCCGTACCGAGGCATCTCCGCGCGGGATGCCGGATTCGGCAGCGAGTGCCAGCGACCCCAGGCTACGGCCTGACTGCACGTCGCGTCCCGCGTGACCAACGGACGCGGAGTCCCATGGCATGACCAAGTATTATTATAGGGAGCCTTCCGGCTGGCGGCTATGAGTCACGGCTCCCTGACTTCCTGGCGCGTGAGGGACGTGCGTGGCTTCTCGTGCACCCGCACGTAATTAATTTCACTAGTGCGGTACGGTGCATGGAGACGGCGCGGTGCATGGAGGCTGTTGCAACCCCGATGCGACTGGGCGATCAGGCATGGTGGAGCCTGTATTGAATCGTGGTCGGCCGGCAAACAGATGTACAGCACCTTGTTGAATTGTCGGTAGCCAACCAATTGGCTACCCCGGCATTGAGTCGACGCCTAGCTGGGTCAGGGCACTCCTGGGCTCGAGTAACCGTGCATGCAGGGCGCGCCCGCGTCCGCCGCAACTGTTGGGAGTAAGGGCCCCCGGGGCTGCAAGCATATGCGGGCACGGTGCAGTGCATGGCGACAGCACGTACTGCCGGCAGTAGTGGTGGATGACCCAGCCGGTCGTGGTTGCACTGGTTGCGCTGGTGCCGGTCGTGGTTGCATCAGAAGTCGGTGGCAGTGTCCGGTCATTGTCTCACCGCCTCAACAGTGCGCGTGCATGGTGCCGCTGCCACATGATGTGGCGCTGTCGCCCCGCAGACTGCCGGTGTCCGAGTAACACCCGGTATCACTGCATTGGGCCGGTACATCCGCTCTGAGCGGACCCGGCGCTGACGCGCGCTGAGCCATGGCAGAGCACTGAGGTACATGGGACGTGCGGGATCTGGCCGTCGAGGGCGAGTCACGGGGACTGTAGTAACGGCGACCCGAGACTCAGAGGCAGGCAGGATTGAGCTGCCGGGGTCTGAGCACCTAGTCACTGCCCGCGACCCTGTGCATGGCTACCATCGCGCAACGTTCGCGTCCCTCCTGTGGGCTGAGTCCGGTAGGGAGTTGTTCCTTGCACCCCTGGTGGAGGCTGATCGAGCGTGATTTGCAAGTGGCTCGTGTCCGCGCGCCTACGAGGCTGCATGGATGAGGGATTCAGAGCAGGGCGTTCCATGTGCATGGCGGGCGGGCTGTGTGGGCTTCAAAATGTACTATACCCCATGGCCATGCACTGGTACAGGGGTGGTGCATGAGAGGCCTTCAAGCTTCGAGTGGGGGATGTGGCAATGCGCGGGGGGGACTGCATACATAGGGGCGTGTTTCTGTTGCGGGAATCGGGATCCTGGGCAATTAAGACAGCCAAGCGGGGTGGACAGGCGGTGATCGGTCGTGCGCGGGATTGACCCCGGCCCACGATCGCTGTATGTGCTTGAGCACCTGTGTGCTGGGCGCGATCGAGCCCGAGGACCTCTTGTTTGGGACTGCGGGGTTGCTTCGGCCCTACTCCATGAGCAGCACGGTGTCTTGCAGGGGCAACGTTACCGATACGACAGTTCCTGCAAGGCGTATCACTCCCCGACCTGCCCATTGCATTATGTAAGTGCGGGCATTGCGGGCGCTATGCAGTCCACGTCGGCGGCCTCGAGCATCACATGCTTATGGGCCTGCGCAAACATCAACCGTGCTCTTGCTGTGCAAGTGTCACGGAGGGTGTGACTGCAAGCTGAGGAGTTTTCCCCCGCTTGCGGTGGAGTTCAGGCACATTGGCAGTAAGGAATGCGGGGACCGGCGACTGCTCCGGTCTATGCATGTCGGCCGGAGTGGTGTTGTGCCTAAACTACTGCAGCTTCGTGGAGGAGTTGGCAGGGCGCACTCCAGTGGACACGCTGGGGCCCTGCTAGTTTTGGGCACTTAACGTGCCATATTATCCAAGTTTCCGGTGTTGATCGACTTTGCCTGTTTCCTGCGCTGGATAGAGACGGCGGGGCGCACTCTAGTGGATACACTAGGGCCTTGAGGGCATGCACCTGCATGCGTTCGCAGGTGCAGGGGAGGCGCACTCTAGCGGCCACGCTAGGGCTTCCCCCGCTATACAGCCACTCCAGCGGCGGCCAGGGACGGCCACGTTGCATGGTCGGTTGGCTCACGGCGCGCCTGTATTTGAGAGGACGCGTACAACTGTCGGTAGTGAGGCAATCAGATCAGATTCTTCTGGTGCACGCCCTCGCTTCTGAGCATGGGGCCTGCACTGCATGCTGTGCCTCACCGTCGTCGACCCTAGTAGTACTTCTTAATCGTCATGTGATTACGCGCATCAGTCGCGCTGTAAGGCTGGGTTTCGGCTGGACGGGATACATGACTGGCCACCTCGTCGGCCGGATCATCAAGTTGTGTGCATGAAAAATATTCCCTCCTGCTGACAGTCCCGATTGGCTATATAAAGAGTTGCCCTTGCGTGGCAAGTCTGGGGGGACCTGGTTTCACTGGCCCGTTGGTGCACAAGGGCTGGGACATAGTACCCCTATGGTCAACATTTCATCAAGTTTGAGGCTGCTCAGGACCTCAGGACTGGTTGAGCGGGATTACATGGACTGTGCATATTTATGTGGATGGGATAGGGCACGCGGTGGCGCCCCCTAAGGTGGCTCCAGTGGATTGGCGCGCCAACAACGGCAGTCGCTGAGATGGTTGTGAGAGTTTTATGACGGATAGCGGAATCATCCTGTCATCCTGTTTCATGCTACTACGTCAGGGTTGGTCCTGTGTATCAACCTCTAGAGGAATTGGTATTACTAACCCGCGGGTGAACCGGGGTTGGGACATAGTACTCTTATAGTAGCGTAGCTTACTTGTTTCCTTTCTATCTCTTGTACGGTAGGGACTACCGACCCCCGTGGGGGGGAAGGAGTGTTACGTCCCGGCCCTTTCGGACGGACGTAACAATGGAATAAATTATGTAGTTTGACTTGTTGTCATAGTCCGTAGGACTTTGGGACTCATTTCGGGACTTAATTTGGGAATTGTCCCTTGGTCAGGACTTTTGTATGGAACTATGACAGTTTGTGTGATTCGGACCAGTTATTTTGGGCCTAGGTTGTTGTATGCGTGTATCTTCTAGGGGCCGGTGCAGTCGCGCCGCGCTGCATACTTTATAGCTAGTTGAGATATTGTACTCATGCGTGGATTCTGTAGGCCAGGGTCGATGTCGACCCGAGGATCCTGTGTGGACTGCATGCTTTGGAAGGTCGGCGCCATGTCGGCGCCCCTTGCCAGTGTAGTGACAGACCTAGGTGAAATTGGTCCGAGGACGAGAGTCTCGTCCTCTTGGTTTGATGAATGTAAAGTGCGATGACGCCTTCATATTAAACCTGGGGCAACTATCCATTTGTAATTGGTATTGCTAGCCATTATAAGTGTGTATTAATTAGCTTGGCATCAAGTCGCGGTGCCAGATATCTCACGACCCCAGTCGTGAAGCGCAATCTGCCCTACCAGCCATTAAGAATGTACTCCAGCACGCAAAATGTACTTCGTACCGAAGTTTGTCTTTTTATGCTGAAAATTGTCATGCATGATGTTTGCAACCAAAATAGACCTCGTACAAAGTTTGGTATCGATCGGACGTCATCTTGGTGACATTTGCTAGCAATAAAGGTACATTTTTGTCATTTTTTGTTAAATTAAATAGTAATAAATAGGAAACAGTACTAAATCACGTCAAACCATCATGGATATTTGCAAGCAACCTAATTACCACTAGAATAGACCATGCACAAAGTTTGGGGTCAATCTGAACTCAAAATAGTGACGTTTGCTAGCATAAATACTGCATTTTTTGCCATTTTCAAGCATTTTGCTCAGTGTAAGCTACTAAACAATATCAAACTACGTCATAAAGCTATGAAATATTGGAAGCAACCTAAACACCACTAGATTAGACCATGGGCCAAGTTTGGGCTCAGTCTGACGTCAAAATAGTGACGTTTGCTAGCATAAATGGTGCATTTTTTGCCATTTTCAAGCATTTTGCTCAGTGTAAGCTACTAAACAATATCAAACTATGTCAGAAAGCTATGAAATGTTGGAAGCAACCTAACACCCACTAGATTAGACCATGGGCCAAGTTTGGGCCCAGTTTGATCTCAAAATAGTGACGTTTGCTAGCATAAATGGTGCAATTTTTGCCTTTTTCAAGCATTTTGGTAAGTATCCTCAAACTATGTCAGAAAACTGTGAATTGTTGTAAATAACCTGTTTGCCACTACATTAGACCATCCTCAACTTGTAAGGTCAGGCATAGGTAAAGGTAGTGACATTTGCTAGCACTATATACAAGCATATTATGCCTCTTTTCGCATATACACATTAAAAATAACAAGACATCATCATATCATGGCCTTAATACAAGGTGTGCAAATGCAAATCACACCAGATCGGATGACCAATGATGGGTGGCTGCATGCCATCACATCTACCAGGCTGCAGGGTGAGAGGCCACATCGCTACAAGACAGGAATCCTCGCAATTGCACAACACCGCTAGTACACTGTGCACATACCCCAAGAGGATTTGGCTACAAGCCATAAAAGTTTGGCCATGCTAACACATTCTTCATCCAAGCAAAATGCAGCCTCTCCAAACTCAACTCGTTGATTTAAATTCAGCTAGGCCAGGCGTGCATGCTCTACTTGCCGACAACCATGAGTAAACTTGTCTACCACTTCATTCCATGCGCCGGTAGATGGCACCGTCTCATCTACCAGTCATCCCCGGCTCCCATTCCGCATCCTCCTCTCCCTCTCCCTCTCCCTCTTCCTCCTCCCCCTCCCCCTCCCATTCTCCCTCCCCCTCTCCCTCCTCCTCCCCCTCCTCCTCCCCCTCTTTCTCCCCCTCTTTCTCTCCCTCTTCCTCCTCCTCCCCGCCTTCACTGTCACTGTGCACAGCAGGGACGGCATCGTCTATGTGGGTGCCATCACCTGCGTTCACGGTGCCAGCCTAGCTCCTGTGGAAAGAAGCGAGCGCGGCCAAATGCCTCGACTGGGTGTGGGCAGCCGCACACGAACTGCGTCACCTCCGCCAGGGCATGATAGTCCTCATACTGCCCATCAGCCCACATCGCCTTGATGAGCAGGTGACCTCCCCTTTCCTGAACCTTAGTGACCCAGCCATGGAAGCGCTCCCTCTTCCTCGCTATCCCCGGAAACAGGGCACACAGGCGCATCCCGATAAGCGCACGTGCTCCATGCTCGGCAAAGTAGGCATTGCAGTCATCCTTTGCTGCTGCCCTGGCGGCGGTGGCAGTCTTGTAATGCTCAAAGTCAATCTGCGGGTGCTCTTTCAACGCCGCCACCGTGGCAGCTGACAGTTTGCCGGTACTGATCAGCTCAGGCTGGTGCACCTCTGCCGTACCGCCCACTGTCCAGTGCTGCAGGTGTACATCAGAAATGGGGACCGTCATCCCTGCGCTGCCGCCACCTAATGTCACTCTAGAAAACTGGCCCGTCCACGACGGTGCGTAGTAAGGAGAGGCGACAATGCTGTCACGCTCCGTGCGATCGCCTTCCAGATCAAGGACCTTCACCAGCATGTGTGGTGCCCACGGCATTCCCTGCCCGCAGGTGACGGCTGGCCGCTTAACAACGAGTAGGTCGCTGCGTCGTATGAGGCTTCCATTCACCTTGAAGGTGTGCCTGCCGGAAATCAGTGTGCGCAAAGCGGGCGTTGCCGTTGATGTGCTCCCTCGCGCAGCGGGCGCACATGCGCGGTTGATCTGCGCTTGAATCTCGCGGGCAGGGCAAGCGACGTGTGAGATTACTTGTTTTATGGGCAGCCTCAGTGCTCGTGTTGCCCGCGCAACCGACTGGTCGCCTGCAGATCGCAGCGGTAAGGGTACCGCCTTGTTCGCTTGCAGTTCACGCTTCTCTTTGAGCTTTTGCTCCATGATGTCGAACAGATTCTCGTTGTTGGCACGCACATCCTCCACGGACTTTGGCACCTGCTCAATCCATCCGTCCAGCAACTGCTGCTTCTCAGCGGCGACGATGTCAGGAAAAAGGCTGTGAAGGCTAGCGCAGGTACATCTCCTGGCACCGCCCTCGTCCCATTCAAAAAGCGGCACTAGACCAGGACTTCCTTTGGGGCCTTGCCACGCTCTATGAGGAGGCACCCATAGACAGGATCTCCCTGCGGGGTGTACCCAATGGGCGTGACCCCGTCACAAGCCTCGCCATTAGGCCCTGTGGGCTGCCACTTGTTCACCGGTGCATTTACCAACGTCTCCGATGCGGCTAGGCGCCAGCGGACATACACGGTCATATCCGGGCCCCAAAACACTTCGAGATCGAACACCTTCGAAGAGCGGTGCCTCTCCCTCTCGGCTTCGGTTGCTGGCTCATCATCCAAGTCGGCGGTGGCGCCCGCGCCCGCACCCGCGCCGGCGCCTGCGCCCCCACCCCCGCCCGCGCCCGCGCGCGCGCCTTGGGTGGCGCCCGCGCCCGCACCCGCGCCGGCGCCTGCGCCCCCGCCCCCGCCCCCGCCTGGGCCCGCGCCCGCGCCCGCGTCTTGGGTGGCGCCCGCGCCCGCACCCGCGCCTTCTCCCCCGCCCCCGCCCCCGCCCGCGCCCCCGCCCGCGCCATGGGTGTGGCCCGCGGCTGGCTTCTTCGGAAATGCGTCCATCGATTCACCCACCGGCCGTCAGCGGTGGATGCACCCTTTCGGCCACGTTGTGACATCAAGCGCGGCGTCCCCAATAGAACAGTCATGCAATATGAATAATCATTAGTATCAACGATGCGTTCATGCAGGCGTGAACTGTGAAATACAACAAGCATGCAACAACGACTCCAGCACACTTAGTAAATACTGCTCATAATATCTGTGGCACATGCAACATGGTTAAAACACACATGGATGACCTGTATGGCTGCACATGAACTGTCCACCTAGAGAAGACTAGAAATTCAGCATGATATCAAGAGCCATCCACACAAATATATGTCTTACCGCAGCTTAGGGCTTCTTCGGGTTGAGTTGGCGAATCGAGCTTGTTGAGCCCTGCTCGAAGTAATGCTCAAATGCGATGCCCAGGCCCGCCAGCACATCATCAAATGTGATTAGTTTCACAGGTGGTCCGAAGAGTTCCAAACGTGGTTGCTAATTTTCAGGCAGTGCCTGAAGGCCGCCTCGAAAGTGAAACGCGAAAGTGAAAAGGGGTCACAAACCCTATGTTCATATCCTTGACTCCCCCGTCGAGAACGAACCGAAAACCAGCGCCATGAACGAACTTGTGACGAGTAGATGACGACATCGTGGTTATGGCGTCGTACCCCCCCTGGTGCAGCTGCTGCTTTATCGCCGCCTTCCTGTCCTCTTGCTTCCGCCCGGGCGAAAACCAGGCGCTTCGCAATGCCTGGAGATGTGATATTCTAATGGGCTTCATGCACTCGTGGCCGCACTTACAGTCGAACGTCTCGTCGGTCACTAGGCTGCCGGCATGGGTGCTGCCGCTTAGCACTATGGCTGCGAACTTGCGCTTCCCATGGTGTCCCATCACCATGATAGCGAAAGCCAGGAAGCAGATAGCCACGATTATGTCCCAGCAAAGCCATAGCACACCTTCCGTTTCGACCGCCATGTCGGCCACTAGTCCGGATAGCTCAATGTGCACCTGACCTTGACACTAATCGCACAAACAGCCACAATTTTGCAAGCAAGAAGACATGGCTACCTCGGCATTTCATGAAATGTACTTCGTGAAATGCATTTCGTGAAATGTACTAAGGAACGTGATTGGCCGGCGTTCGCTCGCCAAATCTCGCAAAATGTACTAAGGCACGTGATTGGTCCCGCAAAATGTACTAAGGAACGTGATTGGCCGGCGAAGATTCTGTAGGGAATTTTAATTGCAGCAAACAGAATCTTCGCCGGCCAATCACGTTCCTTAGTACATTTTGCGGGACCAATCACGTGCCTTAGTACATTTTGCGAGATTTGGCGAGCGAACGCCGGCCAATCACGTTCCTTAGTACATTTCACGAAATGCATTTCACGAAGTACATTTCATGAAATGCCGAGGTAGCCATGTCTTCTTGCTTGCAAAATTGTGGCTGTTTGTGCGATTAGTGTCAAGGTCAGGTGCACATTGAGCTATCCGGACTAGTGGCCGACATGGCGGTCGAAACGGAAGGTGTGCTATGGCTTTGCTGGGATGATTATCATCGTAGTACATCATATGTATTACAGTACATTTCACGAAGTACATTTCATGGAGGCAGAGGGAAAGTTCCTGTTCATGGTGAGTCGGGGTTAGCAATCACGGCAATGTCGATACATGTACTTGCAGTATATACAAATGCCATAATGTCCTTAGATGCAGCATGAATGTCTACTGTTCGGATTTCTTTTATCACGATGCTTAGGATGCCTTCCGACAGAAATCTGCTGCGCTACAGGTCGGGAATACCTGAACTTGATATGCGTGGCCAGTGGCCATGGCAGCCGGGGTCGGTAAGAATTAACTTCGATAGCCATGAATAATGCGGAAAGTGAACGTTGTCCACCCGCTGCACAGGGAAAATGGCTGCACAGGAACGGCCTGACGTGATACTGTCGCAAAGCAGTTCTCATAAGCCGACAATTACACATTCGACTTATGATCGATAATCGGCGCAGGCCTTCGACATTCAAGCGCGCATCGAAACGTCGTGAGGATTTCGGACATTTAGATGAAGTTGGATTGTTTTCGGCCCTCGTATTTGCCATGATCTTGGCCATCCAATCTTTTTGCTTCGTGCACAGTTTGCGTTTGCAGTTAAGCGTAGGTACATGACAAGCTTGCGTTTGCGTTTGCGTTTGCGTTTGCCTTTGCCTTTGCCTTTGCGTATACATTTGCATGTGCGCTTGCGTTGCCGTTTGCTTATGCGTCCCAATGTATGTCTGGCTTTGGGCAATTCTATTTCCTTGTCGTTGGGATATGAGTGGGTGCTGGCGGTGGTGTTACTGTCGGCAGGTAGAGTGGCAGTGGCTTCAACTTCTGTTGCTTTTTCATTGCATTTGCATTTTCATTGGGTCTCTGTAGTTAACAACTGCTTTAAATATCTTTGTTAATAGCCGGCTTCAGCTGTAATTTCGATTGCATGTTGCTTTTGAATTGCATTCGCACTGGGCACATGCAGTGGGCATTAGGCATTGGTAGTGCAATTACACATGCAGTCACACTTGCAATTGCAATGAAGTTGAAATTGAAGCTGCAGCTAAAATTTGCTACGTGCCTACTGGTACAGTCGCATGTGCAGTCAACTTTGTGCTTGTTTATTATTATTATTTCTTCTTCTTATAATTTCTTCTTATTATTATTATAATTTCTTCTTGCTTTTCGTAATGTGTGGTGGTTAGAATGGTGATGGCAGGGGCAGGAGCAGGGGCAGGGGCAGGGGCAGGGGCAGGGGCAGGGGCAGGGGCAGGGGCAGGGGCAGGGGCAGGGGCAGGGGCAGGGGCAGGGGCAGGGGCAGGGGCAGGGGCAGGGGCAGGGGCAGGGGTAGGGGCAGGGGCAGGGGCAGGGGCAATCATGAGTTGCTTTCGGCCTGGCATGTGCACCAGAACTGGCATATGTGCTCGCAATGCAGCTTGCTACTCTTGTTCCTTTTGTTTGCCTTTTCTTTTGTTTGGGAACTGTTCGTGCAGGGGGGTGGGATGAGGCCGCGAGTCTCTGGGCAGGGGCATTGACGTGGGTAGGTGTGTGTCTGGGCTAAGTCTGCAATTGTCGCTGCTGTGCTGTACTTCTGGCTGTGGCTTACGGTGCATTTGTGGCTTGGAGTAGGGGTGAGGCTAGGGTGGGCGCAGGCGCGGGCGTGGGCGTGGGCGTGGGCGTGAGCGTGGGCATGGGCGCGGGCGTGGGCGTGGGCGTGGGCGTGGGCGTGGGCGTGGGCGTGGGCGTGGGTGTGGGCGTGGGCGTGGGCGTGGGCGTGGGCGTGGGCGTGGGCGTGGGCGTGGGCGTGGGCGTTGGCATGGGCGTGGGCGTGGGCGTGGGCGTGGGCGTGGGCGTAGGCGTGGGAGTGGGCGTGGGCGTGGGCGTGGGCGTGGGCGTGGGCGTGGGCGTGGGCGTGGGCGTGGGTGTGGGTGTGGGCGTGGGCGTGGGCGTGGGTGTGGGCGTGGGCGTGGGCGTGGGCGTGGGCGTGGGCGTGGGTGTGGGTGTGGGTGTGGGCGTGGGCGTGGGCGTGGGCGTGGGCGTGGGCGTGGGCGTGGGCGTGGGCGTGGGCGTGGGCGTGGGCGTGGGCGTGGGCGTGGGCGTGGGCGTGGGCGTGGGCGTGGGCGTGGGCGTGGGCGTGGGCGTGGGCGTGGGCGTGGGCGTGGGCGTGGCGTGGCGTGGGCGTGGGCGTGGGCGTGCGCGTGCGCGTGGGCGTGGGCGTGGGAGTGGGCGTTGGAGTGGGCGTGGGCGTGGGCGTGAGCGTGGGCGTGGGCGTGGGCGTGGGCGTGGGCGTGGGCGTGGGCGTGGGCGTGGGCGTGGGCGTGGGCGTGGGCGTGGGCGTGGGCGTGGGCGTGGGCTGGGCGTGGGCGTGGGCGTGGGCGTGGGCGTGGGCGTGGGCGTGGGCGTGGGCGTGGGCGTGGGCGTGGGCGTGGGCGTGGGCGTGAGCGTGGGCGTGGGCGTGGGCGTTGGCGTGGGTAGGTGTGTGTCTCAGCTACGTCTGCTATTGTTGCAGCTGCGCTCTACTTCTGGCTGTGGCTTTGGGTATAATTGTGGCTTGGAGTAGGGGTGAGGCTAGGGTGGGCGTGGGCGTGGGCGTGGGCGTGGGCGTGGGCGTGGGCGTGGGCGTGGGCGTGGGCGTGGGCGTGGGCGTGGGCGTGGGCGTGGGCGTGGGCGTGGGCGTGGGCGTGGGCGTGGGCGTGGGCGTGGGCGTGGGCGTGGGCGTGGGCATGGGCGTGGGCGTGGGCGTGGGCGTGGGCGTGGGCGTGGGCGTGGGCGTGGGCGTGGGTGAGAATGGGCGGGTGCGGGGGCAGGGGCATGGGCATGGGCGGGGGCGGGGGCGGGGCGGGGGCGGGGGCGGGGCGGGGGCGGGGGCGGGGGCGGGGGCGGGGCGGGGGCGGGGGCGGGGGCGGGGCGGGGGCGGGGGCGGGGCATGGGCGTGTGCATGGGCGTTGGGGGGTCAGGGGGGCTGGGGTTGGGTTTGGGTGGGTGGGTCATTGGTGCAATGTTTGGAGTTGGGGCTTGTGGGGGGGGGGGGGGGGGGGCGCATGGGGATTGCCATGCGCGTGCACGTGGGCGTCCGCGTGATCCTCTGTTCGTGTACATGTTCATGCATGTGCCATGACGGCACAATGCATGTCAGATTCGTGACTTTATCGTGTGTTCCCTAGTTGCAAGTATTACTGCTAAAATTCATTGCAGCATTCCATTCCTTGCATAATGCTTGATTGCTTGCATCAGTTCATTCTATACTTCGATCATGACCTGAAGTGCTTAAGTATTACCAGACTCTCGCGCAGTGTCAGAATGTCCAATTTTTAGCACACATGCATGTTTGCACACCAAAGCCCTCATTCCCATGTTGATAAGGCTAAGTAAAACATTTTTTTTTTGTGCGGTGATCCACGAAATGCAGCTGTGAATGGCTCTAGGAGGTCACCAATGGTGGCCAGACCTGTTATTGAGCATTGGGAGACGTTACAGGGGCATCAATCACAGTTACATTTAGTTCATATGTAGTTCAATTTAGTACATTATAGTATAAATGTAGTAGAAAATAGTACAACCTAGTATATTGTAGCATATACTAGTTCAACTACCTCCAGATGAGATCCAGGGGCTATGGGGACACTTTTTATGCAAAACTGAACTTGAAACAAGCAAAAAACAAGAAACTTGGAAAAACTCAAAATGTACTTGTGCTGGAGTACATTCTTAACGGCTGGCAGGGCTGCATTAGGCCACCTTGAATCTTCCTAATTCCGGCATGGTAGATCTTTCGCTACGTAGCTCAGGCTAGGAGTGTCTGGGCCGGGACGTAACATTTCTCCTGAGAATCTTGAGAAGTGCCTGAGATGCGTCTCGCCACACACTGAGAAACACTGAGAATCCTGAGAAAATCCTGAGAAAATCCTGAAATCCTGAGAAAAATGTCGGAACAACACAAAAAATCTCAACATCTTGAGAAAACCCGCTGAATCAGAAAAAAATCAGGAAAATCAGGACACTTAGCATGGCACAAAAAATCAGGAAAATCAGGACACTGAGCATGACACTTGAGAACTCTCAAGTGCATGAAGACAGGACACTTATGCATTATATGTGGATGCAGAAATGATGCAGTTGACACACATGTTCATTGGAAATAAAGAAATATAATGCATGGTCCGGATTCTCCCGATTTCTGGCCTGCGCTGGTTGTCTCCTTGATAATGCAGTGCGACAAGCACACATTAAGTTACATTACAGGCATCATTGCCAGAAATATAATCAATGCCACTCCTCATCAGTGTATGCAGCACTGTCAGAGTTGTCCGCATAATTTACTACAGCACGCTGCCTCTCACTTCTCCTTTGTGATCGAGGGAATGCATGCCTCACCGTTGCTGCTGAACGACGAAACACTAGCTATGTCATCAGGGCTCGATGCGCTGACACTAGCCGCTGCCATGGACTTGCCAGCAGTGCGGCTCTTGCCACGCGAGCGGTTTGGTAGTGCAGCGGCTGTGTGTGGTTCTACCAAACGACTTTGAGAAATATGTGCCTACTCCATGGCCCCACGTGAGCACGTGCAAAACTCAAGGTATTGAAGAGGCCGATATCAGCTCACATCAATCGGAGCACTACAGAACAGCATTGGGGCAACTACAGAACAGCAACCCGCGACCTTCAACCATCTTTACGTCATCGCAGCTCCGTCTGGAGACCGGAGTCATGGTTCATGGCGGCAAAGACGGGGTTCGGTATAGGCGCAGCATCACTTACATTCTGCAAGCGCCCCCGCTACTTGCCCCGATGGGGCCATGGAGTAGGCACATATTTCTGAAAGTCGTTTGGTAGAACCACACACAGCCGCTGCACTACCAAACCGCTTGAAGGCGGGTCAGAGCTAGTGATATACTATCTGAGCAAGTGACTTGACTAGTGCGAATCCCAAAGTGGAAATGCCGTGTCTATTCCGGCCTAACATGGCTGATGAAGGCGTTTATGGAATGGTGCGGCTAGGTGCAGGGTTGTGTTGCCTAACATGGCTGCTGAAGGCGTTCATGGGTGCGGCTAGGTGCAAGGTCGTGTTGCCTAATCGCAACCTTTCTAAATTTTTCGCTCGTTGGACCAACGGTCTACCAGGTAACGGTTAAGAGAGGTAGGGCGCGAAGTTGAAAGTTTGGAACGGCACTGTCGTCATGCGGCTATTTCACGGCACCATAACGGCCTTTATTTCAGTTATGTTCAGTTCAGTTTATTCCCACGCCGGTTCCCTAGCCTTGCCCGTACCGGCTTCGGAATAAACGGATGCCGGAACCGTATCCTTGTTCCAACTTTTAACAGGCAGGTACTACTTCTATAAAGCCCGAACTAAGAGCTCTTTTGTAGAATGTTCTCACTGCCTATTTGCTTTAGTGACTTTGCGTTAATAATTGTCGGCTGTCAGTCTGTCAGCCAACAATCAGAAATCGTTGTCGCGCTTTATATAACCTGCTCCAATGGTTGTCCGGCAAAGGCAGGACCAAGCGTTTTCTAGGGTCTGGCAGGACGGCAATTTTTGAAATGCCTGTGGCTTTCATTGGTGAATACTAGTTACTGTACCTGTAAATTTATCGGCAGTTTGCGGCTCCGACCGTTCTAAAAGGCTTTGAGACGAGTAGTAACCAGTGGAAAGGTAAGATGTCATGACAATACGGAAGATCGCTTGGCTGGAATCACTCGAGACATTCCGCCTGCCGCTGGCTACGGATGTGACCTAGTCGCAATATTTTTTTTTGCGCAAACAAAAAAACGCGTTTGACTAAGCCGTTGTTCGCAGTCAAGTCCATGCTTAACAGTCATGCAGTGCTGGGGCTAGCGGGCAGTGAGGGCACATATACGCTAGCTCGAGCGATGGGGCAACCGATTTCCATACGTAACCAATGAATGCAACCACCGAATAACAAGCGCCGCAGGTCCGCTAAATGCGGTGATTTCTGTAGCAAACGCGGCGTATCAGTATGGATGTCGGTAGGTGCACAGTACACTAGGTATGGCCTTGAAGATATAGCCGGCTGTGGTATATATCATGCAGTTCTTTACGCTTGCACGATCAGGACCTCTGGAGCCTGCCAAGGACTTCAACCACTAAGGTCAGCGCAGTTTCGTCGTATGGTTTGACGTCTTTACAGTTAGCATGCCGGCCGTCAGTGCTCATGCGTAGGCCATTTCGTTGCGGGTAAAGCTGGCCATCTTTCTCAGAGCTATTCACGTGTTTTCTCTGAATGTTTTCATTACCATGGCCTTTTTGCGCTCAGCATCTTATGCATGTATGCTTCTATGTTGCCGTTTCCCCTTCAATTTTGCGCGTGTATTGCGGGTGACCGACCGGACGCCGTCCAACTGGCATGATGCCCACGCGCGAATGGCAGAGACTGGCTCTTGCTCGAGACCTGTGGTAAGCAGCTGCTACCATCCCATTCCTAGAGTCGATACTATTGTCGTCCGCGTTGATCTGTCTGCGGCCTTGCTAGAATGCACGCTCCGTCTTTCTTACTCCCTTTACATGACTTTTTTGCAATGCTCCTCTTACACTTAGCAAGATGTGCGTGGCATTTTCCCCATGGTGCCAGTCTTTGCTGTCGACAACCAGAACCTGGCTTTTTGCAATGTAATATCCCATCTGCTGAATCTTCTATTAATTACCTTCTGATCGTTATTACCATCGTTTTCTTCGTGGTTCTCCAAGCTTAGTTTCTTATAGTGACATGAAGGTTAGCCACCATACCTGGGTTCTAGGTTCGGTGTGACTTGCTTTAAAAGATCCGTTCCTGCCAGAATCAGCCCTTTAAAAGAAATTTAGTCTAGTTACCCTGGAGCTTCACAGTTAATAAACGTGTTTTCCCTTTTTCAATGCATCGGTCATATGCAATGTCGTGGTTTCTTGGTCTTGCACATCTCAATAATGGCGGTGCTAGGCTTTCACTTGGGTCACCCTTTCAATGTTTTGTACCAGTCAGAAGTATCTTTTTTAATGCCGAGCATGATGTTGTTTGCTATGCCTTTGGTCTGGTTAGGTGTACATGTGCACATGCTGCAGCCCAGCGTTTCTAATCATGGTCCTGTTTAATGCTGTTTTCCCCCCTTCCTGGTTTATGCGTGCAGGTAAATGTGCAACGAAGCACAGTTTGGCAGAGTATATGAAGAACCAAATGATCTACAAGATCTGCCAAACGATGAAGAAACAATCCTCTTTTTGTTGTGATTTATTTTTTGCCTATGAATAAAAGATTTTTTAAATAATATTTATCAATGTAATAAATGCACTGATTGTGAGTCATGCCCCTGTTGTAATCATCTTGCATTGTTGTATTTCTGACGGTCCCTGATAACACCATTTTTTTGTCCCAGAATGGCTGGAGAATTCGCCTGTGCATGTTCTTGATTTTCTTGAGATTCTACTCGTTTCTTTGTCCTGAGATTGTCCTGAGATTGTCCTGAGATTTTCACTATACAAAGTCAAAATCTCAAGACCTGAGTTTTTCGGTTGAAAATCTTGAGATTTTTTTCACCAGAAATCTCAGGACCCGAGGTGTGCACTTACCAGATTTTGTCAAGACGAAATATCAAGATCAATATCAGGGCAATCTCAGGAAAACTCAAGATCCATCTCAAGACATTCTCAAGACATTCTCAAGAAATCTCAGGATTTCTCAAGATTTTTGTAGGTAAATCTAAAAAAAAACTCAGAAAAATCTCAAGAAATCTCAGTGCGAATTTCCGCCGACTTCCTAGTGTGGCGGAAACTGCGCGGCGGGTCACCATGCCAGTTATGCCGGCAACCCCGGCAGACGTCCCAGCACCAACCATGCCCCGGGAAGCAACCCGCGAGGAGCGGATGTCACGGGTGCCGAGGACAGTCACGGTGGCAAACTAGCACCCTGATGGGTCCCGGGCTATCGCTTTCCAGGCAATAAGCGAGGACGGCACTTGTTGGGGCCCTATGGTGTGCCCCAGGGCAAAGTCCGTCACCAAGCTGGATGGCGGAGCGGGGCCGCTCGTGATCACCATGGAGCTGGCCAAGATGTGTGGTGCGACCCGTGAGAACGGCGGGCTCATAGACAGCACCGTTCTGGTGGAGGGATGGAAAGGGCCAGCGGCGCGACCCGATGCAATGACTTCCATGCTGATCAACGTCATCCTCAACCCCACGGACCCAAAGCGGATGGCCTGCGTGGCTGTGCCGGCCTTGGTGGTCGACAGGTGTGGGTATGCAGCCCTTATCGGGATGGACGTCATGTATCGCCTCGGGCTCATAATTGACCCTTGGCTGGACTCCGAGTGCGTGGCTGTGCCGGCCTTGGTGGTCGACAGGTGTGGCCGGTATGCAGCCCTTATCGGGATGGACGTCATGTATCGCCTCGGGCTCATAATTGACCCTTGGCTGGAGGTTGCGACCTACCGCCGTGATTGGCAGGGGGAGGGGAAGCAAAAGACGCTTCTTCCCATTCAGTGCAGCAGCGACCCGGAGCCTAACCCGCAGGGGGTGGTGTCGCTAGACGCGTGTGTGGCTGCAGTGGTGTCGCCCGCCAGCATAGAGGTGGAGCCAGGGGATGCGGCTGAGAACTGGGGGGGGGGCGTGTGGCCGGACGCGCAAGCGGTGCACATGGCGCAAGCGGCTAGCGACAAGCGCGCGCGCGATAGGCACCGGTGTGTGCTGCCTGCGGCGTTGCCAGCGCGGGATGCGCAGAGGCAAAGTTGGCTTGCCCAGGTTGCGCCCCTGCCACGCCTGCGCGATGTGCGCGCACGGGTGATGGCGGCATGTCAGGCACTGCGCAAGGGTGCTGGGGGGAAGCGGCGCCAGCCGGGTGCCATCACGCCGTACCCCGGCTTTAGCGCAGAGGTGCTGGAACGCATCCCGGACTTCGGGCGTGCCACCGTCGTGCTGGAGCTGTTCGCAGGTATGGGTGGCGGCATAGCCGGTTTCCTGAGCAGCGGGGGGGTATGCAGCAAGCTCATTGTGGTGGAGGCATCGCTCACAGCCAGGGCGGCATATTTGCACCACTGCGCTATCTTGTCGCAAGCATACCCAGCACAATTTCCTCCATCCGCCTGGGCTGATGTCTTCGGCGAGGGCACTCATGACGTGCGCTTCCTTGGGCAGCAGCAGCTGCGCCGCCTCATCTCACAACATGGCGAGGTAGGGTTGGTCATTGCTGGCTGGGAGTGCCAAGGCATGAGCCATGCAGGCTGGGCATGGCCGGGGCCTTGCCGACAGCAGGAGCGGCCTATTTTGGGACATGCTGCGCATTGTGGGCGAGCTCCAGCAGCTGCAGCAGGTGCCACCCGCCTACTTATTTGAAAACGTAGTGGCGTTGGACAGTCCCAGCCCCACTGTTAGGGAGGATTGGGGCACCATTGTGGGTATTTTGGGGGAACCCGTGGTGTCGGACAATGCCGGGCTGGGAGGGAATACCCATCGGCTGCGCGCGTTCTGGACCAACATCGCTGGCCAAGGTTCTACGCAGGCGGTGATGCAGCATGTCGCTAGCCACATTGAGCTGCCACCGGTCGATGTCGTGTTGCCCAGTCAACTCACGGCGCAGTATGTGGAGCACGATGATCAGGCACCCTACGCGCCCGTCAACAAGGCAGGCGCCGCCCCCATGCGAGCACTGCCCACCCTTGTCAGTTACCAAGGGTCCCAGGCTTATCGTGACCGGGGCAAGAGGCTTGTGTGGGAGCGTGCCACAGGTCTCTTGGTTCAGCCACCCGCGGGGTTTCGTGAACTAAGCATGGGCTTTGCCGAAGGTGCATCCGGCCGCCCCAGGGCTCCTGGAGCCGTGGAGCGATGGTCGCTCATTGGCCAGGCCATGTCAGCCTGGCAGGTGGGGTACACCTTGCTAGCAGCGCAAGGTGTGCGGAGGGTGCAGCGGGTTGCACTCCCCGTCCATGCTGCGACTGCACAGGCGCAGAGTGACACTTCTCCACCCACCGGTGCTGCGCCGGCTGGTGTGCCTAAGGCGGAGCGTGCAGGCGGCAGGGGCCAAGGGTGGTCCTACACCTGGCGCCAGGTATGGTCAGTCATCCTCATGACTGCGCTCCTCACCAGCTCTGTGTTCTCGGCGGCTCCGGCCTTTCAGTTCCTCGTGGCGAAGGCACAACGGCAGGTGGGAGAGCGAGGCATTACGCCGGGAGCGGCGGCATACATGCTGTTTCAGCCGGCGGTCGTGCGCGGTCCCACGGTGGCTGTGCACAATGTCTCGAGCGCAAGCGACCCGGCAGCAAACCATCAATGGAGCGTCTGTGAGCACCTCACAGCTGAGCAACGCGCGAGGCTGCTCAAGTGGCTGGAAGGTGCGCGCAACGCGTTTGCATTCAGCAGTCAAGAGCTGGGATGCTACAATGGTGGGCAGATGCGGGTCCCGCTGGACACCGATCAGCCACTGTTTCGCCGACAACACCGGCTGAGTCAAGCTGAGCTGGAGTTTGTGCAGCAACAATGCGAGGAGCTGGAGGCTGCTGGCATCATTCGGTCATCCACATCCAACTATGCGGCCGCGACCGTCGTGGCGCCCAAGAAGGATGCGGTGACAGGTGAATGGACTGGGATGCGCATGGCGACGGACCTGCGGCAACTCAACGCACACACCCCGATGGACAGGTACCCCATGCCGCGAGTGGACGATGTGCTTGACCGAATATCGCCACGCGTGCAGTTCATCTCATCCCTAGACCTCCGCAGTGGCTTTCACCAAATCCAAGTGGCGAAGGGTGACCAACGCAAGCTCGCGTTCTGGGGGGGCCACCGACTCTATGAGTGGGTCAGGATGCCTTTCGGGCATAGGAATGCGAGTGCCATCTTTCAGCGTGCCATGGATCAAGTGTTGAATGGCATGCCATTCGCTGCGTGTTACATTGATGATGTGATCATCTTCAGTGAGACATTTGAGCAACACCTCCAGCACCTTGAGCAGGTGCGCATGGCACTGGCGCGAGCCAACCTAAAGCTGCACCCCGAGAAGTGTCGGTTTGCGCAGCGGAGCCTCGACTTCCTCGGACACCAGATCATTCCTGGCGGCAGAACTCCACAAGCGGCCAAGGTGGAAGCGATCGTCAACGCGCGGCAACGCCCACGGATGTGGCGGGTGTGCGGGCTTACCTGGGGCTGGCGGGGTATTACCGAGGTTATATCCCCAACTTCAGCACCAAGGTTAAGCAGTTAGATGAGATGCTTAGGCTGACACACGGATTTCCGGCCTGCGCGCCGCGTATTGCCTACCGCGGCTGAGCGGGACACCTCAGTACTGTACGGTAGGTCGTACGGTCCTGAGGTGTCATGTGGACCGATGTGCGGTTAGTGCCAGACTGTGCCTAGACTCCAGCTCGACCCGCCAGACCCGGGTTATCCGGTTCTGGACGGGCCGAGTGTAGTTGATGCTAGTGACGTGGTCGCATGGCATTGCAGTGTACAGTTGTCCACTGGTGAGGTGCTGCAGGTAGCACCGCCATAGGCATATAGGCGTAGCACTGGGGAGTGCCGCAGCACCCGAGTTTGCCCAGACGTTCCATTCTGAGCCCTCAGCTTACACTACTCTCTCATTGTATTATTGCTAATACAATCATCATTCCATTTCAGCTTCGCAGTTGTTCGTCGTTAGACTCATCCAACTTGGACTGAAAAGCTTTTTTATTTTTTCGCAAAACAAAAAATATGGCTTCCAACAACGGCAACGACAACAACAACAAGGGGAAGGCGCCTGCCAGGCGCACCTCACCCCGACTTTCGCCGGAGGGCACGCCCTCCACCAACGATGCGAGGGTGACGCCCAACGTCACCTTCCGCACGGTGGTCGCCGACCACCCCAGGCGTCGGACCCCGCAGGTGGGGCCCGGCGCCCGGGGGATGGCGAGCGGTCGTCCGTTTGCCACTGGCGGTTCGTCCGCCATGGCACCTGGGGGGCAGGTCCCCCGGGCACGTAATTCCCCCGTCGCAGGTGACGGGGGTCGTGACGGAGTGATTCCTCGAGGAGGATGGGGAGGTGCAGCCTGCGAGGCCTCGGCCTTCGCTCGAGATTTCGTCACAGACGCCTGCGACGTCTGGTAATCTTCCGTGGGCCGACAGATGGCCATCATGGACATTGACCGGTATGGGAACATGTTCCGCCCCTGTCGCGTTCGGGCGCGTACCCCATCTTCTCCCCATTGGGGAGGACGACATCCCAGCGTTCATTTCGGTGAACGGCTGGATCATTCGGCAACGTTTCCAGTTGACGGCAGATGAGCCGATACATGCGATTGAGGTTCATCGGACGCAAACGATGATCGAGAATCGTTTGCGGATGCAGTTTCCCCTGATCCAGGTGGCAGTTTGGCTGTGGTGTTCACCAATAGGCCGCGGCGAAACCCCGGCACTGTGATCAGTGGGCGTCCAGGCAGCGTCAGAGAGAGGCGCTGCGCGTGGTCGCCACACAGGAGATCACGCTGACTCCGTTGGGGCCGTGGCCCCAAGTCACGCCAGTTGGCTGGGGCCCGGAGAGGCGTGAGGCGGCTGCGATGCCGCCTGCGACGGAGCGCGGGGCGGCAGACCCCCAACACGCCCATGGGTGGTGAAGCCACCCAGGACCCTCTGGCAGGTCAGAGGGTCCAACCTCAGCGCGGGCTCCCCCGCCCAGCGTGGGGGGCCAGGTGGCTGAGGAGGCCACCGGGGTCGCAGGGACCCCGGCGGCGACACAAGCGCCCGGGGTCGCAGGGACCCCGGCAGCGACGCCGGCGCCTCCGGCGCTGGCGGGGGATGCAGCCCCCATGGAGGGTGTCACGGGCACCTCCAGCGGCTCTGGGGGGCAGGCCCCCTCTAGCCGCACAAGGACAAGGCCCTGGCAGGGCCGGAGGGGCCTCAGGGTCCCACCTTGGCAGGGCAGCAGCCAGCACGGCTGGACGGCGACCTGGAAGGTCGGGACTTCATCACCCTGGGTGATGAGCCGTGTGGCGTGCCATACAGGCCACAGCCTCCTTCCGTGGGCTGGCCGACGGAGCCAGCAGATGCACGTCGCGGAGGCGGGCAGCCTGGTGTGTGCGATTATCACGCACATCCTGGGCTTGCCCAACCTCCAGCGGACACACGCAGGGTGTGTGACGACCTGCTGCCTGCCCTGCAGGCCTCCTCTCAGGAAGGAGGGTGCAGGGCAGCAGGGTTCGCCTGGTGCGACTCCTGGAGCTCCTGCACAATGCCATCCTGAAGGGGCGGGTAGGTGGTTGCCTACCTGGCTGCATCATGATTTACTAACCCTACTGACGATGAAGTGTCCCTCTCTCCCACCTTCCATGATTGGGAGGAGGCCCGCAGCAGGAGGCGGGAAGTGACACACACTCACACCCCCACCCAGCCCACCCCTATGTTGCCTAACCCTCCTACACAGCCCATGCTTGCCCTCCTGCTCAGCTCACTCAAGTAGCACTTCCCTCTCAGCATGTCTCTCCTGTGAATGCTGCAGCAGCAACACCATCTTCTCCCTCTCCCCCTGCATCCCCCTCTAGGTTGCCCACTTACAATGAAAACCGTCCTGTGGATAGGATTAATGTCAGGGGGCTGCCTGAGGGGTATACTAGGGAGCAGGGGAATCATGCACTTCTCTCTCTTCAGCTGGCTAGGGAGGAACTGAATGTCAAGAATTGGTTTGGATCTCTCATGCAGGGGGATTTTTACCATCAGTCCTCCTCTCAGATTCAGAATCTCATCCTTGTCTTCCAGCGTAGGTATCCCAAGTGGCAGGACACGCAGGCTAGGGCAGTTTGGGAGGCTTTCATGAAGGAGCTAACTGACCTCCTCTCCACCCCCTCATCTGTGGACATATATGGGGCATTCAGGTGGGTAGAGGAATACAGGGTCACATCAGTGGACTATGTGGCTGAGACAAAGAAATATGAGCTAGCCATCAAAGCACGTCCTGATGTCCAGCAGCTAGATCACAAGTTCTTGCTGCGTTCCTTCCTTGAGAAACTCAAACTTGACAAAAACACCTACGCTATGCTTGCAACAGGAATGGCAAAGTACTGGGAGGACATGAAGGAGGCATTGGATTATATCAAGCTGGCCTTGGCTCCCCTTAGCCAGGGGGCCATGGGCACCTCTGTAAAGAGGGTCAGGGGGGAGAGAGGGAGGAGGAGGATAGGGAGAGGGAAGACAGGAGCAAGAGACCTGTCCATGGCAGAAGTGAAGTCCCTGCTGGGACAAATGTTTAAGGGCAAGGGCAAGGGCAAGGGCAAGGGCAAGGGCAAGGGCAGGGGCTGGGGCAAGGGCAAGGGTAAGGGGCAGTCTCCCTCCAAGGGGGGCAGCTCCAGCAACAACAACAACAACAGCAACACAACAACAACAACAACAACAACAACAACAACAACAACAACAACAACAACAACAACAACAACAAGCAGGACAAGGAGGACAAGTCTTCTCAGCGGTGCACCCGCTGTGGCATGAAGTACCACCTGCGGCCCACCTGCCGCAAGAACGTGGACGAGCTGGGGCATTTGGACGTCCTGTGCCACAAGTGCCACGGGCCGCCCCACGGTGACCCCAAGGACTGCAAGCGGCCTCCTTACGGCAAGAAGTGTGAGTCTCCCTCTCATGCTGGCTTGAGTGTGCCTGCTTCACCTCTTTCATCTGCATGCCCCACTGTCAGAGCAGTGAGCAGTTCTGGAAAGGTGCTACAGCTGGTTTCAGAAGATTATGTCTCTAAACCAACCTTCACATCTATGGTTCCCAAGGTGTGCAGAGTGTCCCCAGCAGAGGATGCTCAGATCAGTTTTCAGGAGCTTGCTTTGCAGTTGCATTTCCTTTATGGGCATGAAGTGAGTGCAGAGGTGGTGGCAGCAGCAATAGGGGGGGCAGCACTCAGACGTGCATGCCAGGTGGTCAGATCCCACTGCCAGCATTGTCAGTTCAATGCACCCAAACCCCCTAAGTGGCATGTAGCTACCCCACCTAAGTGCAAGGGCAGGGTGGTAGGAGATGTCTTTCATATCAAAGGACAATCTTACTTGGCACTTAAAGATGCATGGTCAAGGTACACAACCATTGAACCATTACCTGGAATGGACAAGACACAGTTGCTCAGGGCTCTCTTGATTGCTCAGGCCAGGTACTACCCTGTGGAGGCATTGTTACTGGATCAGCAGTTCACGTGTCTTGCCAATGAACCAGGGTGTGAGGCTATTGATCTGGCTGGGCTAGAAGATCATGAGAGGCAAGGCATTATTGAAAGGGCCATCAGGTCCATTAAAACCCTTGTAGCCAAGAAGATGGCAATCTGCTGGCTGACAGTGGGTCATATGCTGACAGAGCTCTGTGGTCCACCAGGTTGTGCCAAGTCCTCAACAGGAGGCCACTCATGAAAACCCCACAAGGGGTGATCATTACACCAGATGGATTGCATGCAGGCATTTATCCACCTGAGGTACTAGCCCTCTACAACGCACAGCGAGCACAGACAGCTAGCAGGTTAGCTGTCAAGGATGCAAAGCATCCACGTCCCACCTTCAGAGAAGGGGATCAGGTCCTATTCTACAAGGAGTCGGGACTAGGCAAGGTGGGTACCTGGCATGGGCCAGCCACCATCCTAAATTTAACACCACTGGCAGGACAGTGTTAGTTAAACACAATGACACGGGAAAGATTCACAGGTGTTCACCTCACAGGATGAAATTGTATTTTCCAACTGTGTCAGACGTGGCAGAGGAGGAAGAGCTGTTGGCCGACAGCCCTGTACAGTTGCCTGGCATCCCAGCGTTGCCCAGTGAGTGGTTGTTTGGAACACCCACTGGTGAGTGTGAGAGCCACACCCACTGTGACACCCAGGTCACCCTTGATGATTGTAGGCAGTCACTGCAGGCTTGGCCCCCTGCAGCAGAGGGTCACATTGGCAAAACAGGTGATCAGCAACCTATCACCTCTCAAGTGTGAACATAGCTCAGCCACTAGCTGCACCTTCCAAACGCAGCCTAGCAGACGCTGTTCGCATTTTACAAGCAGCTCATAGAGCTAAAGCTCAAACTGCTGCAGGATCAGCTAAGGTGGGGAAGGTTGGGCAGCATGACAATAGCCCATTTATGGTTGCAGTGGACACACAAGCCCAGGTCAGCATTATCAGTGCCCTGGCTGTGCCCCATATGCCTTTGGAACCTTCACCCTGGCACCATGTGGCTGATTTCTCAGGGCAGTCATCCCTCAAGGTACTAGGTCAGGTCATGTTGACTATACTCGGTATCCCCACTCCTTTTCAGGTATTGGAAGGTTATAAAGGGAATGCTTTGTTGGGGGATCCTTTTCTCTGTTACCCTGGTGTCATTATCTCCAGTGATAGACTATCCATCCAGGACCTGGGTGGTGTTGATCTGAATCATTTCAAAATTTCTCTTGAAAAACTTCTTAAAACCAACATTGCCTCTGTAAAATTTGCTACACCCAAGTATGCCCCAGGGCAAGAACCCTGTGTGGCAGACTTGGTTCACAATCAAAAACTTCATCCCACCTCTTTTGGATTGGGCAAGCATGATGTGGCTAAAATGTCTCCTCTTTCACTGACGGAGCTGTTGAAGAAAGGTGCAGTCTGGGGCATGGGGTCCGGCGCAGCAACGCGCCATTGAGACCATCAAGGCAGAGCTCACCTCAGCGCCGATACTCCGTCAGCCCGACTATGCCCAGCCATTTGTGCTGATACACGGATTGGTCCAGGGTTGGACTTGGTGCTGTGTTGGCACAGAAGGACGTGCATGGCAAGGAACATGTGGTGGCGTATGCCAGCAGGAGCAACAACACGGCTGAGGCCAAGTACTCATCGTATGAGGGCGAGGCTCTGGCCGTGGTGTGGGCCATCAAACATTTTCGGCCATACTTGTTTGGGCGTCAGTTCACGCTGGTCACCGACCATCAGCCACTGCAGTGGTTGATGACAAGTGCTAATCTGACAGGCAAGCTGGCGCGCTGGGCCATGATTATTCAAGAATATAACATTACCATTGTACACCGCGCTGGGGTGGACCATTCCAATGCCGATGTCTTATCACGCTATGCTTTGGCAACGTCAGAGGACCGGACGGGGGCGCGAGCGCAGGGCGCGGAGGGACCACAGGGCTCAGTCGTCTTTGTCAACGCAGCCGGGCCATGCGATTCCGAGTCGCGATGGCTTTCCTGCAGTGATGCCGTGGCGGAGTTTGCGTGCTAGTACGCCAATCCCGTACGGCCAGCGGCTTTCACGCCATCCCAGGGCGTGATATTTCTTCCTTTGGCTGAAGACACGCTTGCGCAGCCGGTGGATCCGGCGAGCATAGGCTGTGCGGTGCTGCATGCTGCCGCTAGTTACGCCATTGCGGTGGAGTGCTGCGCTGGGGACGTGTGGCTGGATGGGAGGGTTCTCGAGCGGGTGCAGGGTTTGCCTGCCTCTCCAGCCCCTGCTGACTGGACGCCGACGCAGAGGCAAGCCGAGCAAGAGCGCGTGGAGCGCCGGGCTGTGAATTATACCTGGGAGGGCAACCAGGTCTACAAGCTTGTGGGGCGCCGCAAGCTGGTCGTGCCGCCCCGGCCCTGACAAGCGTCAGTGCTGCCCTCGTTGCACATTACCATGAGCGGTTCGGGCACATGGGTGCAAACGTCCGCACAGGTGCCATGGTGCGTGGGGTCTATTGGTGGGCGGGCATGAAGCATGCCATAGCACGGCAGGTAGCCAGTTGCGCTGAGTGTGCTCGCGCGAAAGCGCGTTTCAACCTGGACCATCATCATGACAAGGAGCTCATGAGCTTGCCCATCCGGGGCTTGTTCTACCGGTGGCACGTCGACTTGTGTGGGCCCTTTGAGCTCAGCACTTCCGGCAACCGTTACGTCCTGGTGTGTGTGGAATCGTTCAGCAAGTGGCTGGAACTGATTCCCCTACCCGACAAGCACGCCGCCACCACAGCCACCTACTTCCTGGATGTTATTGCTCGGTATGGGGCACCGGCGGAGGTGGTTTCAGACCAAGGCGGGGAATTTCGTGGGGAATTCCAAGAGCTATTGGATTCCTGCTCCATCGATCATCGGCACACGTCGCGGGAGCACCCTCAGGCCAATGGACTGGCTGAGCGTTTGGTTCAGACAGTCAAACAGGCGCTGCGCAAATGGGCGTTGCAAGCAGCACGTGTGGCCACCTGGGATAGGGAACTCCCCTGGATCGCCATGGGCTACCGGATGAGCCCACAAGAATCCCTTGCCCAGTTCTCCCCCTATTTTCTGCTCTTTGGTCGGGCACCATTGTTGCCCTCTGAGGTGCAGGAAGCTCACCCCCAGCCGATTCAATGGGATGACGCCAATGAGTGGCTGCGGGAGGTTGTGGCGCGCGCCGCCACATTTAAGAAGGTGATGCCCATCGCGATGAACAATCTGTTGATCGCGCAGCACCGCGACACACTGCGGTACGCCCAGCGACGGGGTGGCAAGTATATGGCCAGGCGGCTGCAGTTCCACCCCGGTCCCCGGCTAGTATGTGTTTCTGCGGACTCAACCCCAACACATGCTGGACGTCACGGCCGGGCCCACCATCCTTCGCATTGTGGAGATTAAGCCTTCGGGGTTGGCCGTCCTCGAAGGTGCGGATGGTAGTAAGACCACTGACAATGTGTCGAACCCGTGTCTCCTTGCTCCATGCCCCACCTGGCACGGAGCATCCAGCCGCACACCGCTAGGCGCATCCGCGATGCGCAGTGTCAAATTTGTCACCGGGTCGACCAGCCTGAGGTCATGTTGCTGTGTGATCACTGCAACTGCGGCTGGCATCTTCACTGCCTTCAACCCCCTCTGTCTCAGGTACCTGAGGGTTCCTGGTTTTGCCCTGTGTGCATTGCTGCGGGGTTCGCCACCCGGCCATGCGATTCAAGCAGCTACTGCCACTTTGTTGCTCGCTACCCAGCAAAGGACTTGGTAGCGAGGGGGGGGACGGAAAAGTGGGCAGCACTAGTGGGGTAAGGCTAGCATGTGGCCCATCGATCACCGATGCAGCCATACCTTATGAGGGCCAACGAGGTCGTGGGCTACTGTCAGTGCAGGGAGTTTGGCACGAGTATGCGACAGCTGTCGCGCGCCGTTCCGATTCGCACGAGTATTGGCTTTACGCGGGGCCGCCACGCGGCCGGCCCGGGGGACGAGGCGAGGCAGCTAGGCATTGCGCGTGTGCGAGTTGTTACGCCGTTGGCATTAATTGGGCCTTACGGGAGCAACGCATGCGCCGTAGCGCGACGCGCAGCACTGGGAGTTGACAGCGGCACTGACATGCGTCACCAGGAGGTCAGTGCCAACGCTGGCAAGCAGCACGCACTGGCTGCTGGACTACAACACGGACCAAGCTAGGCTGCCAGCCTGGCAATTATGCGGATTGTGCAGGCTGAACATGCACGTGCACGCAAGCTGGCGCGTTATTGATCTCGAGAACTGTCCGCTGCAGGTAGATAATGTCGTGCAATATTGGCATTGATATTCGGCAGGCTGGCAAGCCGCTTTTGTGAATGCGACGAGGCAGCTTTTCTCGTCAGGGCCAGCTAGTTGTCGTACATGCTTGGTTGGTGATATAGTTGTTTGGCAAGCTCAGGGGTCGGCAAGTCGACACTGGCCGGAGTACTCTGCGACAACTAGGGCATTTCGTCGTCTGGGATTTCTGGCCTACCCAGGTTGTCTAGTTGATTTTGTCGTCTAAAGAGAAAGTGCTAGATGATATGTTTCATATGCGGAACAGGGAGTCGTTGCAGACAACGACTTAGGATTTTGTGTACTTTTAGGTCTTGGTGCTGACCAAAGCCGAGTGCCACGGAGTAGCTTTGGTGTAATTGAAGCAGTATGGACGACAAAGCGGTTGTCGTCAGGATCAGATACTGAGCGTGGCTACGAGGTAAGGCTGACGCAAGATATTGCGTAAGTGTGAGGCATTCATTGGGATAGGTGTGTGTTTCCACCAGGGCGTTGGATGTAGCTCTGTGTGGATCTTTGAACTCTGTCTTGGTCATGGTGGTGCGTGGCAAGTGTGGCCAGCCCTCCTTTCTTTCATCGAGCCCAGCTATTGCTGAAACAGAGCTGCCAAGTTAGGTAGAGTATTGGTAATAAAAACGTTCATTTCATTTGCAACAAAGAACCCAGTGTGAAGCCTAACCTAGCCATACCTCACTCTCAGGTCTCACCTTTTTGAGAAGTGCAGTTGGCACTGGCTTCTCGTCTTAAGAAAAGTGGGCAGCACTAGTGGGGTAAGGCCAGTGTACAATTATGCGCCGTATTATACAGTATTATACGGTATAATACTTCATGCGCTGGATTTAGCGCATAATTTTTTATACTTATGCGTTTGAGCGTATTACGACGCATAATGACGCATAATCACGTATAATGCCGTATTTTCCGCGGTTTTTTTAGGTTTTGCGCGGCTAGGATGCCAGAACGACAGGGCAACGATTTGAAGCCACAGATTTCGTATCTCTACTAAGTACTGACCCGTCTGAACTTTCACAATTCGACGCGATCTTATTTTGAAATTTCAGTCGGGTACGTACTGCCCACTTCCCGGCCCCTTTTTTGGGCGGGAATCTGAAGAAATGCAAGGCTTAAGAACTGCGAGCTTTGTTGGCAAAGGCAGAATTGTCACCCGGCCGCAGGCCGCACGTGAGAATTGCGAGCAAAAATGTCAATGTCTGACGAGGATCGTGCAATGTCTGACCAGGATGGCGAAGACGTCGACTTGTCAAGAACAACGGTGTGGACGTACATCACCAAGCACAGAATTGCCAAGGGCAACAAGCTGACCAACAACTACGAAATGACCTGCAGCCGATGTTACCATGCTTGGAGTGGCAGCACGAGCAGGGCAACTGCGCATTTTCTTGGAGGGGACTTTGCCCACTCGGCTGGAGTCAGTCCCTGCTCGAAGCCGCCCACCGAGCTGCGGCCACGCCTGCTCCAGGCGAAGCTGCTAACCACCAGGAGGAAGGCGGTTCGTGCCCGCCGTGAGCAGGAGTGCGTCGCAGAAGAGAGGCACATGGCTCGCGCCGATGATGACAACGACAACGGCCTCATCGGAGATGAAGAGGACATCGACGTCGACGAGAACGGCGAACAGCTGCCGACCTTCCTGCGAGGTGCCGCCGGGCCCGCATCTGCACTTGGCAAACGCAGGTCGTCCGCCTCCGGCTGCAGGGGCTCCGGTTCGACCGGACGTGCAACTGCTGACGTCGTCGAGATCAAGTCATCTCAGCCGGCACTGCGCCAGCAGACCATGGCCGCGGCTGTCGGGCTGGGAAAGCCCGCCATCGACAAGCTGCTTTGCAAGGGGTTTATGTCGGCCGGTATCCCATTCAACGTTGTGAATAACGCGCATTTCAAAGCTGCTCTGTCCGCCATCAGCCGAGGAGGGGTGCAGTACCTGGCGCCAAGCTCTCAGACCATGCGGACCCGGGACGCACCCCTCGTTGCCAAGGACTTGGAGAGGGACGTCAAGGAGAAGACCCAGCTGGCCACAGGCACGGGAGGGACGTTCATCACGGATGGCTGGAAAGACTGCAGTCGCGAATCTCACATCATGAACGTCTTCCATCTGCCCACCTTTACATACTTCATCGGATCCGACAACGTGATGGGGCAGGTGAAGTCTGCTGAATTCATGGCAGACCTGGCAGAGCCTCACATCTTGGCCGTCGGCGCAGCGAACGTCGTGCAGGTGATTACGGACACCACAACATCCATGGAGAACATGAAGAAACTCCTCGAGGCATCATTCCCGCACATCATCATCTCCAGGTGCTGTGCCCACTCGCTGGACCTGTGTTTCGAGGACATCGGCAAGGAGCCAGCGGTGGACAGGGTCCTGACACAAGTGAACACGGTGGTGGTATTCGTGCTGGGGCACGAGAAGATCAACAGTTTTTTCATGGGCCTGGACAAGAGCGCCAAGACTCTCAAGAAGTACGCCGACACCCGCTTTGGCACCAGGTATATCGCTGTGATTTCATGAGTTATATCCACAATTTGCTACGCCCTCTTTTTTCTCATCATCTTCGCTTAATTCTGCTAGTTTATCATTGCTTTAATTGAGACACAATCATACTGTTGTTGGCGTGTTACTAATTCCATTTTCACAGTTGTGACGATGGCATCATTTTTTTCATGGCATTGCTGCTTCAGGTTTTACTCGGCGGAGAGCGTTCACGACGCCAAGACCCGGCTCATGGTCACCTTCGAGGACGAAGAGTTGGTGAAGTATGCCGAGGCGCAGCGGTGGTGGCCCGCGTTCAAGCAGGTCCAGGATATTGTGGGCAGCCCGCAGTTCTGGTCCGGCGTGCGCATGCTCGTTGACATTTTCAAGCCCATGAAGCTCGTGCTCAAGATTTTCGACAGCGACAAGCCAGCAACAGGCGAGCTGTACTACATGATGTACGAGCTCCTCAAGGCTGTGCAAGACATTCGCGGGCTGCACAAAGACCTGTCCAAGCAGCTGCAGGTCCTCGTGCGCAGGCGCTGGGATTACATGCATTCCATCATCCACGCCGCTGGCTACGCGCTCAATCCCAAGTACTGGGGCCCTGACCACGCACAATATACCATCAAGGAAGTGAGTAAATGGCTAAGTAATTCTTATTTTTCTTCATGGCATGCACGCTATTTGTTATTAGTCCATGGCTAATTTTGGCTTTTGAGCAATGTGTGGGAAATTGGTATTGAAGGGCTGAAGCCTTCGTTGTCAGTTCCTGAATAGACGTCCTCTAACCTCTTTCCAATCCTTAATTGCACTGCCACTATTTCCCCCATCGTACTATCCCTCTCCTGCTCAGGTGACAGATGGCCTCCACGCGTGCATTGACAAGATTCATCTGGGCGACAAGGCAGCCTTCGACCTGGCCATCAAGCAGTACGAGCAATACACCGACCAGCAGGGTGCATTTGCACAGAGCGACTGCAAGAGGCAGGCACAGGCGCCGGGCATGGTGCCGTACCAGTGGTGGCGCACCTGGGGCGGCTCCACGCCCGAGCTGCAGGAGGTGGCGATCAAGGTGCTGGCCCAGCCGGTCTCCTCGGGCTCTGTCGAGCGTGTCAACAGCGAAGCCGGCTGGATCAAGTCGCTCAAGCGAAACCGCCTGACGCATGTCAACCACAACCGCCTCATCTACGTGCACCACAACCTCCGCGCGATTGACGCCATCAAGGATTACGACGATCAGAACACGGTTATTCCATGGGAGTAAAGCTTTAATGTGAGCTCGCACCTAAAGGATTGATGCCGACTCACTGAGTGGGGTAGAGGCCGTAGAGCCCTGCTAGCTCCTGGTCATGGCTATCCATTTGCTGGGTGGCCACTGGCCATAATATGCCAGGGCTGCTTGACCTCAGGCGACCGGGAGTTGGTGGATGGTGGGAGGTCTCATCTGCACACCGCTTGAGGCTCAATAGCAATGCTTTGATGCATGGCTTCTACACTATAGCGCACACATTTATCAAGACTGATTGTCTGTGACTAGTGAGGTGTTGTTTATGAGCCTGCAGAAAACAGTTGCACCATGGCAAGGGCAGCATGCAATAGTCAACTACCACATGTGTGGTATTTGAATTGATGATGTGTTTAATATGTTGGCCCTATGCTGGCCCACTGCATGGTCCCCTAGTTAGTGCTGGCCATGTTTAACATGTTGGCCCCTTGCTGGCCCACTGCACGGTCCCCTAGTTATTGCTGGCCTTTTTACCATGTTGCCCCATGCTGGCCCACTGCATGCACGGTCCCCTAGTTAGTGCTGGCCTTTTTAAAAACATGTTGGCCCCATGCTGGGCGCTGGCCCACTGCTGCATGCATGGTCCCCTAGTTAGCGCTGGCCATGTTTAACATGTTGGCCCCATGCTGGCCCACTGCACGGTCCCCTAGTTATTGCTGGCCTTTTTTAACATGTTGGCCCCATGCTGGCCCACTGCACGGTCCCGACAAATTTCAGTTATTAAGTGAGACAACTATTCCTGGAAATATACACAATTGTGAATACAGTACTATGCACACTTGCAGATGCACACATTATGCACACCATGCACATGCACTATCTTAGTTGGGGACTTCAGTGCCGTCCGTGGTCCCCCAACGGGGACACGAGATTAATTAATATTAATTAATTAATTCAGTTAATTAATAAATTGATGCACACCACGAGTCACACACCTGTAGTCACATGCAGCTCAGTATATTCACATAGCATCGCACCATGCAAACATACTACATGCATTAATTGTATACTACTGTAGTATTTGCGTGCATGCACAGCCACATATATACACGCACTGAGGTACTGCCCTTGATTGCGCGCCTTCATGATTCGCAGACCAAGGGTCTGCTTCTGTGGTTTTGCGCTCACCCTCGCGTCGTTCACTGGCTCCGGGGCGCTCTTCCGTCTCAGGTCCGGCTGGCCGCCGAGGGCCACGACGAACGCATCCAGTCGGCCTTGGCGCAGCTGGTCCCGGGCCCCGACCTCCCGCCACATGCTATTCGCATTGCCTCCCTGCCTGCACGGATGGGTGGCTGCGGTCTGACTCGTGCCGCCCGGCTGGCCCCAGCAGCCTTTTTGGGCTCCGTCGCTCAGTCGTGGGCGGAAAGCTGCCGGCTCCTGCCCCTTTTGGCAACGGCAGCGCCTGACCTCCTGGACCCCAGCAGCCCTTTGCCCTTCGTCACCGCCATCCAGGAGGCCTATGCTGAGATCCAGCAGGCCTGTTCTCCCGTCCGTGCCGCTCAGGCGGTACAGCGCCACCTCCCTCGCGGCACTCCCTCGGTCGCCTCCGTTCAATCTCCCGCCGCATTCCCTGCTCGCGTCATCGATAAACACCAGAAAACCTACGCGGGTATTCTGCACACGGCTGATTGGATTGCTCTTTTCGCGGACCTCAACGCCCAGGGACGTGCGTGGCTGTTCTCGCTTTCCTTGCGGAGTGTGGGCTCGGCGTACCTTCGTGCTCTTCCCATGGCCCCCCCATTCGCCTTGGCTCCCAGCCACTACTCGGTGGCGCTCCGGCACCAGCTATTTGCCCCGCAGCCTCTTGTTCCGGCCGGGCGGCCTTGTGGTAGCTGTGGGCAGCCGCTGGATCCCACGGGGACTCACTACCTTGCCTGCATGGGGGGCCAACAGAATCAGAATTGGTATTTGTATTTGCACACTGTCCTCCTGACGGTGGTGCTCGCCATGATTCGGTCGGTTTTCCCCCACGCGAACATCCGGTCCGAGGATGCGGATGGGGCTGCCTTCTATTCCCCCAACCACCGGCCTGACATCGTGGTGCTGGACTTTGAGGGGGGTGGCCGGCATCTGCTTATTGACGTTTCGGTGGCGCGGCCCTTGGCTCTTAGCCACGTGGCTGGGGCCTCCCTCACGGCAGGTTACACGGCGGACCGGGCGGAGCGGGCCAAGCTCCTGGCCTACGGCGACGTCGGGCACCATCGTGTGGTGCCCTTTGTCCTGGAGGAGTTTGGGGCCATGGGGCCCCTGACCTCCGCCTTCTTCAAGGAGTGTTGCCGGCTCCGGGAGGACCGGCTGGACCTGGAGGGCCAGCGGGCCCCATGGTCGGCGCGGACCTGGACGTCATATTGGCGTCAGCGCTTGTCGGTGGCGCTGACTCGGGCCATGGCTGACATCATGCTCCGCCGTACGCGGGCTGATTTTGCGGTGCAGCAGGGCTATTAGGTTCCTCCCGTTAGGCGTTTCCATTGGTCTTATCGTAGTATAGAGCTTTGACATGGCTCTGTATATAGGTTTATAGCTGGGCGTTTGCTTTGGTTTGAGTGATTTCACTCTGCTGTAAGTAATTATATTTTTATAATATATATTAAAAATATAATTACTTGCATCAAAGTGAAGGCACCCAAGTAAACATAACCAATATAAAGCCACATATATACACACATACACACAATTATGCATGCGCACGTTTACATTCTCAGTATTACATGCAATACATCGATCGTGTCCACAATGTCCACCGTATAGAGTATAGCCGAGGGTAGGGCAACCTTGGATTATGTCCAAAACAGTGTTAAAAACATGTGGATTGATGGTGGGTGTCTTAAAATGTGTAAAATCAGAGTATTCTGAGTGTGTCCGTACGATAACGTATAATATCGTATTATACCGTATTATACCGTATTATACATTATATACTCCACCGTGACCGCATAACGCGTATAACGTACGATTTTACATGTACATTTACGTGTTCGACACGCGGACAAGATAACGGCAGGCTCGAGCTACCATGGTCCGGATTCTCCCGATTTCTGGCCTGCGCTGGTTGTCTCCTTGATACAAGTGCTATAGAGCGTGGCATCTCGGCAGAGAGCAGCTCTCTGCATGGCCACAGCATAACTTGATTTAAAAAAAAATTAAAATTAAATTATAACATGCCTCCGTTGGGAGATCATGTAGCACATATTCCTTGATGGGTGGTGGAGTGGAGAGAGCCGCGTAATCGGACTAACCTAACGCTAATCTAGCTAGTCTAGAAAAATCCTAACTACCCTACTCATCAAAAAGCCTCCTCCTCTTGGGGGGAGGTGGCTTGCCCACAGGGTCGGGCGAGTGAGCCTCAAGTGACAATCTTCTTCCACCGCGTCTTGCCTCTGCATGGCAGTCCAAAGAACGGAGAGCGAGTGGATGCGGTATTCAAACTGGGCTGGGACCAGTAGGTCATCCAGCAACATCTGATAACTTAGCATCTGATAAAGAATCTGATAAAGCATCTGATAAGCAACAACTTGATAAAGCTAGGCATAATCTGGAGTGTGGCACATCATAGGCACACATGTACATGGCTAAATGAGACGCGTGAGTCAGCTGGTATAGAGCCTGTAGGAGGGAGGCTTACATGTACATGGCCACCGTCGGTCTATCTATTCTACACTACTACTGCTGTATTCCCCCAAGCTGGGGCGTCTGGAGTCGTTGGGGCCGCGGGGGTCGCCTGCCAGGGCTTGTGGCCGACGTAGATGGCCGCCCCAGTTCCAGTACACCGGCTGCCCCGCCGCTTGGTCTGCGGGAGCTGGAGGTAGATCGACCTGTCGGCCATAGCTCCCGTCGCCGTTGCTGCGCCAGGGTCAAGTCGTCCTCAAGGGTGAAGTGAGTCTTCTCGAGCCGCTTGCGGCGTACGTCTGAGGAAAGAAATCTTGTCCGCCGGGTTCTGAAAGGTGAGAAGGAGCGGGGGCGCCCGTGCCTTACCCCGCGCGCGGGGAAGGAGGCGGGCGACCAGCTCGATCTCACCATTAAGGCCCATGCGACCAAGGATTTCTCTCTCAAACGCACGCGTAATAAGCTTCTCGGAATTCTCACCTTCCTCCTTGTGGAAGTTCCTGACAATGACGTTTAGGCTGCGCTTGGCGAGCTCGGCCTCCTCGCGGAGGTCAAGCGTCTGCCGCTGGAGCTGGGCTGCGATGGCGGCCGGAGGTGGTGGAGGTGGTGTGCTGCTGATGTCCGCCCAGGTCGTGATGGGAGGAGCATCGCCGGCCAGGCCCGGCAGGGTCTGGCTTGGCGGCAATATCCTTCACCGCCTGGGCGGTGAGGCCTGCGGTGTTCTGCAGGACCTCGATAGCGATGGCAGTGTGTGTGGCTGGTCGATGTCGCGGAGCTGGGCGGTGACGGGAGTCGGTGGAGGCGGAGGGGGGGGGGGGTGGAGGCGAGGAGGGTGGCGGTGGCGGTGGGGATGGTGGGGAGCTCAGCAGCCAGCGTGCGACCCAAAGCTGCCACATCTGCAGCAATGGGCGTCACGTGCTGTGAGAGGGCGGCGTGGAGGTGGTGGACGAAGGTGGATTCGGTAATGGGGGCGGGGTGCAGAAGGTCCTCGGCCGAGCGCTTAACAAGGGTAAAGAGAGCTGCGAGCTGAAGGCGGGGGCGAGACCAGCCGGCCAGGTTGGTCGGAGAAGGGTCGTCAGATACGCGATGGGAAAGCCGGCCGTCAGCTCCGTTGCGGAAAAAGTGGGTGTTGAGTTGGAGATGCTGGCACAGGGCCAGCAGTGAGGCGTGTGACCCGTAAAACACGAGCTCCAGTATCTTGATGGGTGGCATGTCGAAAAAGGCAGGCCTGTTGACGTCGAAGGTGGTAACTTTAGAGCCTGAGTAACGTCAAAATCACGCTCAGACCAGCCAGGTTCGCCTGGGCGACTGCGCTTTGGGTCAGGCGATGCAGAGGGCGAGGAAAGCCCGGGAGGGTTTGGGGCGAGCACCAGTGCGCGACTCTAGTGTCACCACTGCCTTCCAGCCCTGATGGCGAAGCTGCAGCCGGAGCTGCAGACGTATTTTCATTGCCGAGCGCAGCCGCCAGGCTGCGTTGCCTCGAGGAGCGTTTGCTCGTCATATATAGCGTAATAGCTTTGGAAAATTATATCAGCATCAGTGTGCGTTGTAGAAAGACGCGTCGATTGTGATATTCACGGCTCAATTCGGTGCTCAAACGTGAAAGTTATGAGCTCCGCCGTCAGCCATGGCTACCGGCTCGTGGCTCGTGGCCCTATAGCCATTGCCTTAAGGGCTCATAATAATCTTCCACCCCATGCCAGGTCTTAATTTATGTAACAACCAAATGTTACATCCAAAGTTTCCCTACTGTTGATCTTATTATGAGTTCTTGGGGACAATTATTTGGAAAGTTAGGAGGCTTCGACGTAGGATTGATATTGGGCCTGCTGAGATCTGTCGAATTATTGTTCTACCCTCATTGGTCGTGGCCTGATCCACGTGGGGTACTTTGCATGGTTTAGTTCAGCCAGTCATAGATTCTCTTTAAGACTGTTGTACCTGGGGGATCTGGTTCCAGGTCACGGAGATTCTGTAGTGCTGGCCTTGTGTTGTGTCGTGGATTCTGAGGACAGGATCTTACCTTGAGTGATCCTCACATTTGATTGGTCCTTTCGGGTTAGGATTGAGCCGACTCTGCATGCACGATGACTTTTATCCTGTTTGTGGAGGTCGTGGAAGAGTGCGTACGTGAGAACTAAATCTATGGTGTAATTCAAGGATTTCCTTGTTTCATCAAGCAAACAACCCTTGCCAAAAGTCAACTATAACTTCAACAGATAGTCGACTTGGATATAACTTGTCTGTTGTGCCTAACAAGGGTGGGGACTCAATCCCTTAACTGTTGAAGATCCATCTTCATTGCTTCTCTGGACGTGAAGTTATCTGTCGAGACTCCAACCCAGGTATAAAGATCTTTTCACACCAATGTTGATACTGAGGCTGTTGCAAACACAACATTTTTAGTCGTTACATTGGCATCGGAGGTTTCTACCTAGGTGTTGGTGATCTTGATAGTATTAGTTCACGGTTAACAATGAAAGTCATGCCCGACCCAGAGAGGGTACGTAATGCTGTGCGCTCGGACAGTTTTTAGAGTGTGACTCATCCTTATGTGACAGTCTTGCTCTGAGAGCTGCCTTGAGCTCATAAGTTTTTTACGTCTCCCCAGTCCGGCATGCGCGACCCATGGAGTGATGAGTAACCCGGAGACACAACCACCGGAATCAAGTGAGAGAGTTGAAGATGATACCACATCTTTAGCAGCTCCGCAGCGACCTACCGGTGATGAAAGGGTTTTTTCATCTACTCCCAGACGTCAACTATTTGGATTCGTGCAATATTTCATAGACAAGCGTCCTTATTTACGGCCTTTCGGCTGGCTGGCCGCATCGTGCTGAAGTCCGACCACCGCCCTGTCTGTCGTGGCTGCTGACGCCGCAGTCTCCGCCTAGCTCCAAACATCTTTATATATTAGCATTACGCAAGTGTTGCTACGTTTCGAGCAGGGCAATGCGGAGTGTTGGTCCAGTAGCTCAGCAGGTCCGGCTCCAGAATCCTGCTAGGAGCTGTTTTTTTTTCCTGCAGGCTCTGTTTTCGGCCAGGCTGACATGGCGCTACTGGTTATGGCTGAGCCGACGCACTGTTGCTGCCGACGGCACCTATCACCCGGCTTCCGGGTTGCGGCTGCACGCACGACCACCACCGCGACCGCCTGACGACGTCGCTGTCTCAGGTTGTTTTTTTCCCGGTGCTGCTTTACTTTGACGACATTGTTACGGTGTGGCTCAGGTTACACCTCGTGTCTTTTGAGGGTGGCTCCGGATGAGCGGACAGTAGGGATTCATTGCTGCCTTTTTCACGCAAGGTTCCTTTTGCACTCACTTGACAATCTTTCAGGATCCTTTTCTTCCGTGCATGGGCAGCCTACCCTTGCTGTTTAAGGACTGTGGCACGTTCTTAATTCACGCGTCGCCAAACATTTGTTTCAGTTGTGGGGGAAACTCTTCCTTTTCTTGTTGAGCATCATGACAGTGGAGGCGTTCTAGGTTGAGCTTTGGTTCCTCCCACGTGGATGGTGGTTTGGTTTTGGTGGGGAGGAGAACAACGGCATCTGAGTTGTTCCCACTATCAACATGGTACTATGGATAGGGCGAGCTCCCTAGGAGTTGTCCAGAGTTGTCCAGATTGGTGGCAGCTACGTCTGGTTACCCTGAGCAATTTTTTGCGGGGGAGTGGACATCCTGGATGTCTGCAATGTAATTTCCAGACGGCATCACACATGCCAGGGCAGAACAACAGCATGTACGGGGTTTCCACTACTATCATACTTGGACAGCTGTGTCTAGTTACCCTGAGAAAATTTCTGCGGGGGAGTGGATATCCCAGGTCTGCCAAAGGGTTGCCAGATGCTATCATGGAGGCACATGGCATGGTAGATGCCACCACATCAGGGGACATCGGGATACCTGCAGTGGGTTGTCCCCTAAAGGGTATCACATGAGTTGCCAGGGGTCTCTTGCATGGGTTGCCCACTTGCCAGACGGTGTCCTTTGACACATGTTCCCAGAGGGGGTAGACCACTTGCTTGACAACGTCCCTTTACAAGTGGGGTGTGGGTCACTTGCCAGTTGGGGCCCTTACCTGCGCCAGACCATTGTGACCACACATTTACTTCTCCGAGGACATGATGGTTACCACCGTTTGTTGGCAGATGGCCCCTGTGGGCCTAGGAGGTGCACTAGGACAGCAAGTATGGACACCAGGGCTGCTGTCATAGTTCTTATCTGTGAATATATCTGATATAGTTCTCAGATCAGAATTTTTGACACTGGTCAAGGCGCTTTTAGGCCCATTCTCTTGACTTTTGGGCAGTTGTGCTGGCTGTTGGACCACCTCAGGCCCTTGTCACTCCTTAGGCTTAGGAGTTCTGGCTACCTGGCACTTGGTAGTAGCCATGTTAGAGTCTGCTGCCTTGACAGGTTGGCCTACTAGGCAGTCTTTCTGAGTGCCATAGTGAAGGTTGCTGGCTCCTTCTTGCAGCTGATTGACGTTCAGTCCGGGAAGTTGACAGCATGTGGTCATTCTTCCAAGCAGCTTCTGGAGCCAGGCTCATTGGTGTCCGTTCCAGGCCTCCTTAAAGCAGCTTAGTCACTTCCCCATCGCGTGACCGGCGCAAGCAGCTAGTCTTGGTTGTCCAGTCAGGCAACCGCTGTGTTGACTACCCACATGTGGGGGTGGTCCAACGCTGATTGGGCGTGGTGGCAGTAGCCTATTGGGGACTTGAGGCCAGTGGGGATTGGTAACTTGTCAATGGCGGACATGGTGCATGGAGGCGACGCTGGAGAGTATCCTGGTGGTGACTAGTGCTGTTGGTGGTGACTGCAAGCACTCAATGGTGGAGACTTCATCAAGCACTGCATGGTGGCCGCTGGGACTCTGGTGACTTGGGGACGCCCAAGTGACGCGTATCTGTAATGCTGGTGCCTGCTCCTGACGCTGTGTTGGGTCCTGCCTGCTGGTGGACATCAAGCCAGCCGTGTGCAGATGAGTAACCTCCTACCCTTGCTTTGCCCTGCTATGGACTTATCCTTGCTTGCATGGTGCCAGGATGGCTTGTTGTCTTGATAGTACACCATCCGCCCTTGAGCTGATTGCTTGCACAGCATGATGGTTGTATGAATAGGACTGCTTGCACGGGGGGTCTGGCATCATGTTTGCATGGGTAGGATGTCCTTGTGGGTTGGATGATGGGCGGGATCAACGGAGCTACAACTGTGGGGCCGGCTGGAATCTTTGGCATGACAGTGATGACAATGGTGCCCACTCCGTTGACTCTTAATTGAGGAGTTGGACTACTGGGTGCTGGGCGGGGGCTCACATGAGCTTAGAGGTGTGGGTTTGTTGAGGGACCCATTCAGCCCTTTACCACCCTTACAACCTGCCTCATATGCATCAGTATCCGTGGTACACTGACATTAATACCATTTGGCAGTCTACGTGGTTCACGACATGGATACTACCTTCCATGCTTTGACTAGGGGGACATTGTTCAGTCTACTTGCTAGGGCCCTGCCAAGCTGAGGGTGTATCTGTTTGATGACTGATGGCCTCATCCAGCATACCCTTATGCTGCCCTACTTGTGCAACCTTGTCTTGGGCTCCTTCGATCCTAATGCCCACATTACCTTGCATGGTAGTGCCACCTGGATGGTTGCGGGGAGTGATGTTGTTGCTGGGGGCCCTGCCAAGCTTGAGCACATCAGTTGCCTGATTGGTGATTGCTTTCAGTTTGCTCTCAAGCTGCCCTGTATGCAACTCCGTCTTGGACACTTTGCTGTAGTGCCCATCCCATCTTTAGTCATGAGGTGCATAGGACGCCGTTATAGAGAGACCCTGCAGGCCACCAGTGGGTCAGTGGGCTGAGAGACAGGCCTCCCCCACCCTTCTCTGGTTGGCTGGGCCTCTGTCCTTATGCGTATTCCATGGCGTTTGTTCCTGCTAGGTTATGCTGTCAATCTTGGGAAGCTGATACCAGGATTATTACAGCTTATTCTACGCAGAAGGGTGGAATTACTAGGCATGCTGGTAGTCTCCAGTTTACCAGTTATGCTGAGGGGGATTTGTGTGGGGAGCAGGGCGTGCAGGGGATTGGGCTGCATCTAACCTTGCATGGGGTAGCGTGTGCTACGCTTTACCAGTTGGGGCATACCGTTCATAATGCTGGTGAGGCATTACTGATCTTCTGCTATCCCTATCAAGGCTGTGGATGGTTTCCCAGGCATCTTATGGAGAAATAGTGTGCCTTGGATCATAAAAAGCCACTGGCTATGGGTTGAGAGTACTAGCTACTAAGGAGATGTGGCTTTACCTCACTCTCACTCCTGTGGGTGCGACTGGAGGGGGGGAAATTTTGTTCTGGTGGGGAGGAGATCTATGAGGATCATAGCGTGGAGACACCTTGGGATTTCAGTTCATCTTTTCTGGGTCTCCTCATAGATCCCTGACTAGATGGTATCCTGGTTTCGCTGGCCATCGGTGGGCTATTTTGGCTGTGCTTTGTTGCATCTCCCCAACCTGCTGACGGGTACCCACTGGAGACAACCCTGTCCACGGCCTCTCTTCATCATGGGCGTACTTCTGAGATAACCTTGCTCTTCATGAGGCGACCCTGTTGGCGACGTCTTCCTGCTGGATTGCTCCTGTCTCTTGGTGACTGCACTTCCACCTGGGGCGCTGTTGACGTTTCCTCGTTCCAGTTTGCGTGGACTGCCGGGTGTCAGCGGGCCTTGGACTTGCTGCAGCAGAAGCTCATGCCAGCCCTGTGTTAGGATTGAGCATTCTTGGCATCCATCCAGCCTGCTATGACCTGATGAGCCTTGGACCCTGGCAGCCCAGTTAATTATGGGGGGTTGGCTGTATAGAGGGTTAGCCTTGCTACATGACACTATGCTTCCTGCCCTGATCAAGCAGTGAGAGCTGTCAGTATTCATGGCATGGATCCCTGTGGATGACCCGTTATCCCTGGGAATGTCAGGCTTGTCTTCACCCGTGGACTCTAGCTGAGGGAGGGTGGTGTCCCAGAACCTCCAGGGAGTGGCCTCACCTTGTTTGGCTTAGGTGCCTTGATCCTGTTTACTCCTTCCTGGATTCATGTGGACTCATCGAATCCGACTGGGATCTGAGTTGAGTGGGATGGACTCTGGTGGGAGTTTGGTTACTAAGCTGAGATGACATCCAGATTTTGGTGACCAGCTTCTGAGGATGGTTGAGGGGATCTGAGCCTGGATGGCACATGGAGAGTGACTTCTGTGTTGTACCCCGACATATGGAGTTGTTCACCTAGGGCTTGATGCCTGGTATGATTAAGACACGTGGTTCATGTATGCACACCAGCCTGTATGAGAGTGGCTCCCCTTTTTGTGGCTCATCTGCTGCATAGGATGTATGCATTGTCACCAGGACCTGAGATTGACATGAGGCCTACTGAGGGGCAGGACATGCTAGCAGCCTTACCTGAGGCCTTGAAGGAGGCATTTACTCAGTTGCAGCCAGTGAGTATGGGAGAGGCTTCCTACAGGGAGCTGTTGGAGTTTCAGTTCAGAAGGGTGACTTTGATTTGGTTCCTTCTTTCTCCAGCTCAGCCAGAAGGTGTTTTCCTTTGGAGACTTCTACCTCTTTTGCAATCCCGGGTTGCCCAAGTACACTGTGGAACTTAGGGTCCGTCTGATGCCACTACGGGTGCTGGTGCCCTGATAGGTGCTAAGTGGTCTGTGGTCAAGACCTTTCTGCAGTTCTGGTGAGCGTACAGATCAGGGGTGAGCAGGCACAAGACGTCCTCTACTTGGGTGATGGACCCGGCGAGTCAGTCTGTGGTGCTCCTCTCCTGGGGCATGCTTTCGCTATGCTGTCCAGATGGTGGCAGGGGCTACTGAGACTTGCATGGTGCTGCAGGTCAGCAGGAACTGGCCAGAGTTGGCCCACGTGGTGGAGCAGTTTCCCATGTGTGGACCCAATGGCAAGGTGGCCTGAATGGGGATTGGTATAGCCTGTGAGGAACAGGGCTGAGAAGGAAAGGGGGCTTTGGATTGTGGTGTGAGGGGGGGGATTCCAGGATGGATGATGGGGGGGCTCCATTCCAGTTCTGATGTTCCAGTCCAGAGTTCCAGAATTCCAGAATGATGACGGGATGACTTCCCGTATTGCTGTGATTATCTGGGCTTGTAGTGGATAAGGATGTGACTTGTCTTCTTTAAGCACCTGTGACTAGATGTTTATGAGATAGGAGGCCCTGGCTTCAGGGATGTAAAAACCCATCTGCTTGTCCCAAGAGATGGTGGACTTCCTGTTTATTGTTGTGTTGTTCTTGTGTAGGTTGTTGTTTATTCTTCTTGGCTTCTAGGAACTGGGAGTTCCTGTCTTGAGGGGGAGATATGTAACAACCAAATGTTACATCCAAAGTTTTCCTACTGGTGACCTTATTATGAGTTCTTGGGGACAATTATTTGGATAGTTAGGAGGCTTCGACGTATGATTGATATTGGGCCTGCTGAGATCTGTCGAATTATTGTTCTACCCTCATTGGTCGTGGCCTGATCCACGTGGGGTACTTTGCATGGTTTAGTTCAGCCAGTCATAGATTCTCTTTAAGACTGTCGTACCTGGTGGATCTGGTTCCAGGTCACGGAGATTCTGTAGTGCTGGCCTTGTGTGTGTTGTGGATTCTGAGGACAGGATCTTACCTTGAGTGATCCTCACTTTTGATTGGTTCTTTCGGGTTAGGGTTGAGCCGACTCTGCGTGCACGATGACTTTTATACTGTTTGTGGCGGCCGTGCATGTGTGCGTGAGAAGCTAAAGCTATGGTGTAATTCAAGGGTTTCCTTGTTTCATCAATCAAACAACCCTTGCCAAAAGTCAACTATAACTTCAACAGATAGTCGACTTGGATATAACTTGTCTGTTGTGTCTAACAAGGGTGGGGACTCAATCCCTTAACTGTTGAAGATCCATCTTCATTGCTTCTCTGGACGTGAAGTTATCTGTCGAGACTCCAACCCAGGTATAAAGATCTTTTCACACCAATGTTGATACTGAGGCTGTTGCAAACACAACATTTTTAGTCGTTACAATTTAGGATTGATACATCATGGTCGGTGCAGGTGCACCTTGTGCACCCAGAGTAGGTGGCGGTTTACATCCCCCCACCTGCAGGCAGTCTTTTAATTAATTAATAATTAACCTGCAGGCAGGTTGTAGCTCAAAATGTATTGCCAAGCATATGCCCCCTCTCATGGCTATGTGTTACATAAGCTCCCAACCCGTGGACTTACATGTTCTTAACTAATTCATTAATTCATTCAGTGGTTTTCCATTTGCGGGTATTTCCTCGTAAATGGTGGGAGAGCGATCGCAGCAATGGTGCTCACCACTAGACAATCCCGGCCAGTTAGGCTCGAAACACACGCCCTGATTGAGCAAGCTGTTTCCGGCCCCACCGTCTAGGTCATCTAGTCGCTCTTCACGTAAGCCAGCCATAATTTCAATGAACAAGGCTACACATTTCCATCTCCATTCATATTCATCATCCTGAACGACTCGACAACGCGGAGAAGATAACGGCAGGCTCGAGCTACCATTAAAATTAAATTAAATTGGAACATATCTCTGTTGGGAGTACCAGCTACCATGGTCCGGATTCTCCCGATTTCCGGCCTGCTCTGGTTGTCTCCTTGATAAGGTGGCGGTCGCTCCCCCCCATTCTGGTTGTGCATTCATCAGGGATTCAATGTACCTTCTTGAAAACAGTTTGTACCCTGTGCAGAGTCTCCCAATAGAGCCACGTGAATGCATGGATCACTGAACGCAGTGCATGGGTGGAGGCAGGGGCATACATGCACGGGGTAAATTTTTTTTCTGCAATGCGGATATCATCAATTGAGACAACCAGCGCAAGTGCCATAAACCTGGTGAGTCCAGACCATCCATGGTAGCTCGAGCATGCTGTTGTCTTATCGGAGATATGCGCCCCTTGGCTGGGAAGACATGCAGCATGTGGATATCCTAACATTTTTATTTGTGCTGCTGCACACTTTGAGCCTCTGTCAAAAGCCTTGATAGGACGCCCCGCTTGCACGCGAGGTATGCACCGACCAATGCCATCTCCTGCTTGGCTCCCGTCGCCACCTGCGTGCCCGCGCCTTTACTGCCCTCTTCGGCTAGCACACCTAACACTTGTTCACACCGTGTCGCCACGCAGTCGACAGCGTGCTTGCGCGACAGCTCTGCCGGCACCTCTCCGGCGCCCTCAGGCAAGAAATCGAACAGCGCGGAAAACGCAGCAGCCAGGCCCAAGTCCACCAGGCCCCCAGCATAAACGCGCAAGGGAATCGCTTGGTCCCCATCATCGGCGTCTCTACTGGGAATCCGGTCCTCTTCCAGCAGCCGGCCTTGAACCGGCGCATTTGAAGATCCCCTCTTTAATGATGCCCCACCTTTGAGAAACACGTCCAGGCCCACCCTGGCGCTTCCTGCTGATTGGCTAGCCAGGCAGACCGCCTCCCAGCGCTCCATGATGCTCTCCTGCGGCTCGCTCACCCATCCGTATGTGCGGGCGTGCCACTCAAAGGCTTCCTGCAAAATGGGGGTGAAGGATCAGGTGACAAGGACGCAAGGGCAATGGGCAGGGAACAGCGCGGTCGAGACCATTCTCGTCAGGAGAATGCCAACGACTCAAGCAAGTACCACACAAAAACAAAGCTTGAATTCCAATGGCCAATGACGAAGAGCCTCGCATGAGCAACCATGTTTTGCGCAACCTTATTCTGACACCTCGTGGGGCATGAAGGGAAAGCAGAGGGATGCGACGTCTGGGAACGAGAAGGAGAGCGTTGCAGGGGACGACGAAGGCGGCGATGCCAGCAGCTGGTAGTTTGACAGAAATAGGGCCACTATGGGAACTTGCCAGACACATAAGTCCAGCCGTACCTCGAGTGACGTGAAAACGATGCAGTCCTCCATCAGGTTGTTCTGGGGGACGAAACCTGCGGCAGGCGCAGTAGTCGCAGCAGCAGCGGCGGCGGCGGCGGCGGCGGCGGCGGCGGCGGCAGCAGCAGCAGAAGCAGCAGCAGCAGCAGAAGCAGCAGCAGCAGCAGCAGCAGCAGCAGCAGCAGCAGAAGCAGCAGAAGCAGCATTGCCAGCAGCAATAGCAGGAGCAGCGCCGGGGAGGGAGGCGGTGGGAACCGGGTCACACCAGGTTTGGGATTGCTTCTACTTGACATTCATGGCAATGTTCCAGACATAAGTGACGTCAAGCACAAAGGAGCCTGCTGTCTATCAATCGCTAGACAAACGCAGCATTACGTTTGAGGCAAGGAAGCACCGTAGTGGCTAAAAACACGTTACGATTTAGTGCTTACAAATCGGGCCTGTAAAGCGCTAAACTGGAGCTTTATTTGGGTTCACAATCTCGGTCCATATAGTTAGCGGTCCATCAAGTGAGCGGTAAATGCCAAATGTTGGCATCCCGCCTCCTTGCGCCACATAGAAAGTGCCACATCGTACACCCTAAACTTGTGCTTTGGTTTGCCTTGTAAACACGATTTCAGAGCCCGTTGTGGCCTCGTAAAGTACTAGACCGTACCGTGGTTTCAGCCACTACAGTAATCACAGGCGAGCACGTACCGTAGTGAAGGAAGAAGTCGTCGCCGTTGCGGGCGCCATAGCTAATGAACAGCTGCTCGCCGGCATGCACGTCCTCCGTCACCACCACCTGGATGTGGCCCTCACAGGGAAGAGGAGAGGAGCCATCGCCCGTGGACGGCCAGATGACCTCCCAGACAGCCTGCGTGGGCCCGACATGAGTTTCCCGACATGAGGGCAAAAGTCCCCTAGAAAACCTTGATTAGGAAATGGAAGGGACGTGCGCCGTATCGAGTTGGGAAGGGGAAGGAAAACGGGCAAGAGTGCGCGTTTCAACACTTTCAGCATGTTCTACCAGGTCTCAGCCTGTTCTACCAGGCAGGCGGCCATTCTGGCTAGGTGGTGCCAGGTGCCAGCATTCGCAGCACTGCATTGCGCACATGCCTGGAAACACGAGGCACTGAGACACCGGTGCCCCCCACCCCCCCATGGACTCCTGCTGCCAGACGGACAAGCTGGGGCGTCCCTATGTTCACCTCTGGGCATGGAGACACATCAGAAGTATAGTTGACTGCTATGAGAGACAGGGAGCCTCCGCACCACAACGGTGATTGCTAGAAATTTCAAGAGGATGGGACTGTTTGCTACCTTCAAGAAGCTGAAAACGTGAGGGAGAGTACTTGCACGATGACTGCTTGCGAGGTATTGGAAAGTGGCAGTGCCCGGATATTGGAAAGTAGCGCAGGCACACTCAAGCGCGTGCTGTTGAAGACGCTGCCCCTGGCGCCGTGGTGCTGTGGGTCACTGATGTGCCATCTTCCTGGTTTAAGGGTAAGGCGTCCCACACCACCAGCAACAATATGGCAGACAGACAAGCACACACACACACACAGACACACACACACACACACACACACACACACACACAAATGCGAACGCAGACGGGGACGCGGACGCTCACGCTCACGCTCACGCTCACGCTCACGCTCACGCTCACGCTCACGCTCACGCTCACGCTCACGCTCACGCTCACGCTCACGCTCACGCTCACGCTCACGCTCACGCTCACGCTCACGCTCACGCTCACGCTCACGCTCACGCTCACGCTCACGCTCACGCTCACGCTCACGCTCGCGCTAACGCTCACGCTCACGCTAACCCGAACCCGAACCCGAACCCGAACGAACCAACCCGAACGAACCCGAACGAACGCGAACGCAGACGCGAACCCCAACACGAACGCGAACGCGAACGCGAACGCGAACGAGAACCCGAACGAACGCGAACGCGAACGCGAACGCGATCTCGAACGCGAACGCGAACGCGAACCCGAACCCGAACGCGAACCCGAACGCGAACGAACGCGAACGCGAACGCGAGCGCGAGCGCGAGCGCGAACGCGAACACCAACACCAACACCAACACCAACACCAACACCGACACCGACACCGACACCGACACCGACACCGACACCGACACCGACACCGACACCGACACCGACACCGACACCGACACCGACACCGACACCGACACCGACACCGACACCGACACCGACACCGACACCGACACCGACACCGACACCGACACCGACACCGACACCGACACCGACACCGACACCGACACCGACACCGACACCGACACCGACACCGACACCGACACCGACACCGACACCGACACCGACACCGACACCGACACCGACACCGACACCGACACCGACACCGACACCGACACCGACACCGACACCGACACCAACACCAACACCAACACCAACACCAACACCAACACCAACACCAACACCAACACCAACACCAACACCAACACCAACACCAACACCAACACCAACACCAACACCAACACCAACACCAACACCAACACCAACACCAACACCAACACCAACACCAACACCAACACCAACACCAACACCAACACCAACACCAACACCAACACCAACACCAACACCAACACCAACACCAACACCAACACCAACACCAACACCAACACCAACACCAACACCAACACCAACACCAACACCAACACCAACACCAACACCAACACCAACACCAACACCAACACCAACACCAACACCAACACCAACACCAACACCAACACCAACACCAACACCAACACCAACACCAACACCAACACCAACACCAACACCAACACCAACACCAACACCAACACCAACACCAACACCAACACCAACACCAACACCAACACCAACACCAACACACAAATACACAAATACACAAATACACAAACACAAACACAAACACAAACACAAACACAAACACAAACACAAACACAAACACAAACACAAACACAAACACAAACGCGCACACAAACGCGCACACAAACACAAACACAAACACAAACACAAACACAAACACAAACACAAACACAAACACAAACACAAACACAAACACAAACACAAACACAAACACAAACACAAACACAAACACAAACACAAACACAAACACAAACACAAACACAAACACAAACACAAACACAAACACAAACACAAACACAAACACAAACACAAACACAAACACAAACACAAACACAAACACAAACACAAACACAAACACAAACACAAACACAAACACAAACACAAACACAAACACAAACACAAACACAAACACAAACACAAACACAAACACAAACACAACACAAACACAAACACAAACACAAACACAAACACAAACACAAACACAAACACAAACACAAACACAAACACAAACACAAACACAAACACAAACACAAACACAAACACAAACACAAACACAAACACAAACACAAACACAAACACAAACACAAACACAAACACAAACACAAACACAAACACAAACACAAACACAAACACAAACACAAACACAAACACAAACACAAACACAAACACACACAAACACAAACACAAACACAAACACAAACACAAACACAAACACAAACACAAACACAAACACAAACACAAACACAAACACAAACACAAACACAAACACAAACACAAACACAAACACAAACACAAACACAAACACAAACACAAACACAAACACAAACACAAACACAAACACAAACACAAACACAAACACAAACACAAACACAAACACAAACACAAACACAAACACAAACACAAACACAAACACAAACACAAACACAAACACAAACACAAACACAAACACAAACACAAACACAAACACAAACACAAACACAAACACAAACACAAACACAAACACAAACACAAACACAAACACAAACACAAACACAAACACAAACACAAACACAAACACAAACACAAACACAAACACAAACACAAACACAAACACAAACACAAACACAAACACAAACACAAACACAAACACAAACACAAACACAAACACAAACACAAACACAAACACAAACACAAACACAAACACAAACACAAACACAAACACAAACACAAACACAAACACAAACACAAACACAAACACAAACACAAACACAAACACAAACACAAACACAAACACAAACACAAACACAAACACAAACACAAACACAAACACAAACACAAACACAAACACAAACACAAACACAAACACAAACACAAACACAAACACAAACACAAACACAAACACAAACACAAACACAAACACAAACACAAACACAAACACAAACACAAACACAAACACAAACACAAACACAAACACAAACACAAACACAAACACAAACACAAACACAAACACAAACACAAACACAAACACAAACACAAACACAAACACAAACACAAACACAAACACAAACACAAACACAAACACAAACACAAACACAAACACAAACACAAACACAAACACAAACACAAACACAAACACAAACACAAACACAAACACAAACACAAACACAAACACAAACACAAACACAAACACAAACACAAACACAAACACAAACACAAACACAAACACAAACACAAACACAAAACAAACACAAACACAAACACAAACACAAACACAAACACAAACACAAACACAAACACAAACACAAACACAAACACAAACACAAACACAAACACAAACACAAACACAAACACAAACACAAACACAAACACAAACACAAACACAAACACACGTGCGCGCGCACACACACACACACAAACGCGCACACAAACACAAACACAAACACAAACACAAACACAAACACAAACACAAACACAAACACAAACACAAACACAAACACAAACACAAACACAAACACAAACACAAACACAAACACAAACACAAACACAACACAAACACAAACACAAACACAAACACAAACACAAACACAAACACAAACACAAACACAAACACAAACACAAACACAAACACAAACACAAACACAAACACAAACACAAACACAAACACAAACACAAACACAAACACAAACACAAACACAAACACAAACACAAACACAAACACAAACACAAACACAAACACAAACACAAACACAAACACAAACACAAACACAAACACAAACACAAACACAAACACAAACACAAACACAAACACAAACACAAACACAAACACAAACACAAACACAAACACAAACACAAACACAAACACAAACACAAACACAAACACAAACACAAACACAAACACAAACACAAACACAAACACAAACACAAACACAAACACAAACACAAACACAAACACAAACACAAACACAAACACAAACACAAACACAAACACAAACACAAACACAAACACAAACACAAACACAAACACAAACACAAACACAAACACAAACACAAACACAAACACAAACACAAACACAAACACAAACACAAACACAAACACAAACACAAACACAAACACAAACACAAACACAAACACAAACACAAACACAAACACAAACACAAACACAAACACAAACACAAACACAAACACAAACACAAACACAAACACAAACACAAACACAAACACAAACACAAACACAAACACAAACACAAACACAAACACAAACACAAACACAAACACAAACACAAACACAAACACAAACACAAACACAAACACAAACACAAACACAAACACAAACACAAACACAAACACAAACACAAACACAAACACAAACACAAACACAAACACAAACACAAACACAAACACAAACACAAACACAAACACAAACACAAACACAAACACAAACACAAACACAAACACAAACACAAACACAAACACAAACACAAACACAAACACAAACACAAACACAAACACAAACACAAACACAAACACAAACACAAACACAAACACAAACACAAACACAAACACAAACACAAACACAAACACAAACACAAACACAAACACAAACACAAACACAAACACAAACACAAACACAAACACAAACACAAACACAAACACAAACACAAACACAAACACAAACACAAACACAAACACAAACACAAACACAAACACAAACACAAACACAAACACAAACACAAACACAAACACAAACACAAACACAAACACAAACACAAACACAAACACAAACACAAACACAAACACAAACACAAACACAAACACAAACACAAACACAAACACAAACACAAACACAAACACAAACACAAACACAAACACAAACACAAACACAAACACAAACACAAACACAAACACAAACACAAACACAAACACAAACACAAACACAAACACAAACACAAACACAAACACAAACACAAACACAAACACAAACACAAACACAAACACACGTGCGCGCGCACACACACACACACAAACGCGCACACAAACACAAACACAAACACAAACACAAACACAAACACAAACACAAACACAAACACAAACACAAACACAAACACAAACACAAACACAAACACAAACACAAACACAAACACAAACACAAACACAAACACAAACACAAACACAAACACAAACACAAACACAAACACAAACACAAACACAAACACAAACACAAACACAAACACAAACACAAACACAAACACAAACACAAACACAAACACAAACACAAACACAAACACAAACACAAACACAAACACAAACACAAACACAAACACAAACACAAACACAAACACAAACACAAACACAAACACAAACACAAACACAAACACAAACACAAACACAAACACAAACACAAACACAAACACAAACACAAACACAAACACAAACACAAACACAAACACAAACACAAACACAAACACAAACACAAACACAAACACAAACACAAACACAAACACAAACACAAACACAAACACAAACACAAACACAAACACAAACACAAACACAAACACAAACACAAACACAAACACAAACACAAACACAAACACAAACACAAACACAAACACAAACACAAACACAAACACAAACACAAACACAAACACAAACACAAACACAAACACAAACACAAACACAAACACAAACACAAACACAAACACAAACACAAACACAAACACAAACACAAACACAAACACAAACACAAACACAAACACAAACACAAACACAAACACAAACACAAACACAAACACAAACACAAACACAAACACAAACACAAACACAAACACAAACACAAACACAAACACAAACACAAACACAAACACAAACACAAACACAAACACAAACACAAACACAAACACAAACACAAACACAAACACAAACACAAACACAAACACAAACACAAACACAAACACAAACACAAACACAAACACAAACACAAACACAAACACAAACACAAACACAAACACAAACACAAACACAAACACAAACACAAACACAAACACAAACACAAACACAAACACAAACACAAACACAAACACAAACACAAACACAAACACAAACACAAACACAAACACAAACACAAACACAAACACAAACACAAACACAAACACAAACACAAACACAAACACAAACACAAACACAAACACAAACACAAACACAAACACAAACACAAACACAAACACAAACACAAACACAAACACAAACACAAACACAAACACAAACACAAACACAAACACAAACACAAACACAAACACAAACACAAACACAAACACAAACACAAACACAAACACAAACACAAACACAAACACAAACACAAACACAAACACAAACACAAACACAAACACAAACACAAACACAAACACAAACACAAACACAAACACAAACACAAACACAAACACAAACACAAACACAAACACAAACACAAACACAAACACAAACACAAACACAAACACAAACACAAACACAAACACAAACACAAACACAAACACAAACACAAACACAAACACAAACACAAACACAAACACAAACACAAACACAAACACAAACACAAACACAAACACAAACACAAACACAAACACAAACACAAACACAAACACAAACACAAACACAAACACAAACACAAACACAAACACAAACACAAACACAAACACAAACACAAACACAAACACAAACACAAACACAAACACAAACACAAACACAAACACAAACACAAACACAAACACAAACACAAACACAAACACAAACACAAACACAAACACAAACACAAACACAAACACAAACACAAACACAAACACAAACACAAACACAAACACAAACACAAACACAAACACAAACACAAACACAAACACAAACACAAACACAAACACAAACACAAACACAAACACAAACACAAACACAAACACAAACACAAACACAAACACAAACACAAACACAAACACAAACACAAACACAACACAAACACAAACACAAACACAAACACAAACACAAACACAAACACAAACACAAACACAAACACAAACACAAACACAAACACAAACACAAACACAAACACAAACACAAACACAAACACAAACACAAACACAAACACAAACACAAACACAAACACAAACACAAACACAAACACAAACACAAACACAAACACAAACACAAACACAAACACAAACACAAACACAAACACAAACACAAACACAAACACAAACACAAACACAAACACAAACACAAACACAAACACAAACACAAACACAAACACAAACACAAACACAAACACAAACACAAACACAAACACAAACACAAACACAAACACAAACACAAACACAAACACAAACACAAACACAAACACAAACACAAACACAAACACAAACACAAACACAAACACAAACACAAACACAAACACAAACACAAACACAAACACAAACACAAACACAAACACAAACACAAACACAAACACAAACACAAACACAAACACAAACACAAACACAAACACAAACACAAACACAAACACAAACACAAACACAAACACAAACACAAACACAAACACAAACACAAACACAAACACAAACACAAACACAAACACAAACACAAACACAAACACAAACACAAACACAAACACAAACACAAACACAAACACAAACACAAACACAAACACAAACACAAACACAAACACAAACACAAACACAAACACAAACACAAACACAAACACAAACACAAACACAAACACAAACACAAACACAAACACAAACACAAACACAAACACAAACACAAACACAAACACAAACACAAACACAAACACACGTGCGCGCGCACACACACACACACACACAAACGCGCACACAAACACACAAGGAAGAGACCAGGAGAGCCGAGCCAACGGGAGGTATATGATTTCAGTATGTCCACTCAATGCGTTGATTGCCTTGCCAAGCCATAGAGCACACACACGCACACGCACACAACTTATGTGAATCCCGCACACACCTTGGCACCATCGCCGCTGTGGTTGAGTAGGTCCAGGCCAGGCGTCAGCACGCGCATCAGCGGAGAAGAAGATGGGCCGGGGGGCGCACCATTTTCACCCCCTTTGTGCAGCCGCAAGGTTCGGCTGTGGACAATTTGGAGTGCCCAGTCTGCGCCGCGGCAAGTAGATGGTACAAGACGGGACAAGCTGGTTAGATAGTGATGTTGATGGTGAGGCAAGGGTAGTAAGGCGCAGGTAACGATGGTAAGGAGAGGGTGGTAAGGAACAAGCCATGGTGGTAAGGCGCAGTATACTTTCGTGCAAGGTAACGTACCAGACCACACCATGCAATGTCAAATGACGTGGCGGGGGTGACGCCGACGGCGGTGGTGCTGGGGCAGGGACATGACTTGCACGTGACAGCACTGACCAGAAGAGGGTACACTGCAGCGGATCCCTCAAACAGCAACACCTCTTTCTAGCGCTCACATGACAGGGTGACGGGCGACGGGAGCCCCTCTCAATGTGCCCAATAGATCGTCCGTCAGCCTGCATGAGCTCTTGCATGGTCAGACACTGCCTGGCCACCCACCCACCACTACCGTCGCTGTACCCAGGTAACCCCCATCCAAGTTTTGTATGCTACGCGAGGGATGACACATGGAACAACCAACTGAGGAAACGCAGCCACCCCTAGCAATGCCCTGGCCCTCGAGCTCTGACCATAGACGCATGCGCAAGGAAACAGGCACGCATGCACATGGGCGCATGGACGACATGGGCACACAGACTCGCAGGCTGACACAGGTTGAAGTGTGCAACGATTGATGCATGCTAGTACACGACCCCTTGCCAGCACATTGCTCCTGCAGGTGGCGTCAGCACGTGTACCGTCATCACCATCATAAAACCGTACTTAATAGAGGACAGAACTGTTGGTTAATAGTCATATGCTCGCGATAGGCAGCCATGAGACTGCATCTGCCACCCCCCTCAGTGCACAACCGGAGACACGCACACTCCTTCCTTTGCAGGAGCACGCCACGCAAGCACGCACCAAACTCCTCGCGCGTGGCGTGCCCGATGGCCGCCCCCTCGCACCGGTCAAACGCGTCGGTGGCCATCCATGACAGCTCAAACGCCAGCTGCTGTGCGTGGGCGTAGCGTATAGCTTGCAGCGACTGCAAAATGGGGGAAGGGGGGGCACAGGAATGCCACATTGGCATATGCAACGGGACGGCACCGCCCACAGTTTTATTTCACAAAAAGTGCCGTTACCGACAGACGTTCAGGTCGAACGCAAGAGCCTCGGGCCACCCTCCGAAGCATAGCCCCGAAGCATAGCTGGCCGGCGTGTAGATTGTCTGCCGTGGGGGTGGTTTGGTTTCTTCGTGTGCCAACTGGCCAGCGACTACCTTCAAAAATGGTCTCGGGCCGCAAACCCACAAGCCTAACAGTAGGGCCCATGACGCAGATGCGGCGAGCAGAGCCTCGTGAGCGAGACAACCTGCTAAACATCGAACACTGTAACCCTGGTGTGACTGCGAGCGCTGTCATTCTGTGGAGACTAGCCACTCTATCGATAGTTCTGCGCGATTCTCTTTTCACCACCCATACTGTCTCTATCGCTCGGCGGGCACTCGATTGACGGACACGGTCTAGTGCAGCAACGAAATCCTCTGCCAATCCTCTCAGCAGCTCTGCCGGGCGGCTCATTGTGCAGGCCTGCGCGGCTACTTGTTCTATGCGGTTACTCTCTCTTGTTCGATACTAGTACTCTATCTATTATCATTGTGCAGGCATGCGCGGCTACTTGTTCTATGCGGTTACTCTCTCTTGTTCGATACTAGTACTCTATCTATTATCATTGTGCAGGCATGCGCGGCTACTTGTTATATGCGGTTACTCTCTCTTGTTCTATACTAGTACTCTATCTATCATCATTGTGCAGGCCTGCGCGGCTACTTGTTCTATGCGGTTACTCTCTCTTGTTCGATACTAGTACTCTATCTATTATCATTGTGCAGGCCTGCGCGGCTACTTGTTCTATGCGGTTACTCTCTCTTGTTCTATACTAGTACTCTATCTATTATCATTGTGCAGGCCTGCGCGGCTACTGGTTCTATGCGGTTACTCTCTCTTGTTCGATACTAGTACTCTATCTATTATCATTGTGCAGGCCTGCGCGGCTACTTGTTCTATGCGGTTACTCTCTCTTGTTCGATACTAGTACTCTATCTATTATCATTGTGCAGGCCTGCGTGGCTACTTATTCTATGCTGTTACTCTTTCTTGTTCTATACTAGTACTCTATCTATTATCATTGTGCAGGCCTGCGCGGCTACTTGTTCTATGCGGTTACTCTCTCTTGTTCGATACTAGTACTCTATCTATTATCATTGTGCAGGCATGCGCGGCTACTTGTTATATGCGGTTACTCTCTCGTGTGCTGCGGGCCCTGCTCTGTGTCGTCACACGATGACCTTCTCCGCCGTTCCGCGTTGCCCTTGTGCGCGCAGCGTGCCAGATGGCAGAACTCACCTCCCACTGGAACGTGAGGGGCGTCGCCATGCTCTGCGGCAGGTGCGCGATGTATGCTGCCCAACGCGATGCGTCGCCTTTTGCCCTGCGCGCCGTGGTCAAGCGCGCACGGTGGAATCATTCAAACTAACAAGCCGATTGTTCGTCAGGCCAAGGAATCAGCATGGCGGACAGGGTTTGGCTCAGTTACAAGCACGCGCGGTAGATAGTTAGGCCACAGAACATTTGCATGCCACATGACCAAGAAGAGCATGCAATCTTACCAAGAAATATGATGGCCCAGGGTTCTGAGTGCTTTGCTACACGGTGCTCCGCAGATGCCGGGCACCTCTTGGGCCTCAAGTAGGGAAGCAGTGTCGCGGTTATGGATTAAGTGAGACGACTCTGTGTGCACGCTCGAGTGTATGGGGTAGCGCGTGTGTGCATTCTACCACGGAGTACTACGGATGCATCGGCAAACTGGGGCGCTCTCGTGGCACAACGGCCGCCAGCAGCAGCCAACTTCACCAACTTTTTCTTAAAAGAGGGGCCTGCTTCCGTTGGAGATCCAACAAAACAAGTATGAGATCCCTCTCGCGAGCACCCGTACCAAGCCATGGCAGCATGCTCCGGTGCGTGGTAGCAGCTGGCGGCCGCCTGCGACTCGCTGTCTGGTTGGCTCCCTTCATCCGCCCCATCGGCTATAAGGAGCTTGCTAGTGCCGGTGGCCATCAGCCATTAGCTGGATGAACAAAAGGTCGGGTCCCCCAAAGCCCTGTGAGCCCTTCTTTTGACTCCACCCAGCGTGAGGAGACGGCCGGGCACATCAAATAGAGAGAGACCTTGACCAGGACCATGTTGGATAACCACCGTGGCCCAGCACAGTGTTGACACCGCCAGACCCTCCCCAGGCCCTCGCCACAACACACACCTCTCCCTCACCACCAGACACCTTGGCCAAGCATTGTGCTGGCACCGGCAACAGACGCCTCTCCCTGAGTAGCCGCGCCACACAGTGGAAGCTACTACGAGGATTCCGTATTGATAGCACCATCAGGCCCTTGCCACGTATCACTACGAGGATTCCGTATTGATAGCACCATCAGGCCCTTGCCACGTATCACTACGAGGATTCCGTATTGATAGCACCATCAGGCCCTTGCCACGTATCACTACGAGGATTCCGTATTGATAGCACCATCAGGCCCTTGCCACGTATCACTACGAGGATTCCGTATTGATAGCACCATCAGGCCCTTGCCACGTATCACTCCCACTGTGGCCACACGGGTCCCACACGGTTAAAGAGGAGAGGATTAGCACTGCAGGAAGTAAGCCCTCGCTACGCACCTCTCTCTTAGTAGCCGTGCCGCCAGCTTGATGCTCCAGAACGCCCCCTCATAGAGGGGCGCACCCTTCTCGTCTTCATCCGATAGGCAGGCGCTGATCTGCAGGTGGTTGGGGGTGGGGGCGGGGCGGGTTGGGGGGAGGGTTGTGTTGGTGGTGGGGTGGTCGGAGTGTTATTGGGGGTGGGGTGTCGGGGAATGGGTGTTAGGAGTGTAGTGTTTGGGGGTCGTGACAAGGTGTGGGGGCTGGGGTGTGGCATGCCTGGGACAGGGCAACACACATGGCACAAGGTTCCAGCCAGTGTGGTTATCATACAGGGGGCAAGCACATACAGGGGGCAAGCACATACAGGGGGCAAGCACATACAGGGGGCAAGCACATACAGGGGGCAAGCACATACAGGGGGCAAGCACATACAGGGGCCAAGCACATAAAGGGGGCAAGCACATACAGGGGGCAAGCACATACAGGGGGCAAGCACATAAAGGGGGCAAGCACATACAGGGGGCAAGCACATCATGGAGGCCAGGTACAACGCTGCATGTGCGGCTACCATGAGGGTGATGTGACGCTGGCACCTGCCGTGCAAGGCCACTGGGGGCCAAGAAAGAAAAGGAAAAAGCGCCGTAGGTGTTCCGACCAAGTGACAGGGCTCCATCTCCATCGCAATGACCCAATAAGGCATATTTGTCTTGATTTTCTTGCGAGGGCAGACAGCGATGCGCAAGTACAGGGCGTGCCACCTCCCCGACCGCGAGCATGCTTCGTGTCATTCCATCCACCCAAGCAACCAACCCCGACGTAACCTTAGGTTGACGCGTTGACATTACTTTGTTAACATTATTTTTACTTATGAGGCTTCCACCACGCAACCGCACGGTGAGCAGCCCCTCCCCTTGTCTATGCATGTGTGTGCATGTTTGATGGAACAACACTCATGCTGGCTGTGGTTCCACCACCCAAGCCAGCCCTATTGCCAATTAGTTGTTTCCTACCATTTTCCTACACTCCAAACGAGGGCGCCCGTCCAACTTTACCTACAAATGCAGGCAAATATTTCATTCATTTATTTCAACATATTGACAGTCCTTGATTTGGTCAAGCCCGCCACTACGTACCGGCACGGTGAGCACCACCTCCCCCGCACGCAGGTCCCTTGTCGCCACCAGGCCCCGGCCCCCCTCGGGTACAGGGGTGATGCAGAGCGCCCCCTCGCTGTCGCCTAGCCCCGTGATGCCCTCGCGCTCCAGGAACTCCTCAAAGCAAGGGGACCGGACCGGCCGCTGGGTGGCCTGTGCATGGGGTTGATCACGAGCATCAAGCAGGCATGCCAGGTGGCGGTTCGTGGTTGACCGGTAGAGGTTGAGCGAGCTGTAGTGCAGCATTTGGCGATTGAGGAAATGGGAACGTCTGCCTGGTGCATTATGAGCCCATGTGCAACTTTGATTCGTAGTCAGCATGATACTTTACGAGTGAGCATTGCATACACACGTCACATCGTACTTGTAATTAGCGCATACATTGCCGTTGTGGAATAGGATTAGCGAAGGAAAAGCGCGAATCACCATCGTGCGAGCCAGCACATCCACCGGGCATGCGATGCTCCGCATGCACTAGTGACGAACATGTGCACACTGATGGCTGCGCTATGCTCCAAGCAGCAGGAGTGACACTGGAACACCGTTTTGGCAGTTGCCCACTATACTCTGTAGCCGGAACAACCTGAAGTGCCCGGCAAGACTGTTATCGTCGCACATGCTGAAACCCAAAAAAATACCACATTGTTGCATGCAATCACACACAGCACGGCCAACCACCTGCAGCGCTCAGAGGGTACACATTAAGAATGGCACTGCTCTGGTGCAACTTTGACATTGCAGTATGGCACTACAGCCGGCGCAGATGACAATCGGCACATACAGGGAAGCATTCGATACCGTCAAAGATGTCGTGCGCAGGTTTGCAGGCTCCGTTTTGTAAGCCGTTCTATAAATATTTATAGTATGCCATGCCATGCTGGCCCGTTTGCCTTCACCGCTTACCCATGACAGAATGGACTGGAGGAAGCCTAGCAGTCTCGTTTACCGTTCACGGCTGAGCGTACCTGGGCGACAGACCGCGACCGGTTATCTTGCGCTTGGGCCCGTGTGGGTGGGAGGCCTGGACGCCGTGTCCTAGCGTTGGAGATCTTAGGGCGAGCGTTTACGGTTACAGGTAAACCTGACCTACTGCCTGCTTTCCGTGTGATATTCTGGACTGGAAGACGCAAAGGAGAAATAAGGGACTGCCGGTGTAGGCCAGCTTGGCAGCAACTTGCATGCAACCGGGAGGTGCTAGCCATGGTCGATGGAGAGAAAGGAAAAGCCGTATTGCTGGTGGCAGCTGCTTACTCAACGGTGCCCGCCGTCATCCAGCAACTGATATTGTCCGACTTCGGGTATTATTGTAACATTTTTGGGTTGGTAGACCTGCCACGAACTGAAAGCAGAAATGCCAGGGAAGCCTGCGGTGCACGTCGGATCTGGGTTAACGTTTCCACGTAAGACACGAAAAATGAGGGAAGCGCGGGCTTGCGACAGGATGAAGGATCAGGGAAGGATATTGTGCCCGGGAATGCAACTCGCGGGTTGGTGTGCGCAGATATTTTGCCGCGAAAAATCATATCTTTGGTGACTCGGCGCGAGATCATCATGCGTGGCATTGTTGCATTGCAAGCCGAGAGATCGACTTGGCAGTTGGCAGCTACCCATTGGGCGCAGAGTACACGTAAGATATCGGAGGTTCCCTGTCCGGCGGCTAAATATGGCGCACGCATGGGCTCTGATAGATGGCGCCCTGCGACCAGCATGCGGCATCGGGTTCGGGGCGACACAGGAGCAGCGACGCCGGACAAACAGGAGGAGGCGAGTCTGTAGAACGCGCCAAGTGTTAGGCCAGAAATCGCCACCAAGTAGCCCCAGCCATTACAGGCCGTTATCGTTCGAGTCAATCCGAGCTCGTCGCAAGTAGCAACTGTGCAAGTCGCAACTTGTTCTTCTGTGCTGACTGTAGTATCCTTGGTCGAGTTGCCAGTAGGAAGGTGCCAGGCTCCGTGCGGGTGGAAGGTGCCAGTTCTCGACGACTTCTCGTTGCTGTCTTCTCCAATTTCTCAAAAAAATATATGGCGTGGTCCTCGCCAGTTTATCGACATCATCAAGCGCACGCTGGGCTTAGATGCTGCTGCTATAAGTGAGCATCAGGAAGTGTTTCCAGTTTTCACATCGGGCAGCGCCAAAAAACCGACAATGAGCATAGTACACTAGGCTGCACTCTGGCTTGCATCACCAGGAGCTCGTTGACAGAATTTCCCCCCGAGAACTGGGTTTTGTGCGACCGGGCCAGGATGGCAACTAACAGAAACGCAAACGCGTTCAAGCCTGCCGCGGCAGTGGTGAAAGCGTTCCAGGCTTACCAAACAGCGCGTATCCAATTCGTCGAAAGTCTTGCCACATTTTTAACCAAGGTGGGTTGTAGTGGTTGCTACCCAGGATGGCTCGCTGTTTGCATCACCCTTTTACATTTCTTGTACGTGGGTACGCTTATTCCCCTGCGCTATGGGCGGATTGTCTAGGAGATGTCACGCTCTGTGCGCTCGTCAATTAAGGATCATATTCCCGGCAGGTGTGTTAATGGTCACATTAGTTCACAAACTCGATCCGTCCGCGTCTCTGGTAAAATTGGTTGAACCATTCTGGCAGATTCTTGCAACTATTACATTGGACCGCTTCTCTTCCCATTAGGTATCTGATCTTATCAGATGCATATGCTATCAGCATACTCGTGGGTCGTCTAAACACTACGTGACCGACCTCCCAGGGCTGCAGCTGCCTCCGTTCGCTTACGACATGCTTTTCTATACCGGACAGGCTTGTTTTTTTTATCCCCTGTAAGTCCTTGTCTTTCATGCTATAGGCTTGTGATGATTTTCCCGTGTAAAATCGTTGTGTCTAGCACAAGTGACGACTGTACAAGTCTCTATCGTTTCCTGGCGCGGCTAGTGCCAGAACGTGTACCTTCCGAGTATGGATGCTGCCACCACCGACGAGTGCCGTGAAGGCTTCTCCTTTCAAGAAAGTTGTATTCTGTACTGAAAATTTTGGCGTGAAACGGTTTCTCTACATGCCCACCTGCAAATGTGTCAAGATTTAATTCTTCCTCCTTTCCCCCCCTTCCTTCTCCCCCCCTTCCCCGCTCTTACGGCTTAAGGTTATGTGCTACTAAGGTACATTTATCTCCTACCACAGTACGGGGAGCCACATGCTAGCACGGTGTCCACAACAATTGTGTCATCGTAGCTAGCACAGCCTCGCAGCCACGCTGCCCAACATGGCCACTAGCGTGTGAGTGTCTGTCTGTGTGTGTGTGTGTGTGCGCGCGCCCCATGAATTACCCCCACCCACCCACCCACCCACCCACCCACCCACCCACCCACCCACCCACCCACCCACCCACCCACCCACCCACCCACCCACCCACCCACCCACCCACCCACCCACCCACCCACCCACCCACCCACCCACCCACCCACCCACCCACCCACCCACCCACCCACCCACCCACCCACCCACCCACCCACCCACCCACCCCATCCTTTTTCCAGCGTTGCTCCACCCACCCACCCTTGTGTTCCCGACCACCACCCACCCGCCCTCTTCTTGAGGGAGGAGGTAATCTTTAATATATTCTTATAATATAGTATATCCTTATCCACCCGTTTGTTCATGCGTACGACGAGCGCGATGGAGGATTCATCGCCCATGCCACGGTTCCCCTGTGGGTGGCGGCGCCCATGCCGTGAACCAGTGGGACATATATCCGGACAGCTCCCTAGTATGAGAGGGCTGGGCGCGTGCGGGAGGATAGTTGCTAGTGCATTTGGTAAACGGTGGCAATCAACAATGACACTGTGCCTAGGATGACTCACGCACACACATGGCCTTGTACGTTGCCACGTGCCATCGGTTCGGTGACGTTGGTTGGTTTAATAATTTGCATTGCCACCCTAGCAACCACCTTCGTACTTGTCATCGTTGCGAGCTTCTCATCGTTGCGTGCTGCCAGCTATGGATCGCCTCGGGGCATGATGACTGATGACCAGCCAAAGGGCAGCCCGATACCATTGGAATGAACTTCAAAAGTCTTGCCTTGCTTCTTGCTGGTGGCTGGCCTTTGCCTTGTGCCCATATGCAGGATGATCCGGCCCTGCTGGACTCGTTGCTTCACCTGGACATCCCTTCGCTGCTGTGCTGCCCGCTGATCCAAGACCCGGTGCCCGGGGTACAGGTGCCCAGCATTAATTGCCTCAAGTGAGTGCGTATGCCAGTGCCCCACATCACGCATCCACTGCCTCAAGCGAGTGCATGTGCCAGTGCCCAGCACTAGCTGCCTCAAGTGAACTCTGGGAAGTATGGAGTTTGGCCCCTTCAACGCGGGGTGTCCCTCCCAAAGCCTAGCGTGTGCGTGCGTGCCCATGTGTCCAACGTGATTGTGTCTGCAAACGCCCATCACGCTGTGCTTGTTCTCACTAACGCATCGGGTCCATTAGCTATATAATGGCGAATGTCTATCAGCTACTATGGCAAATGTACATCAGCTACTGTGACAAATGTCCGTTAGCTGCTGTATGGCAAATGTCTATCAGCTACTATGGCAAATGCGTAGTGTACAACAGCTACTGTGACAAATGTCGGTTAGCTATCATGACAAATGTCCGTTAGCTGCTGTATGGCAAAGGTCGCTGTGTGGCCATGTCCAGCCATGAGGTAGCGTAGTGTCCTGTGTAGGGATGCATCCAAGGCAGTGTGTGGGGTTTGTACAGGGCCAAGTATTTGGCGATCGTGTGCATGGTGGGGGATGACAGCAGCAGCAGCAGGCGTGCAGGGGCTGGGGGGGACAGGGGGAGGGATTGGACGATGTGTTGTAGCACGCAATACACCGGAGTATTAGCGTGTAGTGCTTTAGATGGTCAATGCAGAGGAGCTGCATCAGAACGTGCCATGGGCTATTGAGCTATGAGGCTACCGTGGGGTCGCGATGCATACTTGATCTCGCAATACCATGTCACGCAAGACTTGCATACCATGTCGCGATCCATCCTTGCTTGCCGATGCATGCGCCATCATCCCCCTGGTCCTTAGTAGTTCTGCGCTTCTCTTCCCTAGAACTGTGGGCTACTGGTTCCAAGACTTGTTGCGCTTCGAACTCCCTTCAACTCGTCAGCGGGCCACTAGCACAGCTGACCGCAGACCAAATTTCTTGAATGCTGGTCGCTCCCTGCACCGCTCTTCGCCACGTCGTGGGTTGCATTGTGTACCATTGTGTGCCTCATGATTGTTCTGTGTGCTATCGTGGGCGTTGGCACGATAGCATCTTCGCACGCTAGCATAACTGCTGCATCTCATGCCTGTCCTATGGGATATCGTCGGTGTTTGTGCCGTCAGCCACCTGCTGGGCCGTGTGGAAGGATTAGCGGACAACATCGCCGGGTCAGGCGTGCTGGACATCCTGGTGGGCAACCAGAGCCACACGACGCCCCAAGTGCGGCGCGCTGCACACCATTCCATCCACGTAGGTCCCTGGGGTGGTGGCAGTGGGGTGGTGGCTGTGGGGTGGTGGCAGTGGGGTGGTGGCAGTGGGGTGGTGGCAGTGGGGTGGTGGCAGTGGGGTGGTGGCTGTGGGGTGGTGGCTGTGGGGTGATGGCAGTGGGGTGGTGGCAGTGGGGTGATGGCAGTGGGGTGGTGGCAGTGGGGTGATGGCAGTGGGGTGATGGCACTAGTTGTTGAAAAATGGTGCAGACATCCTGGCTGAGTTCACGAAGCACATTCCTCTGGCTGCTGGCGCCGCAACATCCGCCCGGTTCTTTGCGCATGCCACCAATAATGGGCACGAAGCAATGCCCTCTGCGCAACCTGCAAGCATGATTTCTGCACGCCTTGCAAGCAGCGTTGGGATGGTGGGCATGCCTCCTTCCAGTGTCGGTGGTGACATGCAGGCTGAAGAAGAAATGCTCCGTCGAAAGCATTTTGCGGCATGTTCTTGGACTTCCTGTCATCCTTCACGTCCATTTCTCCTTCATCGCCCTGGAAGCCCTCTTCACTCAAACGTGTGTTCCACTCAGGTTGTCATACACACAGCCACATGTGCTGCGCTGTTTTGCACAATTTTCGTCTCCTCTCCCGTCACTGAAGCTCCTTGAACCCATCACCCACTCCCCCCATATATTGCAGTCAATGGCCGCACATTCCCCCAAGCTGGCCCTGTCAGTGCTCAAGGCGGGGGCCCTTCCTGCGATGGCGCGAGAGCTGGAGGTGGGTCTTGTGGACGCTGGGTCGCTGATTGCTCAGGGGTCTAGACCCGTTTGTGTCACTAGTGCTGGTGCTCAACGGTGCGCAAACTGGTGGTGGGGCTTGGGGTGCTGCTATTGGCGTGTCTAGTGGCTTCAGAACTTGTTTGGGTCGCTAGGAGCCTTGTTTGAGGGCGCGGGATGGAGATACGTTTTGGATCGCGTGGACAAGGATAGCATGCACGTCAGTATGGGTGATGTTGGGAAAGAGCATGAGAATCGCGCGCCATCCCTCATCATTCATTATTTGCTATCTACTATCCAGCTCAACAGCACAATAATGACGCAGTGAACATTCGTTTCTGATTTCGGACCCTCCGGCACCGGGGCTGCCCCTCGCCTGCATGCGCTGGCCTCGGCACCCTGCCTCGTCTTCACCCTGTGGATGTCTGCCAGGGCGTGGACGACTGGGACGTGAAGGAGTCGGCCGTGCTGGCACTGGACGCGATGGCGCAGAGCGGGGAAGGTGAGGACCTGTGTGGCACGATGGGAAGCGAGCGGGGAACGTGGGGAACGCGCGATCCAGTGCTTGGGTGTCGGGTACCCCACAAGACTCACGCGATCGATTACATAGCGGGGAACGCGCGCACCTGTGGCTGCTGGAATCTTATAACTTCCTGTCTCCCTTTTTTGCATTGCACGCCGTGCAGAGTCGACGTGGGCCCTCTTCGAGGACGATGCGGTGATTCGCATGGTCATCAGCTGCCTGGAGGACAGCCGCGCGTCGGTGCGTGGGGGGGGATGAACGCACGCATGGTGGCAGACCATGGGTTGATGGGTGGGGGGTGATGAACACACGCATGGTGGCAGACCATGGGTTGGTGCGTGGGGGGTGATGAACACACGCATGGTGGCAGACCATGGGTTGGCGGGTGGGGGGTGATGAACAATCGCATGGTGGCAGACCATGGGTTGGTGGGTCGGGGAGTGTCGAAATGAGCTCATGGAATTGTGTGTGCGCTGTGGGTTTTGAAGGCATTAGAGAATGAGAGGAACCGCATGCCTCCTTGTCGCTCGAATATCCTTGTTGGATGCGAGTCCCATCTTTCTGGGCAACATCCATGTTGATGTCGGTACTTGCCTGGGGTCCACGATCAGTCAAGTCTCCCCCCCCCCCTCTACACACCCATCCTGTTTTCATGCTACTGTGCAGCGGGCTTTGCTTTCTGCGCTGGCACCAGAACGCTGCCTTGTTCTCCTGGCTCCCCCTTGAAAGCATCGCCCATTGATGCGCGCATCCTTTACAGCATCGCCCATCATCGCCCATTGATGTGCGTATCCTTTACAGCATCGCCCATCATTGCCCATTGATGTGCGCATCCTTTACAGCATCGCCCATCATTACCCATGGATGTGCATCCTTTACAGCATCGCCCATCATCGCCCAGTGATGTGCGCATCCTTTACAGCATCGCCCATCATTACCCATTGATGTGCGCATCCTTTACAGCATCGCCCATCATTACCCATGGATGTGCATCCTTTACAGCATCGCCCATCATCGCCCAGTGATGTGCGCATCCTTTACAGCATCGCCCATCATTACCCATTGATGCGCATCGTTTAAAGCATCAACAGCAACCGTTTGCTCCTCCCAAAGCTCTCCTCATGCTCCAGTTTTTTGGCTCTCTGCCCATTCTCCAACGGCGTGTGGCTGATTCTGGCGGCCGTGTCGCGGCCCGCAGGCTGGGTTCAGCAACGCGGTCCTCCAATTCCTCACGACAAGTGCATCTCATAGGTGAGCCATGTAAGGGTGAAGTAAGGCCAAGCTAAACTGGGCATGTAAAGTGGCTGACATGTGGTAGACAAGCGCATCTCATAGGTGAGCCGTGTAAGGGTGAAGTAAGGCCAAGCTAAACTGGTCATGTAAAGTGGCTGACATGTGGTAGACAAGCGCATCTCATAGGTGAGCCGTGGAAGGGTGAAGTAAGGCCAAGCTGAACTGGGCATGTAAAGTGGCTGACATGTGGTAGACAAGCGCATCCTGCAGGTGGGTGCCAGGGATGCGCAAGGCAAACCCCTGATGGTGCTCAGGCAAGGGGAACACGCGCCAGACAATGGGCAGGCTGAGTGGCAGAATCGAAGGGGCCAGCACAATAGGGGGCAGTGCAACAGCGGCTGTGTGGCAGCTAGTTCCCGCTGTTTAGTATAAATAGGGTGCGCACTGGCAACGGAAGAGATGCGACGTGTATCGATGAGGCGGTTTAGTACCTGAAAGAGCACGTTCGTTAGGACCACGTCTGGCAACTAAAGAAATTCGAGGTTTATGGAGACTTCTTTTGCTGAGCAAGGCCCAGCCTAGTGTGGACAATTCATGACAACATAGAATCTATTTCGAAGGTAAATAACAGTTGTTAATCCTATACTATCGCAAAATCATAGACCTGGTCTCTTATTGTGATTGCAATCTTGGCTTTTTTCTTGGTCGGCAGTTTGAAAAAAACCTAGTGTTGTTTGTCATTGCTTCCAATGGAACAGGTTATTTACGGCGTGCAGTAGAGCGCAGCGCGTGGCGCGTAGTTGTTCCGATGTCCCTTTGCTCGCCGGTGTCCGTACCCACCTCTACATCACAGCCTGCTGCGTGGTTCCCCCGCCCTATTCTCATGGCCGCAAGCCAAACCAGGGGGGGCTTTGCAAAGCCCTAGTCCCTTCCCCCTCGGGTCACCTCGTGGTTTTTGCCTGTACCGCCATGGTCATGGCTGGGTATGCTTTTCCACGCACCCACCTCCCTGGCCCCCTCACATGTCATCTCCTTCCGATGGATAACATGTCCCAAGGCCCCAGCCTACGGCTATGCGCACAATAATGGTTGCAGAGCAATGTCCCTGTCTATGTTTTTTATCATATGACAAGCATACAAGAACAATGTCCCTGTCTATGTTTTTTATCATATGACAAGCATACATATGACAAGCATACAAGAACAATGTCCCTGTCTGTGTTTTACATATGACAAGCATAGATTACATTGCTGCACTATCTGCAGGTGTGGTAATGTGCACTGTACATGCGTGCTGACAGTGTTGCATATGGCACATGATTGCTTGCGTCCACCCTGCCCCCCCTCGCATGTGCATGCGCTTGTCCCCTTGCGTGAATGCAGTGAGGACTTGGCCATTCGTCTTGTGGCATTTGATGCGCTGCCCGCGCTGGAGTCCGTGCTCAGCAGCCCCAAAACTGCGATCCGGTACGCCCTAGCACCACCTGCTTGATCCGGTACGGCCTAGCACCACCTGCTTGATCCGGTACGCCCTAGCACCACCTGCTTGATCCGGTACGCCCTAGCACCACCTGCTTGATCCGGTACGACCTAGCACCACCTGCTTGATCCGGTACGGCCTAGCACCACCTGCTTGATCCGGTACGGCCCTAGCACCACCTGCTTGATCCGGTACGGCCTAGCACCACCTGCTTGATCCGGTACGCCCTAGCACCACCTGCTTGATCCGGTACGGCCTAGCACCACCTGCTTGATCCGGTACGGCCCTAGCACCACCTGCTTGATCCGGTACGGCCTAGCACCACCTGCTTGATCCGGTACGGCCTAGCACCACCTGCTTGATCCGGTACGGCCTAGCACCACCTGCTTGATCCGGTACGGCCTAGCACCACCTGCTTGATCTGGTACGCCCTAGCACCACCTGCTTGATCCGGTACGCCCTAGCACCACCTGCTTGATCCGGTACGGCCTAGCACCACCTGCTTGATCCGGTACGGCCTAGCACCACCTGCTTGATCCGGTACGGCCCTAGCACCACCTGCTTGATCCGGTACGCCCTAGCACCACCTGCTTGATCCGGTACGGCCTAGCACCACCTGCTTGATCCGGTACGCCCTAGCACCACCTGCTTGATCCGGTACGGCCTAGCACCACCTGCTTGATCCGGTACGCCCTAGCACCACCTGCTTGATCCGGTACGGCCTAGCACCACCTGCTTGATCCGGTACGGCCTAGCACCACCTGCTTGATCCGGTACGCCCTAGCACCACCTGCTTGATCCGGTACGCCCTAGCACCACCTGCTTGATCCGGTACGGCCTAGCACCACCTGCTTGATCCGGTACGGCCCTAGCACCACCTGCTTGATCCGGTACGCCCTAGCACCACCTGCTTGATCCGGTACGCCTAGCACCACCTGCTTGATCCGGTACGGCCTAGCACCACCTGCTTGATCCGGTACGGCCCTAGCACCACCTGCTTGATCCGGTACGGCCTAGCACCACCTGCTTGATCCGGTACGGCCTAGCACCACCTGCTTGATCCGGTACGCCCTAGCACCACCTGCTTGATCCGGTACGGCCTAGCACCACCTGCTTGATCCGGTACGGCCTAGCACCACCTGCTTGATCCGGTACGGCCTAGCACCACCTGCTTGATCCGGTACGCCCTAGCACCACCTGCTTGATCCGGTACGGCCTAGCACCACCTGCTTGATCCGGTACGCCCTAGCACCACCTGCTTGATCCGGTACGCCCTAGCACCACCTGCTTGATCCGGTACGCCCTAGCACCACCTGCTTGATCCGGTACGGCCTAGCACCACCTGCTTGATCCGGTACGCCCTAGCACCACCTGCTTGATCCGGTACGCCCTAGCACCACCTGCTTGATCCGGTACGCCTAGCACCACCTGCTTGATCCGGTACGGCCTAGCACCACCTGCTTGATCCGGTACGGCCCTAGCACCACCTGCTTGATCCGGTACGGCCTAGCACCACCTGCTTGATCCGGTACGCCCTAGCACCACCTGCTTGATCCGGTACGGCCTAGCACCACCTGCTTGATCCGGTACGGCCCTAGCACCACCTGCTTGATCCGGTACGGCCTAGCACCACCTGCTTGATCCGGTACGCCCTAGCACCACCTGCTTGATCCGGTACGCCTAGCACCACCTGCTTGATCCGGTACGGCCTAGCACCACCTGCTTGATCCGGTACGGCCCTAGCACCACCTGCTTGATCCGGTACGGCCTAGCACCACCTGCTTGATCCGGTACGCCCTAGCACCACCTGCTTGATCCGGTACGGCCTAGCACCACCTGCTTGATCCGGTACGGCCCTAGCACCACCTGCTTGATCCGGTACGGCCTAGCACCACCTGCTTGATCCGGTACGGCCTAGCACCACCTGCTTGATCCGGTACGGCCTAGCACCACCTGCTTGATCCGGTACGCCCTAGCACCACCTGCTTGATCCGGTACGCCCTAGCACCACCTGCTTGATCCGGTACGGCCTAGCACCACCTGCTTGATCCGGTACGCCCTAGCACCACCTGCTTGATCCGGTACGCCCTAGCACCACCTGCTTGATCCGGTACGCCCTAGCACCACCTGCTTGATCCGGTACGGCCTAGCACCACCTGCTTGATCCGGTACGCCCTAGCACCACCTGCTTGATCCGGTACGGCCTAGCACCACCTGCTTGATCCGGTACGGCCTAGCACCACCTGCTTGATCCGGTACGCCCTAGCACCACCTGCTTGATCCGGTACGGCCCTAGCACCACCTGCTTGATCCGGTACGCCCTAGCACCACCTGCTTGATCCGGTACGGCCTAGCACCACCTGCTTGATCCGGTACGGCCTAGCACCACCTGCTTGATCCGGTACGGCCTAGCACCACCTGCTTGATCCGGTACGGCCTAGCACCACCTGCTTGATCCGGTACGCCCTAGCACCACCTGCTTGATCCGGTACGCCCTAGCACCACCTGCTTGATCCGGTACGCCCTAGCACCACCTGCTTGATCCGGTACGCCCTAGCACCACCTGCTTGATCCGGTACGGCCCTAGCACCACCTGCTTGATCCGGTACGCCCTAGCACCACCTGCTTGATCCGGTACGGCCTAGCACCACCTGCTTGATCCGGTACGGCCTAGCACCACCTGCTTGATCCGGTACGCCCTAGCACCACCTGCTTGATCCGGTACGGCCTAGCACCACCTGCTTGATCCGGTACGCCCTAGCACCACCTGCTTGATCCGGTACGGCCTAGCACCACCTGCTTGATCCGGTACGGCCTAGCACCACCTGCTTGATCCGGTACGCCCTAGCACCACCTGCTTGATCCGGTACGCCCTAGCACCACCTGCTTGATCCGGTACGGCCTAGCACCACCTGCTTGATCCGGTACGGCCCTAGCACCACCTGCTTGATCCGGTACGCCTAGCACCACCTGCTTGATCCGGTACGGCCTAGCACCACCTGCTTGATCCGGTACGGCCCTAGCACCACCTGCTTGATCCGGTACGGCCTAGCACCACCTGCTTGATCCGGTACGGCCTAGCACCACCTGCTTGATCCGGTACGCCCTAGCACCACCTGCTTGATCCGGTACGGCCTAGCACCACCTGCTTGATCCGGTACGGCCTAGCACCACCTGCTTGATCCGGTACGGCCTAGCACCACCTGCTTGATCCGGTACGCCCTAGCACCACCTGCTTGATCCGGTACGCCCTAGCACCACCTGCTTGATCCGGTACGCCTAGCACCACCTGCTTGATCCGGTACGGCCTAGCACCACCTGCTTGATCCGGTACGGCCCTAGCACCACCTGCTTGATCCGGTACGGCCTAGCACCACCTGCTTGATCCGGTACGCCCTAGCACCACCTGCTTGATCCGGTACGGCCTAGCACCACCTGCTTGATCCGGTACGGCCCTAGCACCACCTGCTTGATCCGGTACGGCCTAGCACCACCTGCTTGATCCGGTACGCCCTAGCACCACCTGCTTGATCCGGTACGCCTAGCACCACCTGCTTGATCCGGTACGGCCTAGCACCACCTGCTTGATCCGGTACGGCCCTAGCACCACCTGCTTGATCCGGTACGGCCTAGCACCACCTGCTTGATCCGGTACGCCCTAGCACCACCTGCTTGATCCGGTACGGCCTAGCACCACCTGCTTGATCCGGTACGGCCCTAGCACCACCTGCTTGATCCGGTACGGCCTAGCACCACCTGCTTGATCCGGTACGGCCTAGCACCACCTGCTTGATCCGGTACGGCCTAGCACCACCTGCTTGATCCGGTACGCCCTAGCACCACCTGCTTGATCCGGTACGCCCTAGCACCACCTGCTTGATCCGGTACGGCCTAGCACCACCTGCTTGATCCGGTACGCCCTAGCACCACCTGCTTGATCCGGTACGCCCTAGCACCACCTGCTTGATCCGGTACGCCCTAGCACCACCTGCTTGATCCGGTACGGCCTAGCACCACCTGCTTGATCCGGTACGCCCTAGCACCACCTGCTTGATCCGGTACGGCCTAGCACCACCTGCTTGATCCGGTACGCCCTAGCACCACCTGCTTGATCCGGTACGCCCTAGCACCACCTGCTTGATCCGGTACGCCCTAGCACCACCTGCTTGATCCGGTACGCCCTAGCACCACCTGCTTGATCCGGTACGGCCTAGCACCACCTGCTTGATCCGGTACGGCCCTAGCACCACCTGCTTGATCCGGTACGGCCTAGCACCACCTGCTTGATCCGGTACGGCCTAGCACCACCTGCTTGATCCGGTACGGCCTAGCACCACCTGCTTGATCCGGTACGGCCTAGCACCACCTGCTTGATCCGGTACGCCCTAGCACCACCTGCTTGATCCGGTACGCCCTAGCACCACCTGCTTGATCCGGTACGCCCTAGCACCACCTGCTTGATCCGGTACGGCCTAGCACCACCTGCTTGATCCGGTACGCCCTAGCACCACCTGCTTGATCCGGTACGCCCTAGCACCACCTGCTTGATCCGGTACGGCCTAGCACCACCTGCTTGATCCGGTACGCCCTAGCACCACCTGCTTGATCCGGTACGGCCTAGCACCACCTGCTTGATCCGGTACGGCCTAGCACCACCTGCTTGATCCGGTACGGCCTAGCACCACCTGCTTGATCCGGTACGGCCTAGCACCACCTGCTTGATCCGGTACGGCCTAGCACCACCTGCTTGATCCGGTACGCCCTAGCACCACCTGCTTGATCCGGTACGCCCTAGCACCACCTGCTTGATCCGGTACGCCCTAGCACCACCTGCTTGATCCGGTACGGCCCTAGCACCACCTGCTTGATCCGGTACGGCCTAGCACCACCTGCTTGATCCGGTACGGCCTAGCACCACCTGCTTGATCCGGTACGCCCTAGCACCACCTGCTTGATCCGGTACGCCCTAGCACCACCTGCTTGATCCGGTACGGCCTAGCACCACCTGCTTGATCCGGTACGCCCTAGCACCACCTGCTTGATCCGGTACGGCCTAGCACCACCTGCTTGATCCGGTACGGCCTAGCACCACCTGCTTGATCCGGTACGCCCTAGCACCACCTGCTTGATCCGGTACGGCCTAGCACCACCTGCTTGATCCGGTACGGCCTAGCACCACCTGCTTGATCCGGTACGCCCTAGCACCACCTGCTTGATCCGGTACGCCCTAGCACCACCTGCTTGATCCGGTACGCCCTAGCACCACCTGCTTGATCCGGTACGGCCTAGCACCACCTGCTTGATCCGGTACGCCCTAGCACCACCTGCTTGATCCGGTACGCCCTAGCACCACCTGCTTGATCCGGTACGGCCTAGCACCACCTGCTTGATCCGGTACGGCCCTAGCACCACCTGCTTGATCCGGTACGCCCTAGCACCACCTGCTTGATCCGGTACGCCCTAGCACCACCTGCTTGATCCGGTACGGCCTAGCACCACCTGCTTGATCCGGTACGCCCTAGCACCACCTGCTTGATCCGGTACGGCCTAGCACCACCTGCTTGATCCGGTACGGCCCTAGCACCACCTGCTTGATCCGGTACGCCCTAGCACCACCTGCTTGATCCGGTACGGCCTAGCACCACCTGCTTGATCCGGTACGGCCTAGCACCACCTGCTTGATCCGGTACGGCCTAGCACCACCTGCTTGATCCGGTACGGCCTAGCACCACCTGCTTGATCCGGTACGGCCTAGCACCACCTGCTTGATCCGGTACGCCCTAGCACCACCTGCTTGATCCGGTACGCCCTAGCACCACCTGCTTGATCCGGTACGCCCTAGCACCACCTGCTTGATCCGGTACGCCCTAGCACCACCTGCTTGATCCGGTACGGCCTAGCACCACCTGCTTGATCCGGTACGCCCTAGCACCACCTGCTTGATCCGGTACGCCCTAGCACCACCTGCTTGATCCGGTACGGCCTAGCACCACCTGCTTGATCCGGTACGCCCTAGCACCACCTGCTTGATCCGGTACGCCCTAGCACCACCTGCTTGATCCGGTACGGCCTAGCACCACCTGCTTGATCCGGTACGGCCCTAGCACCACCTGCTTGATCCGGTACGGCCTAGCACCACCTGCTTGATCCGGTACGCCCTAGCACCACCTGCTTGATCCGGTACGCCCTAGCACCACCTGCTTGATCCGGTACGCCCTAGCACCACCTGCTTGATCCGGTACGCCCTAGCACCACCTGCTTGATCCGGTACGGCCCTAGCACCACCTGCTTGATCCGGTACGGCCCTAGCACCACCTGCTTGATCCGGTACGCCCTAGCACCACCTGCTTGATCCGGTACGCCCTAGCACCACCTGCTTGATCCGGTACGGCCTAGCACCACCTGCTTGATCCGGTACGGCCCTAGCACCACCTGCTTGATCCGGTACGGCCTAGCACCACCTGCTTGATCCGGTACGCCCTAGCACCACCTGCTTGATCCGGTACGGCCCTAGCACCACCTGCTTGATCCGGTACGGCCCTAGCACCACCTGCTTGATCCGGTACGGCCCTAGCACCACCTGCTTGATCCGGTACGGCCTAGCACCACCTGCTTGATCCGGTACGCCCTAGCACCACCTGCTTGATCCGGTACGGCCCTAGCACCACCTGCTTGATCCGGTACGGCCCTAGCACCACCTGCTTGATCCGGTACGGCCTAGCACCACCTGCTTGATCCGGTACGGCCCTAGCACCACCTGCTTGATCCGGTACGGCCCTAGCACCACCTGCTTGATCCGGTACGGCCCTAGCACCACCTGCTTGATCCGGTACGGCCTAGCACCACCTGCTTGATCCGGTACGGCCCTAGCACCACCTGCTTGATCCGGTACGGCCCTAGCACCACCTGCTTGATCCGGTACGGCCCTAGCACCACCTGCTTGATCCGGTACGGCCTAGCACCACCTGCTTGATCCGGTACGGCCCTAGCACCACCTGCTTGATCCGGTACGGCCCTAGCACCACCTGCTTGATCCGGTACGGCCTAGCACCACCTGCTTGATCCGGTACGGCCTAGCACCACCTGCTTGATCCGGTACGGCCTAGCACCACCTGCTTGATCCGGTACGGCCCTAGCACCACCTGCTTGATCCGGTACGCCCTAGCACCACCTGCTTGATCCGGTACGCCCTAGCACCACCTGCTTGATCCGGTACGGCCTAGCACCACCTGCTTGATCCGGTACGCCCTAGCACCACCTGCTTGATCCGGTACGGCCTAGCACCACCTGCTTGATCCGGTACGCCCTAGCACCACCTGCTTGATCCGGTACGGCCTAGCACCACCTGCTTGATCCGGTACGCCCTAGCACCACCTGCTTGATCCGGTACGGCCTAGCACCACCTGCTTGATCCGGTACGCCCTAGCACCACCTGCTTGATCCGGTACGGCCTAGCACCACCTGCTTGATCCGGTACGCCCTAGCACCACCTGCTTGATCCGGTACGGCCTAGCACCACCTGCTTGATCCGGTACGGCCTAGCACCACCTGCTTGATCCGGTACGCCCTAGCACCACCTGCTTGATCCGGTACGGCCTAGCACCACCTGCTTGATCCGGTACGGCCTAGCACCACCTGCTTGATCCGGTACGCCCTAGCACCACCTGCTTGATCCGGTACGGCCTAGCACCACCTGCTTGATCCGGTACGGCCCTAGCACCACCTGCTTGATCCGGTACGCCCTAGCACCACCTGCTTGATCCGGTACGGCCTAGCACCACCTGCTTGATCCGGTACGGCCCTAGCACCACCTGCTTGATCCGGTACGCCCTAGCACCACCTGCTTGATCCGGTACGGCCTAGCACCACCTGCTTGATCCGGTACGCCTAGCACCACCTGCTTGATCCGGTACGGCCTAGCACCACCTGCTTGATCCGGTACGGCCCTAGCACCACCTGCTTGATCCGGTACGCCCTAGCACCACCTGCTTGATCCGGTACGGCCTAGCACCACCTGCTTGATCCGGTACGCCCTAGCACCACCTGCTTGATCCGGTACGGCCTAGCACCACCTGCTTGATCCGGTACGGCCTAGCACCACCTGCTTGATCCGGTACGCCCTAGCACCACCTGCTTGATCCGGTACGGCCTAGCACCACCTGCTTGATCCGGTACGGCCTAGCACCACCTGCTTGATCCGGTACGCCCTAGCACCACCTGCTTGATCCGGTACGGCCTAGCACCACCTGCTTGATCCGGTACGGCCTAGCACCACCTGCTTGATCCGGTACGCCCTAGCACCACCTGCTTGATCCGGTACGGCCTAGCACCACCTGCTTGATCCGGTACGCCCTAGCACCACCTGCTTGATCCGGTACGCCCTAGCACCACCTGCTTGATCCGGTACGGCCTAGCACCACCTGCTTGATCCGGTACGGCCTAGCACCACCTGCTTGATCCGGTACGGCCTAGCACCACCTGCTTGATCCGGTACGGCCTAGCACCACCTGCTTGATCCGGTACGGCCTAGCACCACCTGCTTGATCCGGTACGCCCTAGCACCACCTGCTTGATCCGGTACGCCCTAGCACCACCTGCTTGATCCGGTACGGCCTAGCACCACCTGCTTGATCCGGTACGCCCTAGCACCACCTGCTTGATCCGGTACGCCCTAGCACCACCTGCTTGATCCGGTACGGCCCTAGCACCACCTGCTTGATCCGGTACGCCCTAGCACCACCTGCTTGATCCGGTACGCCCTAGCACCACCTGCTTGATCCGGTACGCCCTAGCACCACCTGCTTGATCCGGTACGGCCTAGCACCACCTGCTTGATCCGGTACGGCCCTAGCACCACCTGCTTGATCCGGTACGGCCTAGCACCACCTGCTTGATCCGGTACGCCTAGCACCACCTGCTTGATCCGGTACGCCCTAGCACCACCTGCTTGATCCGGTACGCCCTAGCACCACCTGCTTGATCCGGTACGCCCTAGCACCACCTGCTTGATCCGGTACGGCCCTAGCACCACCTGCTTGATCCGGTACGGCCCTAGCACCACCTGCTTGATCCGGTACGGCCCTAGCACCACCTGCTTGATCCGGTACGGCCCTAGCACCACCTGCTTGATCCGGTACGGCCTAGCACCACCTGCTTGATCCGGTACGCCCTAGCACCACCTGCTTGATCCGGTACGGCCTAGCACCACCTGCTTGATCCGGTACGGCCCTAGCACCACCTGCTTGATCCGGTACGGCCCTAGCACCACCTGCTTGATCCGGTACGGCCCTAGCACCACCTGCTTGATCCGGTACGGCCTAGCACCACCTGCTTGATCCGGTACGGCCTAGCACCACCTGCTTGATCCGGTACGGCCTAGCACCACCTGCTTGATCCGGTACGCCTAGCACCACCTGCTTGATCCGGTACGGCCTAGCACCACCTGCTTGATCCGGTACGGCCCTAGCACCACCTGCTTGATCCGGTACGGCCTAGCACCACCTGCTTGATCCGGTACGCCCTAGCACCACCTGCTTGATCCGGTACGGCCTAGCACCACCTGCTTGATCCGGTACGGCCTAGCACCACCTGCTTGATCCGGTACGGCCCTAGCACCACCTGCTTGATCCGGTACGGCCCTAGCACCACCTGCTTGATCCGGTACGCCCTAGCACCACCTGCTTGATCCGGTACGGCCTAGCACCACCTGCTTGATCCGGTACGGCCCTAGCACCACCTGCTTGATCCGGTACGGCCTAGCACCACCTGCTTGATCCGGTACGGCCTAGCACCACCTGCTTGATCCGGTACGGCCTAGCACCACCTGCTTGATCCGGTACGCCCTAGCACCACCTGCTTGATCCGGTACGCCCTAGCACCACCTGCTTGATCCGGTACGGCCTAGCACCACCTGCTTGATCCGGTACGCCCTAGCACCACCTGCTTGATCCGGTACGCCCTAGCACCACCTGCTTGATCCGGTACGCCCTAGCACCACCTGCTTGATCCGGTACGGCCTAGCACCACCTGCTTGATCCGGTACGGCCTAGCACCACCTGCTTGATCCGGTACGGCCTAGCACCACCTGCTTGATCCGGTACGGCCTAGCACCACCTGCTTGATCCGGTACGGCCTAGCACCACCTGCTTGATCCGGTACGGCCCTAGCACCACCTGCTTGATCCGGTACGCCCTAGCACCACCTGCTTGATCCGGTACGGCCTAGCACCACCTGCTTGATCCGGTACGGCCTAGCACCACCTGCTTGATCCGGTACGGCCTAGCACCACCTGCTTGATCCGGTACGGCCTAGCACCACCTGCTTGATCCGGTACGGCCCTAGCACCACCTGCTTGATCCGGTACGCCCTAGCACCACCTGCTTGATCCGGTACGCCCTAGCACCACCTGCTTGATCCGGTACGGCCTAGCACCACCTGCTTGATCCGGTACGGCCTAGCACCACCTGCTTGATCCGGTACGGCCTAGCACCACCTGCTTGATCCGGTACGGCCTAGCACCACCTGCTTGATCCGGTACGGCCTAGCACCACCTGCTTGATCCGGTACGGCCTAGCACCACCTGCTTGATCCGGTACGCCTAGCACCACCTGCTTGATCCGGTACGCCCTAGCACCACCTGCTTGATCCGGTACGCCCTAGCACCACCTGCTTGATCCGGTACGGCCTAGCACCACCTGCTTGATCCGGTACGGCCTAGCACCACCTGCTTGATCCGGTACGCCCTAGCACCACCTGCTTGATCCGGTACGGCCTAGCACCACCTGCTTGATCCGGTACGGCCTAGCACCACCTGCTTGATCCGGTACGCCCTAGCACCACCTGCTTGATCCGGTACGGCCTAGCACCACCTGCTTGATCCGGTACGCCCTAGCACCACCTGCTTGATCCGGTACGCCCTAGCACCACCTGCTTGATCCGGTACGGCCCTAGCACCACCTGCTTGATCCGGTACGCCCTAGCACCACCTGCTTGATCCGGTACGCCCTAGCACCACCTGCTTGATCCGGTACGGCCTAGCACCACCTGCTTGATCCGGTACGGCCCTAGCACCACCTGCTTGATCCGGTACGGCCTAGCACCACCTGCTTGATCCGGTACGCCCTAGCACCACCTGCTTGATCCGGTACGCCCTAGCACCACCTGCTTGATCCGGTACGGCCCTAGCACCACCTGCTTGATCCGGTACGGCCTAGCACCACCTGCTTGATCCGGTACGGCCTAGCACCACCTGCTTGATCCGGTACGGCCTAGCACCACCTGCTTGATCCGGTACGGCCCTAGCACCACCTGCTTGATCCGGTACGGCCTAGCACCACCTGCTTGATCCGGTACGCCCTAGCACCACCTGCTTGATCCGGTACGGCCTAGCACCACCTGCTTGATCCGGTACGCCCTAGCACCACCTGCTTGATCCGGTACGGCCCTAGCACCACCTGCTTGATCCGGTACGCCCTAGCACCACCTGCTTGATCCGGTACGGCCTAGCACCACCTGCTTGATCCGGTACGGCCCTAGCACCACCTGCTTGATCCGGTACGGCCTAGCACCACCTGCTTGATCCGGTACGCCCTAGCACCACCTGCTTGATCCGGTACGCCTAGCACCACCTGCTTGATCCGGTACGCCCTAGCACCACCTGCTTGATCCGGTACGCCCTAGCACCACCTGCTTGATCCGGTACGGCCCTAGCACCACCTGCTTGATCCGGTACGGCCCTAGCACCACCTGCTTGATCCGGTACGCCCTAGCACCACCTGCTTGATCCGGTACGGCCTAGCACCACCTGCTTGATCCGGTACGGCCTAGCACCACCTGCTTGATCCGGTACGGCCCTAGCACCACCTGCTTGATCCGGTACGCCCTAGCACCACCTGCTTGATCCGGTACGGCCCTAGCACCACCTGCTTGATCCGGTACGCCCTAGCACCACCTGCTTGATCCGGTACGGCCCTAGCACCACCTGCTTGATCCGGTACGGCCCTAGCACCACCTGCTTGATCCGGTACGGCCTAGCACCACCTGCTTGATCCGGTACGGCCCTAGCACCACCTGCTTGATCCGGTACGGCCCTAGCACCACCTGCTTGATCCGGTACGGCCCTAGCACCACCTGCTTGATCCGGTACGGCCTAGCACCACCTGCTTGATCCGGTACGGCCCTAGCACCACCTGCTTGATCCGGTACGCCCTAGCACCACCTGCTTGATCCGGTACGGCCTAGCACCACCTGCTTGATCCGGTACGGCCTAGCACCACCTGCTTGATCCGGTACGGCCCTAGCACCACCTGCTTGATCCGGTACGGCCTAGCACCACCTGCTTGATCCGGTACGCCCTAGCACCACCTGCTTGATCCGGTACGGCCCTAGCACCACCTGCTTGATCCGGTACGGCCCTAGCACCACCTGCTTGATCCGGTACGGCCTAGCACCACCTGCTTGATCCGGTACGGCCTAGCACCACCTGCTTGATCCGGTACGGCCCTAGCACCACCTGCTTGATCCGGTACGGCCTAGCACCACCTGCTTGATCCGGTACGCCCTAGCACCACCTGCTTGATCCGGTACGGCCCTAGCACCACCTGCTTGATCCGGTACGCCCTAGCACCACCTGCTTGATCCGGTACGGCCTAGCACCACCTGCTTGATCCGGTACGGCCTAGCACCACCTGCTTGATCCGGTACGCCTAGCACCACCTGCTTGATCCGGTACGCCCTAGCACCACCTGCTTGATCCGGTACGGCCTAGCACCACCTGCTTGATCCGGTACGCCTAGCACCACCTGCTTGATCCGGTACGGCCTAGCACCACCTGCTTGATCCGGTACGCCCTAGCACCACCTGCTTGATCCGGTACGGCCTAGCACCACCTGCTTGATCCGGTACGGCCTAGCACCACCTGCTTGATCCGGTACGCCCTAGCACCACCTGCTTGATCCGGTACGGCCTAGCACCACCTGCTTGATCCGGTACGGCCCTAGCACCACCTGCTTGATCCGGTACGCCTAGCACCACCTGCTTGATCCGGTACGGCCCTAGCACCACCTGCTTGATCCGGTACGGCCTAGCACCACCTGCTTGATCCGGTACGGCCCTAGCACCACCTGCTTGATCCGGTACGGCCTAGCACCACCTGCTTGATCCGGTACGCCTAGCACCACCTGCTTGATCCGGTACGGCCTAGCACCACCTGCTTGATCCGGTACGGCCTAGCACCACCTGCTTGATCCGGTACGGCCTAGCACCACCTGCTTGATCCGGTACGGCCTAGCACCACCTGCTTGATCCGGTACGCCCTAGCACCACCTGCTTGATCCGGTACGGCCTAGCACCACCTGCTTGATCCGGTACGGCCTAGCACCACCTGCTTGATCCGGTACGGCCCTAGCACCACCTGCTTGATCCGGTACGCCCTAGCACCACCTGCTTGATCCGGTACGGCCTAGCACCACCTGCTTGATCCGGTACGGCCTAGCACCACCTGCTTGATCCGGTACGCCCTAGCACCACCTGCTTGATCCGGTACGGCCTAGCACCACCTGCTTGATCCGGTACGGCCCTAGCACCACCTGCTTGATCCGGTACGGCCTAGCACCACCTGCTTGATCCGGTACGGCCTAGCACCACCTGCTTGATCCGGTACGGCCTAGCACCACCTGCTTGATCCGGTACGCCCTAGCACCACCTGCTTGATCCGGTACGGCCTAGCACCACCTGCTTGATCCGGTACGCCCTAGCACCACCTGCTTGATCCGGTACGCCTAGCACCACCTGCTTGATCCGGTACGGCCTAGCACCACCTGCTTGATCCGGTACGGCCTAGCACCACCTGCTTGATCCGGTACGCCCTAGCACCACCTGCTTGATCCGGTACGCCCTAGCACCACCTGCTTGATCCGGTACGCCCTAGCACCACCTGCTTGATCCGGTACGGCCTAGCACCTGCTTGATCCGGTACGCCTAGCACCACTGCTTGATCCGGTACGCCTAGCACCACCTGCTTGATCCGGTACGGCCCTAGCACCACCTGCTTGATCCGGTACGCCCTAGCACCACCTGCTTGATCCGGTACGCCTAGCACCACCTGCTTGATCCGGTACGGCCTAGCACCACCTGCTTGATCCGGTACGGCCCTAGCACCACCTGCTTGATCCGGTACGGCCTAGCACCACCTGCTTGATCCGGTACGCCCTAGCACCACCTGCTTGATCCGGTACGCCCTAGCACCACCTGCTGATCCGGTACGGCCCTAGCACCCTGCTTGATCCGGTACGCCCTAGCACCACCTGCTTGATCCGGTACGGCCCTAGCACCACCTGCTTGATCCGGTACGGCCTAGCACCACCTGCTTGATCCGGTACGCCCTAGCACCACCTGCTTGATCCGGTACGGCCTAGCACCACCTGCTTGATCCGGTACGGCCCTAGCACCACCTGCTTGATCCGGTACGCCTAGCACCACCTGCTTGATCCGGTACGCCCTAGCACCACCTGCTTGATCCGGTACGGCCTAGCACCACCTGCTTGATCCGGTACGCCCTAGCACCACCTGCTTGATCCGGTACGGCCCTAGCACCACCTGCTTGATCCGGTACGGCCTAGCACCACCTGCTTGATCCGGTACGCCCTAGCACCACCTGCTTGATCCGGTACGCCCTAGCACCACCTGCTTGATCCGGTACGGCCTAGCACCACCTGCTTGATCCGGTACGCCCTAGCACCACCTGCTTGATCCGGTACGGCCTAGCACCACCTGCTTGATCCGGTAACGCCCTAGCACCACCTGCTTGATCCGGTACGGCCTAGCACCACCTGCTTGATCCGGTACGGCCTAGCACCACCTGCTTGATCCGGTACGGCCTAGCACTACCTGCTTGATCCGGTACGCCTAGCACCACCTGCTTGATCCGGTACGCCTAGCACCACCTGCTTGATCCGGTACGCCTAGCACCACCTGCTTGATCCGGTACGGCCCTAGCACCACCTGCTTGATCCGGTACGCCCTAGCACCACCTGCTTGATCCGGTACGCCCTAGCACCACCCTGCTTGATCCGGTACGGCCCTAGCACCACCTGCTTGATCCGGTACGGCCCCTAGCACCACCTGCTTGATCCGGTACGGCCCTAGCACCACCTGCTTGATCCGGTACGCCGCCTAGCACCACCTGCTTGATCCGTACGGCCCTAGCACCACCTGCTTGATCCGGTACGGCCTAGCACACCTGCTTGATCCGGTACGCCCTAGCACCACCTGCTTGATCCGGTACGGCCCTAGCACCACCTGCTTGATCCGGTACGGGCCCTAGCACCACCTGCTTGATCCGGTACGGCCTAGCACCAGCCTGCTTGATCCCGGTAACGGCCCTAGCACCACCTGCTTGATCCGGACGCCCTAGCACCACCTGCTTGATCCGGTACGGCCCTAGCACCACCTGCTTGATCCGGTACGGCCCTACACCACCTGCTGATCCGGTACGGCCCTAGCACCACCTGCTTGATCCGTACGGCCCTAGCACCACCTGCTGATCCGGTACGGCCCTAGCACTACCTGCTTGATCCGGTACGGCCTAGCACCACCTGCTTGATCCGGTACGGCCCTAGCACCAACCTGCTTGATCCGGTACGGCCTAAGCGTACCTGCTTGAATCGGTACGCTAGCACCACCTGCTTGATCCGGTACGCCCTAGCACCACCTGCTTGATCCGGTACGGCCTAGCCCACCTGCTTGATCGGTACGGCCTAGCACCAACCTGCTTGATCGGTACGCGCTAGCACCACCTGCTTGATCCGGTATGGCCCTAGCACCACCATGCTTGATCTGGTACGCCTAGCACACCTGCTTGATCCGGTACGCCCTAGCACCACCTGCTTGATCCGGTACGGCCTAGCACTCACCTGCTTGATCCGGTACGCCCTAGCACCACCTGCTTGATTCCGGGTAGCGGCTACACCACCTGCTTGTCCGGTACGGCCCTAGCACCCCTGCTTGATCCGGTACGGCCTAGCACCACCTGCTTGATCCGGTACGGCTAGCACACCTGCTTGATCCGGTACGCCTAGCACCACCTGCTTGACCGGTACGCCTAGCACCACCTGCTTGATCCGGTACGGCCCTAGCACCACCTGCTTGATCCGGTACGCCCTAGCACCACTGCTTGATCCGGTCGGCTAGCACCACCTGCTTGATCCGGTACGGGCCCTAGCACAACCATGCTTGATCCGGGTA